>CM057449.1:167312500-167720000 GCA_016271365.2 Neoceratodus forsteri
TTTCTCATTTGCAGTACACTAGTATAGTTTTCCTTTTCCATGGTGGGCCCAGTCCTTAACCCTTTTCGGAAAACTTCAAGACTGAAGTAACTTCTGTCCACAACTCCAAGAGGGTGGTTGTAGCAGAGATGTACATTGGATTCAAAACACATGATGGGGATTTCCTGCATTTCTGAAAATATTCCAAGAGGGTGAAATGTCACTGCAGCACAGTTCATGCAGCAAACATAAAACCACAATTTGTTATGCTTGCTTGCATGCATGTGCAGGAAACATAGTGCCATCATCCGAGTTTTCTTAGGTGTGGCACCCTGTCTTCCAATGCAGTTAGTGTGTTTGCAGGTGCGGCCACAGTTCTCCAATGAATTCTGCAGCTGTCTATGACAGCAGTTGAAAATGCAGTGCCGTACAGTTCAAAGGGAAAGCTCCACTTCAGTGAGCAGCGAGAAGATACTGCGTGCACATGCACTCCACTCCCACACACACACAAGCATGCATATTGCATGCTAATTCACCCCCCACGCACACACTGTATGTCCGATGGGGGTGCCCAATCCCCCGTCAGCTCTGTTACGCTTCCCCCCCAACAGAGTTACAGGTGTTACGCTGGGAGCCCACCCCAGCATGACAACAGTCAGTGTGGCCGACGGGGGTGCCCAATCCCCCATCAGCTCCACTGCCCCCCCAAACAGCCTTCCAGCTGCCAAGCTGGGAGCCCACCTAAGCGTGGCACAAGTCCCGTCGTCCAAGAAAAAAAACCTGCAAGAAAAACCTTTCCTCGTGACTGTCCTGACCCTCCTCCCACCTGCACCCACCCTCTGCGCACCCTGCTCCTCCCACACCCCCACCTCACCCCATACTACCTCCGGAGTCCAGCACGACGATCTTGGTTGACCAGGAACACGTCTGCATTCTTCAAAGCCGACGCGAACTGAGGAAATGCCAGTAAGCTGTATAATGTAATAAATAGGGTTTTTTCAACTTTGATGCATATCTCAGGCATTTTTGGGAATTTTTTCACCAAATTTTCAACATGGGGTTTTTGAGACCCCACCTCATGAATTCTGTCACTGTTATTTTGTTAATTGGCCCCAAAAGGTGATTTCATGGTCACTGCGTGGAACCACCTTTTGGGACCGATTTATGAAATGACAGTGTCACAGTTCATGAGGTAGGTCCCCAAAAACCCTATATTGAAAATTTGGTGAAAAAATTCCCAAAAATGACTGTTTTACGAGCATGCATTGCGCTGTTCCTATGCACACTCGTAAATTCACGAATTTTCACTATTTTCACCCCAGATTTTCAACATTGCCATTTTACCACACCTCCTTATGAGCAGTACAGCTGTCATGTTTCACATCTCGCCCAAAACGTGTTTCCGTGCATGTAGTGCACAATGGTGCAATCAGTGTGCCAAATCAAGGTTCGGGACAGATTAAGAAAATCACAGTGACACTGTTCATGAGCAGAGGTATTACAATGGCTATGTTAAAAATTTGGTGAAAAAAGTCCATAAAATTACTGTGTTACGAGCGACCATATCGCAGTTTCCTCGCACCATCATAAATTCATGGATTTCTAATATTTTCAGTCCAGATTTTCAACACTGGCATTTTTACACACTTCCTTATGAACAGTGCAGCTGTCATTTTTCACACCATGGCCAAAATGTGTTTTCGCACTTCCAGCTCAGAAATGTGTGGTCGCTGTGGGAAATCACTGTTCAGAACAGATTAAGAAAATCACAGTGACACTGTTCATGAGTAGAGGTTCCAAAATGCCTGTATTGACAATCTGCTGTAAAAAATCCCCAAACTAATTGCACTATGGGTGTGCGTTGCGCTGTTTCTAGGCACGCTTGTGACTTCACCAGTTTTTCTAATATTTTCACTGCAGATTTTCAACATTGACATTTTTTGCACCTCCTCATGAATAGTACAGCTGTCATTTTTCACATCCTGTTCGACTGATATTGCCACTGTTCATAAGGTGGGGGTCACAAAAAAACAATGTTGAAAATTTGAAGTGAAAATGCCAACGAATGCCTGAGGCGTTAGGGTTTCCTACCATAATGCCCCACCCTGTAGAGATTGACAGGCATCAGGGGTGTGACTTGGGATTTTCACCTGTAATGCTCATACCATTCCACACCCTGCAGCCAGTGAGAGGCATCGAGGTGTGCCTTGGACTCTTCGGCCCCAAAGTTCACCCCATTCTCCTATACAGCACCCATATCACTGTATTTCCTGATGGAATGGTGTAAGCATAAGGGCTAAAGACCCCAAGGCACACCGTGACACTTGTCGGTGTCTGCAGGGTAGGGTGTGGTGAAATGGCGTGGCCATTATGCCTGATGACCCAAAGGCACCCCAATGTCTGTCAGTCTCTGCAGGGTGGTGGCGGGGTTGGCTTCAGTTCAATACTTCACTGCCATTCCTATTATGCATCTCTCTAACTCCTACACTACCAATGCCAATGCCAGCAAGCAAACATTTGGCATTGACAAATGCTTGTTTTTTTTTTCTGTCTGCTGCTGTGGTGCTTCCTGCTTGACCCTGCAGTTTGCAGTTTAATCAGGTAACCTCCTTCTTTGGGTTCTCCTTCATTATATTACACAGAACGTGTATTATCTGACTCTGGTGGTCCGCCTACATACCCGCAATACAACAGTAATACATTTATAATAATGATGCTACTAGTAAATAACATAGTTAATTGCAATGCCAGCTCATCCATTTTCTTCCTCTCAAAATACATTAAAAAAATCAATGACTCGTGCGCAGTAGTGTTTCTCAAAGCAAGATATGAAGTACACTAATTAAATACCATATTGCACATTCTCACAGAGTGTGGGCCCCCTCTCCTAGGGGTGCTTCACTGCAACCCCATCACACCGACAATTCCATTCTACTCTCAATAGATGTTATTGTGTTACACTTACACTGAAAGGTACCAACAGGCAGTGTTTGCCATCTGTAGCAGCGAGTCAAAGACACTCCATCACCTGGGCTTTCACATTCCACACCATGTTCAAGTCCTTTACCCTCAGATCACCTCACTGGCCCCCTCTACTATCATGAAAGACTGCCACAGATTAATGTGCCAGATGGGTCAGCAATGCAAAAATAAAAATAAATCATCTCTGGTTTTCCAAGGAAGTGGCTACCACAGTCAAAGAAAAAAAGAAGGCGTACAGCATACACTAGGAAACCAAAACTGAGAAAGACTGGGAGTCGTGCAAGGAAAAAATGAGAGAGTCTAACAAACAAATTAGAAAGGCAAAAACCCAGACAGAGGAAAAGATAGCAGAAGGGGGAAAGAGAGGAGACAAATCATTTTTTAGATACATTAGGGAACGTAGGAAGACAAAACGCGGGATAGTAAAGATTGTTACTGTAGAAGGGAAATGCACCAAACATGACCCAGAGAAAGCCGAAATCCTCAACAAATACTTCTGCTCAGTGTTTACCAAAGAGGACCCGGGGGATGGCCCAGCCCTGAAAAAACACAGCACCCCAGGACCAGGGGTAGACACGAGTCCCTTTACAGAAGCCGAAATATGTGAAGCGCTAAATAAATTAAAAGCAGTCAAAGCCATGGGACCAGGCGAGATGCACCCCAGAATCCTTAAGGAACTGGGAGCAAAATTAGCAGCCCCTCTGACACTTCTATTCACAAAATCCTTGAAGAGCAGTATGGTACCCGAAGACTGGAAAAAGGCAACAGTGGTTCCACTTCACAAATCAGGCAGTTGAGAAGAGGCTAGTAATTACAGACCGGTGAGCCTCAAGTCTATAGTAGGGAAACTAAGGGAGACACTACTCAAACAGAGGATCATAGCATTTCTCGAAACTAGCAGCCAGCAAGACCCTAAACAGCACAGTTTCACAGCAGGTAGGTCATGCCAGACAAATCTGCTCCAGTTTTTTGACTACGCTACAAAAATAGTGGACGATGGTGGGACAGTAGATGTGGTCTACCTAGACTTTAGTAAGGCCTTCGACTCGGTTCCACACAGAAGGCTGGTAAAGAAGCTTGACCACACAGGGGTTGGTCCAGAAGTAGTCAGATGGATACAAAACTGGTTACAAGGCAGAACCCAGAGGGTACAGGTTAATGGAGCGCAATCGATGGAAGGCAGGGTGACCAACGGGGTGCCCCAGGGCTCAGTGCTAGGGCCTGTACTCTTCAATGTTTTTCTAGCAGACATCACTGATGGACTGGAAGGGAAGGTATGTCTGTCTGCAGATGACACCAAGATATGTAGCAGGGTGGACATCCCAGAAGGAGTGAGCAAGATGGAAGCTGACCTTAAGAAACTAGAAGAATGGTCTAGAGTGTGGCAGCTGAGATTTAATGCCAAAAAGTGCAAGGTCATGAAAATAGGAAAGAAAAGTCCAAGAAAGGAGTATTGCCTAAGAGGCGTATGACTGGCAGTCTCAAACCAGGAATGAGATCTAAGAATCATAATCTCAGATGACTTGAAGGTTAGTAAGCAGTGTGAGAAGGCAACAATGAAGGCCAACAGAATGCTGGGCTGCATTGGGAGGGGAATCATGAGCAAGAAGAGAGAGGTGGTACTACCACTGTATAGATCGCTGGTCAGGCCTCAACTAGAAAATGGAATCCAATTCTGGAGGCCTCACCTCAGGAAGGACAGTACAGAGAAAGGCGACAAAAATGAATCAGGGTCTGCAGTACATGTCCTACAAGCAAAGACTTAGGGAACTGAATATGTACTCCCTGGAGCACAGAGGAGAGAGAGGGGACATGATTGAAACATTCAAGTACATAAAAGGCATTAACAAGGTACAGGCACAGGAACTTTTTCACTTCAAGCAGAGCTCCAGGACCAGGGGACATGCCCTCAGGCTGCAAAGGGGAGGTCCTTTACCAACACTAGGAAGTTTTTCTTCACAGAAAGCGTGGTGGATGCTTGCAACAGCCTACCCCAAGAGGTTGTGGGGGTCAACACTGTGAAGGGATTCAAGAATGCATGGGACAGACGCAAGGGAGCCCTGACTACAAAGGGTAACTAGAGTGTCAGAACAGGTCGAAAACAAACAGGAAGACTAGATGGACCTAGCGGTCTCCTTCTACTGTCAAAGTCTATGTTTCTATGTTTCTATGTCCATCAGGTACTCAGATTCCTCTGATGTGGTCAGCTGGCATGCTGCCTGCTTCCATGACAGATGCAGTTCCGTGGTGTAGAGCACCGGGGAAAGGACCATCTCCATGATATGAGTATGATTCAAGTCTAGTCTTTAACTGGCAGATCCCACTGCCACAGCAAGGTTACCTCATCTCTCCCTGACCTGGGCATTTATTGGAGTGGGATACACTCCACCACTGCAGTACAGTCCACATCTAGCAGGGCATCCTTCAGCTGCCATACTATGACCATAATCTGTGAGTCTATGGAGAAAAAGACTAAGGTTCATTCCTCTGTATCTCTGTTTTGCTCTGACTGTGTGAAGGGCTCATCTATGTAACCCCCCCCCCCACTTTGCCCCCCGTCTAGGGGTATAAATGTCTATTGCAGATGGTCCGGAGCATTGGGGGGGGCTTACATCAAGTGCTAACACCCGAGCTAGTGCACTCCCAAACAAGGCAGGAAACTTTGGGCCTACCTTACTGGCAACTTCATTCAACCATGCACTCTACATCTCGCCAGCTGAAAATCTGGATTCTTCCCGAATGCTGACACTGGATTAGGATCTCCATGCTGCAACCTCCTGACTCCTCGAGTTCCAGAGCCCCTTGATCCCGTCCAAGACTGGAATCAAAGTTTATGAGAAATTAATTTACACACAAGGGGGTGGAATTCCATTTCATTCAGTCCCCCTTTCAACTTAAATAAGGCACATCACTACCAATCTCTTCCCAACTAGCTTCTTTATTTAGCTCCTGCACCGCAAATGATTCCAGCAATGCAGAGATCACATCCTTCATCTAAATAAATAAAGCAGCTCCATGGGGCTATTTGAACCTTTGTGCCAAACACTTCGGCTAGATTTTAAGAGCAGCAGCACAGTGGATTACAGACAGTGCAAACAAGGCTTCTCCACTTCTAACTTCTTGGATGTTTTACCCAAGGTACCACTTGATTTAGAAGCCCCCAGTCTCCTGGCTGTCTGCTCTGGTAAGCCAAACCTTTTCTCCTTATTCCGAGTTACCCACTCTGAACACTCTGGCATTGGTCAATGCCCTATCTCCGGCACGGGAAAGCATGCTGCTCCCCCCACCTGCCCCTGGGTCTTGACCCAAACCTCAAGGGGTACTAGAATTTTTGTCCTTCGATCCAGGCCTGTAACCTACTCAGTCTTGGCTAACTTTGCTGGTGATACCAAACGCATGGCACCTGTTCCCTTCTTTTGGCTCAGCCTTTCCTCTGTACAGCTCCACTGGTGCAGCGGCCCCAATACATGGCCATGCTCCAGTATTCCAGCCCCCTGCTACTGGCTGCCCTGCCATGAGACAGCCCTTGGGCACTGCCACCACCCAGGCCCCTCCGAAACAGCCCACCTTCACAGAGAGTGGTATGTTCACTTGCTCCACTTCCTGCTGACCTTTTCAGGGGATCCATGCTCAGGCCCACATCCTTCTTCATACATCCTGGGCTTGTGTTAAACTCCAGCCAGAGGCCACCCTCCAAGGCCTGTCTTATGACCTGTGACCCACCTGGCCCTTTAATGCCAGTGCCCCAGGACCTGTCCCTACAAGTAGGCCCCATAATTTGGATGAAGGGCCTCCCTGGCTCCATCTGCCCCTCAGGCTGCCGTGCCACACCAGGTACAGGGAAGAGCCACTGCTACTGGCCTTCCCCCCTGTGGGGACCCTGTCACAGTCCCCACAGCCCTGGAAGCCTAGGAAATCACTTCCATGGGATCTCTACGGGCTCCTGTCTATCCTGGCCCCCTATGGTCACCTACCTTTCCCCATCCCCAGTGACGCAGGACCTGGCTAACTATCCTTCCCCCATGTAGCTCCCTTCCCCAGCTGCTCAACACCACGTCTCTGTGAAATCCATCTTGTCTGCACTTTGGGGGGGGTCTCTCCCCCCCCCACACTGGCACACCTGGACCACTGAGCTCTCTTACTTGACTGTCTACTCTGCTGCTCCAGCCCCAGGACTAATGCCTGGGCTGGAAAAGGCCCCAAACTTCCTGTCTGCTCCCTTATATAAGATTAGTGGGGTCTCCGGGGGAGGCCAGTAGCAGTGGCTCTTCTCCATACCCGGTGTGGCAGGGTGGCCTGAGGGGCAGAAGACCTCCTCTTACAGCCGAGTACTAGGAAAAGCACTGGAGCTGACCTCATTGACCCTTTTTTCCTGAAAATTAGTTATCAGGTCCTGGCTGTGCCACTTACACATCTCTTCTCTCTCTCTCTCTCTCTCTTGCAGGGTGACCTCCCTCCTCTATGAAAAACCTCCCATGTGATTCTCCTTTTCAAATCCAGAGACCCCACTGATCTTAATAACTACAGGCCAATCTCCTTACTCCCTATTCTGTCCAAACTACTGGAAAAAATTGTGAATGGACAGCTCAGAAATCACTTAGATTCTGCAAAACTACTTAATCCACTACAATCAGGTTTTAGACCACGACACAGTACCATTTCTGCACTTGCTGAAGTGACTAACGACTGGCAGTGTGAGATGGATGCCAAGAATTTTGTTTATGCAGTATTTTTAGACCTGAGTAAGGCATTTGATACTGTTGATCACGACCTGCTCCTTTCATCCCTCCGCAACATTGGCCTAGATCAACCATCATTGAGATGGTTTTCTAACTATCTCATAGGTCGGTTTCAGCAAGTAAAAGCAAAAGGGGGGCTCTCTCCTTGAAAACCTGTATTGAGAGGTGTTCTGCAGGGCTCTATTTTGGGTCCACTGCTTTTCACAATTTGCATTAACAGAATTGATGTCAGTATCAAAGCAGCCAACATACACCTCTTTGCAGATGACACAGTGCTGCATATCAGCAGACCAACCCCCGGAGCAGCATGTAGAGACCTACAACAAGACCTCAACCAGCTGCAACTACAGCTTCTAAACCAGAAACTACTCCTAAATGGCAAAAAAAACTAAGGCGATGATCTTTTCACCCCATTTCCTGCTGCCTCCCCTGTAATGACACCACCGATCCTTACCTCCTAGGTGAACCCTTGGAATTTGTAACAAAGTTTAAATATCTTGGGGTTTGGATCGACCATAGACTTTCCTTCATGGACCACATAGAAGAACTGGTAAAAAAGCTCAGACAGAGACTTGGTCTCTTTTATAGAATTAACTATCTCCTTTTGAGGGATGCCAAGATGGGACTGGTCCAAACCACCTTCCTTTCCCTTTAGGACTGTATGGATTTCCTCTACAGTCGGGGTCCTGCCGCAGTGCTTGCAAAGCTTCACACACTCTACCACAGAGCTCTAAGGTTTATTACTGGCCTTCCATATTCAACGCACCACTGTACCTTATACTCGGCTGTGGGATGGTCTTCCCTTATGTACAGGTGACAGAGAAATGCTGCCTTCTGGACCTTCAGAGCAATTACCAAGAAATTGCCCCACTATATTTCAGACTGCCTTCCACTAAGTACGATAGGCAAGTATGTGTTGAGAAGTGCCTCCTACATTTCTCTGATGGAGCCCAAGGTCAAATCGCGATTTGGCAGGGCTTCTATAAGTTACATGCTACCTCTATGATGGAATAAGCTGCAAAAAACAATGAAATTGGTCCACCTCATTACTTTAACAGCTTTCAAAACACTAAATGCTTGTTCGTTTAAAGAATCCTGTAATTGCTCCCCATGATCATTGTCTCATCCTTAGGAGTAGATCTAGCGGCAGCTACATGCTGTTCCATAAACATCCTCTTCCCCCTCCCCTATCCTTCCCCCTCCCGTCTCCTCTTACATTTCACATTCCCTCTCATTCCTTCCCTTCAGTTGCCACTGTTATGTTATTGCAACCATATCCAATGGTCATACCCTTAAGCTGAGAACAACTCCCCCACCAACCCCAACATGGAGTCTGTACGAAATCCACTTGGCTATGATAACGGTCCCTGGTATCCCACGGATTACCCCTGGGCCCCCCTGCTTCATCTCCTCTACTTCCTTCCCCCTGCTACCTCCTCCTCCTCCCACCCCCTGTCAAAAATCTTCTTAATAACCTTATACAACATCCTTGACCCCTTCCTCCTTCCTCTGGTTTCCTTCTGGCCATTGTGTTCATACTATTTAATCGCTGTGACTTCTTATATGTTTCTAATTACTATTGTACATGCCATGCTACTGTTATCAGATTCATTGCATCTGTTTCTGCGCAGTTACATCTTATATTGATGGCTGTGTAATCCTTGTGTACATTATGATTATGTGTTGTCCAGGTCCATCTTGAAAATGAGCATTGCTCAACGGTGTTTGCCTGGTTAAATAAATATTTTGATTGATGGATTGATTGATTGATATATGCTCCCTAAACCTGCTCTCTGCTGCCACCTTGAGGTGTCCAGCAGCCAAAGTCCCCTACAGCTCTAATAAATTCCCTAGCTCTGGGGGTGGGGGTTGGTAGGAGGGGGAAAGGGATGCCTAAAATGGGAGCATAAGCCCCTCCTTTAAGTGGGGCTTACATCTACTTTTCCAAATTCTGATGGTACTAACAGCCTTGGAGGAAAGTGGTGAGCTAGGAAAAAGAAAGTCTGGGGCAGATTTGAGAATGGCAAGAGATAAAAGGAGAATGACAACAACAACGAGGTTGTAGATCCTGTCCTGTTGCAGCAACAGCCAAGATGGAAAACATCTTGTCACATAACATCTTGGAGTAGGGGTAGGGTATCAAAGAAACAACGAGATTCAGGGATACAACTGAATGGGGATCATAAATACTGCTTTAGGCAGCCCCTACTACATTAAATAAAATCACCACATTAAAATCTTTAAACTGGTTTCAGTTAACATGATGTTACCTGTGATGTCAGGTGGGCGTTTATAATGACCCGGGAATTGAGTGGAAGAACTGCAAGGGAGTGATATACAAACATAGCATATTTCAGTACAAACTAAGGAAAACCAAATTAATTCAGTGTTTTTCATGGGATCACTCTCTACTCCAAGTCGAGATAGTAACTACCACTCAGTTTTTCAGCAGAACCAGTATATATGTATTTTTTAGGTGACGATTAGCCCTAACAAACACTGGCAAAAGTGGCAGATTTTTGGGGAAAGAAACTGAGTAAACTGTGAGGACTGGCAAAGCATGGCAAATTTTATTTATAGGACGCCGGTCCCCTGTGGTTTTGGGTGCCTAACAAACATATCCAAAGTAAAACAATAAAACCATGATAAAAATGTTCAGAATAGATAAAATTCAGAATAGCAGCATTTAAGATCAGCTTCAGATAACTGGGATGGGTGGGCTGGTTAGGCTGGAATAGTCACTCTGTAAAAGCCAGGCTAAAGAGTGCCAGCCTTTCAGCCTCAGCTTGAAAATCCCAATTGAGGGAGCCTCCTGGACTGCAGAAGGGTTGGCCCAGAGTCACTAAAAGCACAGTCTCCCGATGTGATGTGCCGACCCTGGAAGCATCTAGGAGGCCCCTCAAAGAGGAGCGGAGGGAGTGAGCAGAGGTAACAGTTGTCCAGAGCTCTGGCAGGTAGCCTGGACCCAGTCCATATAGGGCCTTATAGGTGAGCAAGCCCACCTTCAAAAGGACCCTCCACCTGACTGGCAGCCAGTGCAGAGCATGCAGAACCGGGGTTACATGACTGGTCCTAGACAGGCCCATCAGCAACCGGGCTGCTGTATTCTGTACCAGCTGCAATCTGTGGAGGGTCCCTTCCATGACCCCAAAGTATAGGGAGTTGCAGTAGTCGAGTCTAGAGGTAACAAAGGCATATAATAGAGTCAGCAAATCCTCAGGCAGAATGAGGGGCTTGATCCTGGCGATGCTCAGCAAGTTGTAAAAAACACTTTTGACTACAGATGCTACCTGATCTTCAAAGGTCAGCCTGCTGTCCAGGATCACACCCAAATTATGCACCCTCGGGGAAGCCACCAATGGAGCAGACCCCAGGAAAAGACCTATGTCAGTTCCAGGTGGCAATCCATCTTGCCTGCAATCTGGGTCAATCACAAGCACCTCCGTCTTCTCTGGACTTAGTCTCAGCCAGCTGGAAGCCATCCAGTCATTGATTTTAGCCAGATGGGTGCTAAGCACATTGACAGCACTGGATATTCCGGGTGCAAATGACAAATACAGCAGGGTGTCATCTGCATAGCAGTGAAACTCCACGCTGTATTGCCGAATGATCTCACCCAGGGGCAGCATGTACACTGCGAAGAGCATCAGCGACAAGATCGAGCCATGTGGTACTCCACATGGCAGGGGCATTGAGAAGGAGGAGAAATTCTCCATCACCACCTGCTGCACCCTATCAGAGAGATTGGACTCAAACTATCTGATGACTACACCAGCAAGTCCACAAAACTCACAGAGCCAATTGAGAAGCACAACGTGGTCCACAGTGTCAAATGCAGAAGAGAGATCAAGAAGCACAAGAACTGATCTGTCTCCTCTATCTCTAGCCCTAAACTGATTATGCACCATAACTAGCACTGTTTCTGTGCTATGTCTGGCCAGAAAACCCAACTGAAATGGAGATGTCAAAGGACACAAGGTGATCCTCGAGCTGCTGTGCCCCCAATTTCTCAACAACCTTGCTCAAAAAAAGCAGATTGGAGATTGGACGGTAAGTCACATCTGGGTCGAAGGAAGGGTTCTTAAGGAGGGGTCTCACCAGCGCCTCTTTCAAGGCCACTTGGAACACCCCCTCCGCCATCGAGCACCTGGTAATCCTGGCAAACAACAACCTCAGCGCACCCCATTAAGAAACACGTTGGGGCTGGGTCCAGTTTGCAGTACATGTGCTTCAGCTCTAAGATCACTCTAGTCACTTCAGATACCTCCACTGGCCTAAACTCCTCCCAGACAGGCAGAGTGCCTCTGTTCCTCCCAATCCAACCACTGTGAGGTGATTGCCTCCCTGATAGAATCCCCGACCAGATAGACAACACGCTGTGAGATAAAAACAGAGCAAACTCTTCACATAAAGTGGATGAAAAAGTCTTTCTTGGCTATAGACAGGCAGAATGGAGAAGCCTATCCACAGTCCAAAAAAGCTGAGAAGGCCTGTTTCTCCCTGCAGCAATTTCCCCTGGACAGGAATTCTGCCTTCTTACAGGAAATTGCCACTGGTACCCACCATAGTAAGCACACAAGGCCAGTTTGTCGGCCTCCAATTTGGTCTTCTGCCAACAACAATCTAACTTCTGACCCTTGATCTTCATCACCTTGAGATCCCCATCAAACCAAGGGGATCTCAAGTGAGAGGGTCTGGGCCTTATACGAACTGGAGCGATGACATTCAGTGCTTTGGTTACCATCCAATTACAGGTGGCCACCACCTCACTGGTGCCAAGTGCACGTGCCATGTCTACTCTAGATAGGTCAGCTAATGCCAGAAGTCCTTCTGGGTGCAAACACCTTAAAGGGCAGTAGCTGATCATCTCCACATTGGAAGGACTTTCGTGAGAGGGCCCCAAATATGAACCCCATGGTGCAGTGATCAGACAAAGAGAAGGAAAGAGTTGTTGAGTACCTAGAGGCCAGTGGGGCACAGGACCCAAGGCAGCATTGATTCACAAGGAGAAGGTCATGTCAGACAAATCTAATAGATTTATTTCACTGGGTGACCAAAGTAGTAGACCAGGGAGGGGCTGTGGATATGGCCTACCTAGATTTTAGCAAGGCATTTGATACAGTCCTACACAAAAGATTGATATACAAGTTAGCCAGCCTTGGAGTGGGTCCCAAGGTGGTAGCCTGGATAAAAAATTGGCTGGACAACAGGATGCAAAGGCTAATAGTAAATGGAGTTCACAGTGAAGAAAGGAGGGTAACTAGCAGGGTACCACAGGGTTCAGTACTGGGACCGGTTCTCTTTAATGTCTTTATAAATTTACATTGGAGATCACCTGGAAAGAAAAGTATGTCTCTTCACAGACAACACAAAGATCGGCAACAGGGTTGATACACAAGGTGGGGTGGAAAGGATGCAAAGGGACTTGGCAAGGTTGGAGGAATGGTCAAATGTATGGCAGCTCAGATTCAATGCAAAGACATGCAAGGTAATGCACCTGGGAAACAAAAACCCAGGGAAAGGGTACACAATGATCAAAAGGGACCCGGGAGTAATTATGTCAGATGACCTTAAGGTGGGCAAGCAATGTATGAAGGCAGTAAGGAGGGCTGGGGGGATATTGGGATGTATAGGGAGAGGTATCAACAGCAGAAAACAGAAAGTTGTTATCCCTCTTTACAGACATTTGGTGAGACCCCATCTGGAGTACTGCATGCAGTTCTGGAGACCCCATCTCCACAAAGACATAGACAGAGTGGAGGCTGTTCAGAGGAGGACACCCAAAATGGTGCAGGGTCTGCACCAGAAGACATATGAAGAGAGACTAAAGCAGCTTAATATGTATACCCCCAAGGAAAGGAGGGAGAGGGGGGACATGATAGAAACTTTCAAGTACCTCAAGGGATTTAACAAAGTCCAAGAAGGTAAACATCTTTCAGAAAAAGAGATGTGCAAGAACAAGGGGCACAATTTGAAGATGGGGGGGGGGCTCAGAGGTAATGTTAGAAAGTATTTTTCACGGAGAGGGTTGTGCATGCATGGAACAGCCTTCCTGAGGAGGTTGTGGAGTCAAGAACAGTGGGGGAATTCAAGAATGCATGGGACAGACATAAAGCAATTCTAGTGGGGGGTAGGAGGAAGTAAGCTGTTGGTTAACTAGAACCTGCAGCTTATCCAACAGGTAGGGGAAATAGGCAGACTAGGTGGGTCAAGTGGTCCTTATCTGCCGTCAAATTCTATGTTTCTGTGCTTCTATGTTCCTGATTAATCTTGAGACTATTGACCCCAAGACCCAGCTGGAACACCAGATCGAGCATGTGGTCATGATGGTGGGTCACAGAAGCAACCACTTGTGCTAGGCCCAGTGATGACATCAACTGGAGGAGGTTGTAACCAAAATGTGAGGATTCGTTGTCTATCCAGGCATTGAAGTACCCTAGGATTAAGCACCAGGGGGACTCCAATACCTGGTCAATGATGAAGTCCACTACCTCCTGCAGGAATTCTCCTCCTGACCCCAGTGGGCGGTAAGCAAGGAGAATCCTGCAACCCACACCTGGACCCCCACGCAAAGCAGTGCACCCAAAAGATCTGGTATTACCAGTTGGATGCACCGTGAAGCCCAGGCTGGATCAAAACATAATAGCCATTCCCCCACCCCTGTGATCCTTCCTCAGGCGGTGCACTTTGGAGTACCCAGCAGGGACAGCAACCTCTAAAACTGGGCCAGCATCATCACCCAGCCAGGTCTGTATAACGCAAGCCAGATCAACAGAGGAACTCAAGTCCACAAAAATGGTGGTCTTGTTCCTTATCGACCTGGCATTGCACAACACTGCTCAAAGAGGATTATAGGGCACTGCGGGCCCTCTAGTTGCCTGCCTACTCAGTCCGGTGGGAAACCTGTGTATGGAGACCTACATCTTGAAGAGTAGTGAGGTAAAAAAAAACAATTTTATTCACAAACAGGATCAAGAACTATTCACAGAATGTGTTTCCAGACATGATCATTAAACAGAACTGACATTTCTTAAGTATTGCCTCTCATGCTGCAGGGGTGTAGACTGAAGAAACTGTCTTCAATCAGCATGATTAACCCAGCAGTTAAATGACTGCAGGTGAGCTAAAACAGCTCCACTTGCTGATTTTGGGGTGCTCAGAAAAGGTATTTCTGGCCTTAATTTAAAAATCAAACAACAGAATCTAGCTAAAAGGATTCTGTTTAGCTAGGTTCAGGTGGCTGTTCTTTAAAAATACATCATTTTGGTTATTTTTCATACTTTCTTAACAAATAAGTAGTGCAAATGAAAATGGCCTTGCAACAGCAACATTTTTGGGTTGTTTTAGAGGGTTCTCCAAAAACTCTACTAAGCATGCTCAGAAAAAAAAAACCATGACATCCTTATAGCTCTGGAAGTGATTAATATTTTTTCACAAAATCTTCAAAAGGCACTACCTTGGCATAGGCTGCTTCTACCTTAAAAGTTTTGGAAAATAAATTCTGTACTGTCTAGGCTGTACACAAGAGCAAAAAAAGTCTAATAAGTATAGAAAATAGTTCCTTTTCATTAAAAATTAACATTCTGTATCTTGGAAACTGCACAAGCTGCCATTACTAAACTTGTCATGTCTTGAGAACTTGCCTCTGAGGCATGCATGGCAAATTCTGATCAGTTTTGTCAAACACCATCAAAGCTACTGAGGTACCTCCTCCTACAAGCTGCAGGAGCTGCTCTGAGCCCAGCAGCTGTTCTGCGCTGACCCACCTGCCTCTCGGCCTACAACCAGGTACACATTTTGATGAGCAGCCCACAGCTACCAATGAGATTGAATTTGGCACTGTTTGCCTTTCAGGCCATTTGGCTGCACTACTACTGCTCCTGAGTGCTGATTAGGCATAATGCCCCCTTCTTTTATTGGCTCTTGACTCTTCCCTACCTGAGCTGTCTCTTTTTTAATACAAGAACTGTTAATGCTGTGTTTACCAGTACCAACTGTTTAGTGTAACAGGATTGTTAATTTTTCTAGCTTTTTTTTTGTCTACTTTTCCATTTGCAAATTATACTGCAAAGCCACTAGAGGACAACAACTCTTGGAGGTTGCATTCCGCTTCCCACTGCTCTCCCCTAACACTTCTTGTCCTGGGTCCTTCTTACCTAAAGCAAATTATTACACCCTAACAACCCATAGTCTGTCACCCTACCACTGTGCCATAGAGACCACCACAATTAAGGGTATTGAAGTGCTCCCCTTATACCGACACTGGGCCACTGCCCCCTTATCACTACTTGCTGGGCACCCATTGTCATGCAGACCACCCAGGCTCCTACTGATCACTCTTACTATCCTACTTCTTGGACCCCTCAGCCCTCCCCTCAAGGGCCTTCTTCCCACACCTCCCACCCCCACAATCCGTCATCAACTGCTACCACTGCCACTGCCTGTCATGCATCCCCCCCCCATATCTTCCTGCAGTCATGCGCCACCATCAACCTCCATGCTGGATCACATTCCTATCTTTTCCAGCACTTATCACCCTGGCCATCCCATGTACTACCTGCACTATATCTAGGCGGCAGCTATCATTGACAATAAGGCAATGACCTGTTGCTCTCCTCAGAGTCTTTGCCATACTCCTACTAATTTCAGAAAATGTTCATCCTAACCTGGGCACCATCTTGCCCAGCCCTAGCCTCTTGTACCACAGGCTTAGAAAAAACACCTGACTCCTTGGTTGCCCTCCGTGGCTTCATCCTTCACAGATCCGACAGAGTGGGCAAACATGGTGGGGTGTGTGCTGTGTATGTCTGTGACTCCATGATATGCCATGCCCTTCCATCACCTCCGCTAGACCATGGTGCCCAAGTCTTATCATTAAAACTTACTCCAGATCCCTCCAGAGCCCCTGTAACTCTTGCTGTTGCATATGTCCCCCCAAGAAACCAAGCTCCTGTTATACAATCCCTTGCTAACTACATCTCCGACTTCCTTCCCAAAATGGAACGCATCATAGTTGGAGACTTTAATGTGAACTGGCTTGCCAGTTAGGCTTCCCATGCAAAGGACACCTTCGCTGCACTGGATCTGACCCAGCTGGTCAGCCAACCTACCAGGGTGAACCCCACTATGGCTCTAGCACCCTGATTGACCTTCTCCTCACCAACCGTTCCCACAGAATCTCTGACCTGGTGGTCCTTCCGGACTCCCTAAGCGATCACTCACCATCCTCTTTTCCTGGTCATGTCTTCAGCAGAACTCTAACCAAACTATATTGCCCAGCATTGTCTCTGACCCGGAGGCCTCACAAAACTAAGAAAATACTTAACTCAGTGGCACTGGTCCCCCATCTCCAGGGCCCCTACTATAGATGAAGCCCTTGATTATTTCACCTGTTCTTTTAATAAAGCATGTGACATGTATGCCCCTCTAGCAAAAGTGCAATCCAAGAAACGTAATGCCCCCTGGGTCATGCCTGCACTGCTCCAACAGCTAAAGCACAGAGATGATCTCTGGCATAAAGCAGTCACATCTGGCATGCAGTCGGACAGGCAAGCCTATAAAGCGGCTCGTAACAGATGCACTTGGGCAAGAAAACAGGCCAAATCGGGCTACTACAAAATGACCCTTGCCTCCTCCTGGGGGAATGCTCAGTTGTTCTGGGACAATATCAAGGAACTCAATGGCAAATCCCGCCCCCCCCACTAACTGTCAACAATGGCCCCACCACCCCCTGCTGGCCATTGTCAACTGCCTCAACTCATCATTCTCTGACCTTAGTGCAGTACTTCCAAATAACTTCTTTGACCCCACTCCTGCAACCCCGCCCCCTAACACCCAGCATCCCCCCTTCCATCTCAGGGTGATCTCTATGAATGAGGCAAGGCCTTATCTCATTAAAGCACTCAGTGGCTCTTGCTATTGCAAAGAGCCTTTTGATATGAGAATCCTACCTCTAGTACTAGATACAGTCCTCTTCCCACTGACCGACCTCATTAACCACTCCCTAAGTCTGAAGCAGTTCCCAGCAGCCTGGAAGACTGCCACAGTCACCCTAATACTGAAGAGTGGTGACAGCACCTCACCCAATAATTATCATCCCATATCCATTCTCCAACAACTCTCAAAAGCCCTCAAAAAAATTATAGCCACTCAACTCACTGAGTGCCTGCCTGCTCATAACCTACTTTGCAGGGAGCAGCATGGCTTCAGATCTGGGCACAGTACAACTCCGGCTCTCACTGAGTTCTCTAATTTTATTCACTTTGCCCTGGATAGAAAACACCTAGCTGGAGCTGTCTTCATCGACCTGTCAAAGGTCTTTGATACAGTCTCCCACCCCTTGCTCTTAAGCACACTCCGCCACATAGGTCTGTCCCAAGGCCCAGTCTCCCGGTTTACCAGTTACCTCACAACTAGATCACAATGTGTCAAAATAAACAACACATCTCAACCACCTTGCCAGTCCACTCTGGGGTTCCCCAAGGCTCCATCCTTAGTCCTCTATTATTCAGCATCTACCTAAACACCTTGCCCAATTCCTGATCCGGCAACCTACTACTCTATGTGGACAACGTAGTTCTTTTTGCCTCCCACCAGATCCCACAGTATTGCAGTCCTCCCTCCAACATGCATTTAACCAGACTGAAAACTGGTTAATGGACCAAAGACTTGTGGTCAATGTAAAAAAGACAAAGACCATGCGCTTTGCCCACCGACAGAATATGGCCAAGAATGCACAGCTAACAAACCTCTCCTACTCTTTCCTTCCTCTAGAACAGGTCCATACATATAAATACCTGGGCCTTACATTTGATTTCAGCCTCTCCTTCCATTCACACATTGACACTCTATCATCTGCCATAAATGTCCACATAGGCCTATTGTATCTGCACAAGGATTACCTACCTCCGGAAGCCCTTAATCTGGCTGTCACCTCCTCAGTCTTCTCCCTAGTTGATTGTGGGCTCACTACTTACTCAGCTGCTGACCACACAGCCCTTAACAAAATCCACCTGGCCATAAACAAAGTGTGCAGACTCCTCTCTGGGACAGACAGCGTACTCATACTTGTACCCTATATGCCCTGGCAAATCTCCTCACCCTGGATGAAAGACTATGTTATCAAATATGTCTCCTCACAAAGAAAATACACCTGGAGCTTACCCCCTTGGGGGTTTCTGCCTCTCTTCTATCCTACCACACCTCAGTGAACACCCGGCACTGCCAACCAACAGGTGTGGTCCATCCCGAGGGTTAGAACCTCCTTAGCCCAAAGGTCATTCCCACACAGGGCCCCAGTCTGGTACAACGAACTCCACTCCGATGTCTCCTCCATCTCCCAATTAGGACCTTTCAAGTCAGCCCTCAAAGAGCACATTCTCACTTCATGGCACTGCCTATGCATCAGCTAGTGTCGGGTCATCTATCTATCGTCTTACGGGACCACCCTGCCACTGAGCTCCTACCGATAGGGTTACCAAATGTTACCTATCAACATTGCCTCCTTTGGCTGCACTCACAAGATAGCTGTCTAATTCTCTACTTTGCTATAAATATCAAATCTGTTACTCCCTCCATCAGCAAACTTATTGTTCTCTTGAAAACTGTAAAATACAGCTCTTGGTAACACGTTCAATGCAATGTATAGCTGATTTTGATTCTGCAATATTGTATAACTGGAAAAAATGTTACCTTTATCTGCCATTCTATGTCTGTACGTATTAAGTGTTTGTATTAGTTTTTTCTGATGCGGAGCCTTTGTAAATGAATCCCTGACTCAAAGGTTGTAATCCTAAAGTCGGTTAAATAAATAAATAAAAGCAAATTGGGATTTAACATTAAACATCTTAGTCAACCCTAACTATGCTGGCACTACCCACTAGTATAGTATGGGTTCCACCTAGAAATGTATTCTTATTTGTACGTTTTATATTTTGCTGAGCTCTGTGTAATTTTAGGAACACCACTCTCCAGAGGAAGCCCACAAGGTGAAACGTTGGGTGAAGGTGGCATGTTGAATCTACTAACTTTTTTACAAATGATTAATGAACCGATCGTAGGCTGGTGATTGCTTGCCTGCTGTCCTGTTGGATCCAACATTTTTACCATCCTTTAATGGTCTGAATCCCACTTTAAATGCCATTGCCAAAAGTTTATGGGTAAGGGGATTATCTTGAACCTTTGCATTTTGACTGATCATTTTGTAAGAGAAAACTCTCTTGGCTTTGCAAAATTTAACTAATAAAAAGGATGCCTTTCTCAAAGTGAGATATTCAAGATGGGGCTGGAAGTCCTGAGAAAAATACCAATGGTTGTTGCTCCCACCTCAGTTCCTCCCATCACTCTAAATTTTGCATTTAAAAAATCTCTGCAATCCAGCCTACTAGCAGTGTATCCGGGGAGCTGCTTTTTTAAACCCATCTGCATGAATACAGGCAATGGGTCAGTGCCGATATTAATAAGAAAACAGATGTTGCTTAGCAGTTCACCATACCACTATGGGGGAATTTTCAGAAATGTTGGTACTGCACCTGGGTCAGTATTCCCCTACATGTGTCCAGGAAACCCTGCTGCTATTATTTTCAGAAACTGCAGCCGTTTACAACAAAAAGCCACAATTTGCAGCAGCAAACGATGCATTTACGTCTGTTTTTGGATGCAAAGTTTGACGCTGTTAGGACATCCAATAGATGGTTTAGCAGGTTTGGATGCATTTCCGCTTTGAAAATTGGGGCAGATACATCTTGAGTAGATGTTTTTGAAAATCCTTCCCTATATAGTAAATGATCAGATCTGCAAACAACCTGGTAACCTTGCTAGGCAACCATGTTTACAAGCATATTTCAGGAAGTCACAGGCTTTAACTAGAAACAGTATAGCAGTGCCTTCCCAACCTCACAGGCCTGACGCAATACATACCGCCAATGGAGGATGTCAGGGGCATGCTGCTCCAGCATCTTCCCTTCCTTAACAGTCTTGAAGGCAGACTAAGGGTGGTAGGGATAATTCTGTGAAGGTGTAGTAAAGCAGTACTGAAGTAAAATGATCAAATTAATTTCACTGCAGTTTGAGACGTTGTTACTGTTTGCAGCATGGGTAAAAGTTTACAGTTGACTTGAAGCATACACGGTCCTTTCCAATGACCACAGTGCTGTTCCTACCCTCACTGGGTGCACTATTTTCCTGCGCTGAGCTCACTTCCCATTAAAGTCTGTGACTTACTGAAATGTGCCTGTAAACATGCTTAGCTAGAAAGATTACCATGAGGCAGTATAGCGCAGTGGTTAAGAGCACTGAGCTGCAATTCTGGAAACCCGGATTTGAATCCCTTTAACCCCCATTTGCATACTGTATAACCCTGAGCAAGTCATTTAACTTATTTGTGCTCTATGGTCACACCTGGAAACAAGTTCTGGCTTAGTGTGCCTTTCCTGGTTAAACAATTTCTCCTCCTTCCTTGCCTTTACAGTCTTGAAGGTAGAGTAAGGGTGGCAGGGATGAGTCTGTGAAGGTGAAGTAAGGGAAACTAGGTGAAAATGTAGGAAACAACTGCAGTATGGTCAAAAACCATGCAGGAAATATGGCGACAGCAATGGTAGCGCTCAACAAACACACAAAGTGCTACCATACCACCAAAAAAACACAAACTGCTACCCTAGTTTGCAGCACCCCCATTATGGGGGCCTTCACCCCTGAACCCCCTATCTAAAAGTAATCAACTCTGGGGGGGGACTCAGAGATGGGGAGGAAGCTCCAGGTGGGGCAACTCAGGGATGGGGATTGGAAAAAGTTCATGGTGGGGGCAAACAGGGGCACAATGTAAGTTGGAGTGGGGGAAGAAGGGAATCAGTTGTCCAGAGACTGGGAGTCAAACCTGAGTCCACCGACATCCTGCCGACTTCCACTACCTGTGTCTATAGCCTCTACTCCATGGCAGCTGCTCAGAGCACACCACCTGGCAGACTCCTTATAACTTCCCCAGATGGCCAGTGGCTACAAGGATAGTGTTAATGTTACCTGTGCCACACTATTCCTGTAGCTGTTTTACATGTGGCTATTTTTACAGTGTGGATTTTCCTGTGCTGTAATCATAGGTTTCATAGGTAATTTCAGAGCAAAGAAGACTTACATCCATTGTGCTCGCTGTTAATTCTAATTGTGATACCCCCCTATTTTGTTTGCTATGCAATACTTGTCTAGTTTCCTCTTAAACTCAACTATAGTCTTACTAGTGACTACCTCCTCAGGTAGGTTATTCCACACTGGAGTGACTCTAAAACTAAACCAGTGCCTTCTTTTCGTGGTCTTAAAATATTACCCCTTAAATTGCCATGAATGTGTCCTAGTGTCATATCGCTGTTCCCTTAATGTAAGTCCCAATTTATCCCTTAGATTTGTATTCTTAAGTGCGTTATACACCATACACATGTCCCCTCTCAGACGCCTATACTCCAATGTGAACATCCCCAAGTCATCCAATCTGACCTCATAGTCCTGGTCCCTAGCATCCGCTACCAACCTGGTAGCCCTCCTCTGAACCCTCTCCAATCTTCCTACATCCAATCTGTAACCAGGTGACCAGAACTGTGCACAATACTCCAACTGCGGCCTCACCAGTGCTCCGAAGACAGGCACAATTACTTCCCTCTTCCTACTATTTGTATGTTTCTTGATATTGATAAGAGTACCACTAGCAGACTTTATAACCTGGCTGCAATGCTGGTGGAACTTGAAATCGCTTGTCACTTTAACACCCAAATCTCTTTCCTCCATTACTTTGCCCAACTTATGTCCATCTAAAAAGTAATCAGCTTTATTATTTTTTTTTCCCAAAGTACATTGCTACACATTTGTCGGTGTTAAAGGATAACTTCCTTTCCCTTGCCCAACTTTCCATTTTGAGTAAGGCTTTCGCAACTTTACTACATCTTCATCATTTCTGATAGTAATGCCAATTCTAGTGTCGTCTGCAAATTTGGTTTCCCAGACATCCTCTCCTCCAGATAAAGAGTGTATATAAATATTAAACAAGCAGGGCCCCAGAACAGATCCCTGGGGGAACTCCTCTCTCCATTCCTAACCAATCAGAGTAAACTCCTCTTAAACATACCCTTTGCTTTCTCTCACTCAGCCATGCCTTTACCCAGGTTGTAATATACCCCGGTATTTTATGTTCAATAAGAGCATCAATCAATTCCCCATGTGGGACTTTGACAAACGCCTTCAAAAAATCCAAGAACACCACATCCACAGAAACACCCTCATCCAATGCCCTGCTCACGTGATCATAAAACTCAAATTGATTAGTTTGACATGAGAACCCCTTTTTAAAACCATGTTGAGCATCATCACAATCCCCTACTGTATTCTGAAACTCCACTATTTGATCCTTTACAATAGAGTCCAACATTTTCCCCAGGACAGCAGTCAAGCTAACAGGCCTATAGTTACCCACCTCCTGTCTAGACCCCTTTTTATAAATAGGGATCACATTTGCCTTTTGCCAAACCTCAATCACCTACTCGTTATCCAAAGATTTTTGAAACAGTGCTGTTATAGGTTCTGCCAATTCTATTGCCAATTCCCCAAGAACCATAGGATGAATTCCATCTGGCCCTTGAGATTTATTCGGGTCCAGGTGCATTAGTCTGCCCTCAATATCATTTTTATTTAAAACAATTTTATAATCAATTTTAGTCAGATGATCTCTGTTATTTTTTGACTTATTATTAAAAACTGATGAAAAATAAGTATTGAAAAGCCCTGCCATAGTTTGGCAATCCTCAACGAATTTACCATCATGGTCCTTAATGGGCCCCACTGAAGTTTGACTTCCCTTTTTGTTATTGATATATGTGTAAAAAGAGTTATGATTATCTTTCACTTTTGTAACCAAATTTAGCTCATGTTTTCGAGTTGCCTGTTTAATGGCTCTTTTAGTTTCTTTTAATAATTTTTTATACAAGGCCCAATTTGTTGCACACTCACTTTTTCTGGCTTTTATATAAGCTCTTTTTTTCTTTTTGATCAATTTTTTAATTTTGGGAGATAATCACAAGGGAATTTTACCTAAAGCATTGTACTTTTTTCTTAATGGTACATACCTACCAATTAAGTCAATAATTTTTTTTCTTCAAGCTATCCCAGTTTTCCACTAACAATCTATTTTCAAAAACCTTTTTCCATCCCCAATTCATGAGTTCCAATCTCATATCATTAAATTTAGCTTTATTGAAATTTCAAACCATGGTTAAACCACAAGTGTTTGAAAAAAAACCCCGCTCAAGTCAAAATTTATCACACAGTGATCACTCGAACCGAGTGGTGAAGTTGTACCGAATTTTTAATTTAGTCTCCCAAATTGCTTAGCACAAGGTCTAATATTTTATCCCCTCTTGTGTTATTCCCTATATACTGATCAAAACTTGCTAATAAGAATGAATCCAGATACCTTAGCTTGTAGGATATCTCCCCTGTTTGCCTAGACCAATTGATACCGGGAAGGTTAAAGTCTCCTAAAAGTATAATATTTTCTGTAATCTCTAAGGAGTCCAAAAATTCTAGCACTGCCTCATCATCTTGGGTGGAAATTGAAGGAGGTCAATAAATTACCCCAATTTTAATATTAGGGCCCTTTGATGGCAATACCCTGATCCACACATGCTCAATGCCTAGTATTTTTTTAACTTCAATAGCTACTGATTTTATTTTGCTGGATACATACAGTGCTGCACTAGCACCCTTTTTGCCCTCCCTATCCATATGGTATAAATCATATCCCTGTATATGATGGTCCCAGGTGTCAGTGGATGACCACCAAGTCTCTGTTATAGCACATATCTGGACATTGTCAGTATTTAGTAAACAGGTTAATTCCTCAGATTTGTTAGTAAGACTCCTAGCATTAAGGGAGAGGCATTTCCAGTCCTGAGATACTTTAGTGTTCTCAAGTAGTTTTGAATTTTTTCAGTTGTCCTTGAAGTACTGAAGTAAAATTATCCAGTTTATTTCACCATAGTTTTAGAGATGTTGTTTCCGTTTGCAGCATAGCTAAAAGTGTACAGGTATACCCAGAAAAAGAGAGACATACTGTATGTCCTAACACTGCATATTTGCATTTATCCCTGCTTTCTTTCCCCTTCCCCCCATATTTTTGGCAGCCACTGGCTTATCCCTTGCAGCAGGTGCCTGTCCAGCCTCACAGGCCCAGTGCAATATACAGCCACTAGACGAGGTCAGGGCCAAGCTGCTTCAGAATTATCCCACATGACCCATGCATTTTATGGCTGCATAGCAGAGCTATGCTGATGTATTGCTATGACATAGTATAGAAAGGGGACTGGGGAAGCACGTGACTAGATACGAACATATGAAATTTGCCAGCAGATAAAGGCCTAGAGGTCTATCAAGTCTGCTCAAATGTGCAGATACCTGGACTGCGTCCTTCCACAGGGGAGTTGAAGCACATGCAGTCCCTTCCATTGACCACAGTGCTGTTCCCACACCCATCAGTGCACTATTTTATTGTGCTGTACTCACTTCCAGTTCACGTCTGGGTTCAATTGTCACTCCCATAATAATTTTAGAAATGTCCTGTAACAAAGAAAACCATCCCTTTCAGGTTTTTTTCCTTTAATCAGTAAAACAGAAAATGGTCCTTTGCTGATCTGACCCCTGCCACTCTGCTGTCCCATCCTCCTATCACCTTCCCCATTACATACCTGTATGTAATGTTTCCCTCATGTCTAGTGGCACCCCCACCCTCAGACTGCTGTCCCCATATTTGTATACTGTTTACCTGGTGTCTAGTGGCACCCCCCACCCTCTGATTGCAATCACCATATTTGTATACTGTTTCCCTGGTGTCTAGTGTGATTATACCCCCACACTCCAATTACTGGCCCCCTATTTGTATCATGCTTCCCTGGTGTCTAGTAGTCCACCCACTCTCCTATCGCCATCCTCCTACTTGCTTACCTGGTGTCTAGTGGCACCCCCCCACTCTCCAATCCCCATCCCTGTTTCCCTGATGTCTAGTGACACCCCACATCCTCTGATCACTGTCAATGTTTTTCCTGGTGTCTACTGGTACCCCTCACCCTCTGATCCCCATCCCCAGATATGTTTCCCTGGTATCTAGTAGCAACCCCCTGCCCTCTGATTGCTTTCTCTGTATTTCAATAGTGTTTCCCCTGGTATCTGGTGACACCCCCACCCACCATTTGCTTGTCCAGTATTTGAATAGTGCTTCCCTGTTGTCTAGTGGCTCCCCCACCCTTCAATCCATGTCCCCTTATATGCTTATCAGGTGTATAATGGCACCCTCACCCTCTGACTGCTTTCTCTGCTTTTCAGTAGTGTTTCCCTGGTGTCTAGTGGCACCCCCACCCTCTGATTGCTGACTCCATATTTGTATAGTGCTTCCTGGTGTCTAGTGGCCTCCCATCCTCTGATCCCCATCCCCCTATATATTTACCTGGTGTCCAGTGGCACCCCCACTCTCTGATCCCCATCCCTGTTTCCCTGATGTCTAGTGACACCCCACACCCTCCAATCTCCATCCATGTTTCCCCTGATGTCTACTAGCACCCCTTGCCCTCTGATCCCCTTCCTCGGATATGTTTACCTGGTGAATAGTGGCAACCCCCTGCCCTCTAATTCCTGTCCTACTATATGTTTCCCTGGTGTCTAATGACTCCTCCAACCTCCCATTACTGTCCTGTGACCTATAGTACAGAAAATGATTCTCTTGATGTTTTTTTTTCTCTTTAGCCCTGTAAAAAAGAAAATGATCCCTCGTTGATCTGACCCCTGCCACCCTGATATCCCACTCAGCACTCACCACTCCACACACCCCCCATACACCCCACACCATCTCACTCACCTGAATATGTCCCAGGGTGATCCACTCTCCCATAGAAGACACGTCTTGCTGCTGGAACCGCCGACTGCAATATGAGAAACTAAGGTAAGTGGGGCTTAATGTATTTCAATGAGGTTTTCAACTTTGAGGCAAAACTTTGTTATTGTTACTTATTTTCACCCCAGATTTTCAACATGGGCTTTTTGGGACCCCACCTCATGACCAGTGCCAGTGGAATTATGCAAATCAGGCCAAAAAGGTGATTTCACAGTCACTGGGTGAAATCACCTTTCAGGTGGGATTTGACAATTTTCATCACCATTGTTCATGTGGCGGAGTCATAAGAAGGCTATATTGAAAATTTGGGGTCAAAATATGTACAAATGACAAAGTTATGAGCAAAATTATTCTACACTCAGTCATAACTTTAGTCATTTTAAATATTTTTATCTCAAATTTTCAAACTAGCCTTTTTTTCACATTATCTCATGAACGTGACAGCTGTTATTTTTCAAGTCGTGACCAAAAGTGTGTTTTTGCACTTGGGATGTGGAATGACATTTCGATAGTATAGAATCACATTTCAGTGGAGACTGGAAAATATTCACCAATGGGTTTCGTGAGGTGGGCTAATGAGAAGACTATGCTGAAAATTTAGTGTACAAATACGGTAAAATGTCTAGGTTGTGACTGAACGTAGTAGTATTTCAACATTCACTCATAACTTTGCTAATTTTCAATATTTTGACTCCATTTTAACATACCCATTTTTCCACACCACCTCATAAACATGACAGGTTCCATTTTTTTAAATCCTGGACAAGACATCATTTCACACCTGTGGTGCAAAATGACATTTTGACCAATACACTATAAATGCTACATGTCATATTTATAAGAACAGTCATAAAATGACTACTGTATCTTAAAAATTTGGTGTCACAATTAAAACAAAAAAATGTGTGAAGAGTGCATGTGTAAAGAGTGAAGAGAGCTGTTGGTTAACTAGGATCTGCGGCCTATCCTGTAGGTAGGGAAATGGGCAGACTAGATGGGCCAAGTGGTCCTTATCTGACGTCAAAGTCTATGTTTCTATATTTCTAAGTATGAAGACTGAATGTGTGAAGAGTGAATCAATGTGTACTGCATGTGTGAAGCATGAATGTGTACAGAGTGAATGAGCCAGGTCCTGCATATCTGTAGATGGATGGAGCCTTCCCATAGCTGCAGGACTGTGCCAATGACTGTATGAGCCTCCCTGGAATAATTTGGGGGTGCCCTACCTCCCCACCAATAAGCACAATATAACCATTAGCGCATATAAAATATTGATAGTGTAGGTTCTTTTGTTATTTCATATCAGTCCCGCTGAACAGATGTAGTTTGTCCATGCTGCCCCCTTTCCCTAGCTGGCACCATGGTCAAGGAACTGTAATTCTCCCTATGTCTCCTGAAAACATTGGCACCCAGATTAGATGTTTTGAGTAATGGGCCCCATTGCTTCTTTGTTCTGTTCTTCCTCTACCCCTATAAGCATTCAGATCTGCAGCACAGACTCCACTGCTGCCACTATTGACAGCCCCAATTTCAAATGCATAAGCTATGTACAAAAAGAAAGTTGCAAGCTTGTCTGTTACAATAAAAGACTTTCATAATGCTGACCTGTGAAGCAGTGGGCCCCCTCACAGTGTGGGCCCTACTGCAACCACATCTCTTGCATCCCCTGGTCGCGGCCCTGCATAGTGCAGGGCTTTAAGGGCCCTGCACATCTGCTTCTGTTCACCCATCAATGAAATCTTCAGCTTCTCTTGGGTCTTAAGCAGCCTCTCACTTTTTATGCCTGTATCAATACAGTCATTTTGCAGCTGTACTAGCTCTGACCAGAGTTTGTTCCCCTTCTACTGTGTATTTTTGTACATCTTTCAGGTATATGGAAAAAGGAAAGGGGAAATGGTTTAACCAGGAAAGGCACAATAAGCCAGAGCTTGTTTCCAGGTTCAACCTGGGAGCACAAGGAAGTTAAATGACTTGCTCATGGTAACACAGTATGCAAGTGGGGGCTGATGGGAATCAAACCCAGGTCTCCAGGTTTGCAGCTCAGTTCCCTTAACCACTACGCTATATTGCCATTTACCAGATATCATTTCTGTAACATTGCACTCATCTGGATTTTTAAAGAGCTAGTGTACTACATGGAATTAACAATTACTTTCATAAGTAATCAGCTATAACACCTTATATTCGAAGTATTTTTTTTCCTTTCCATTTTGCTAATTGGAAGATTTTCCACCTGGCAGTAGTAGGTGTGGTATATGGAACAGCACTCTAGCTGGAGGCTGACATAGTCCCTTCAATTCCTTCCAGTACATCATCAGCATTGTGACCTCACCGACTGTGACATCACTAGTAACCAGAAAGAGACAGTCTTCTGCTGCTTGATTGGTGACTTTTGACATGTGTTACCAATTGGGCAGGGGGGGCTTGTGATGTTACAGTGAGTGAGGCCCCACGCTGATGACAGAGTGGGAGGAATAGAACTAGATATGTCTGGTTCCAGGCAAAACACTACTTTTCACATCACACCTAATAATACCAGGTACAAATTCATCTAATGAGCACATAGAAAAAGAAAAACAATTCAGAAAAAAATAATAAGGAACTGCTCTTAACAAGCATTTGCTAATGCCAAATGTTGTCTTGCTGACGTTGTCATTAGTAGAGCAGGAGTTAGAGAGATGCATAATAGGAATGGCAGTGAAGTAAGGAACCAATGTCAACCCCACCCCATCCTGCAGAGACTGACAGACACTGAGGTGTGCCTTTGGCTTGTCAGCCATAAAGCTCATGCCATTTCACTTCACCCTACCTTGCAGACTCTGACAAGTGTCGCATTGTGCCTTGGGGTTGTCGGGCCTTATGCTCTGCCCATTCCATAAGGAAATACATTGAGATGGGTGCAGTATAGGAGAATGGGGTGAACTTTGGGGCCGAAGAGTCCAAGGCACACCTTGATACCTGTCACTGGCTGCAGGGTGGGGGTAGGGGTGGAATGGCATTAGCATTATAGCCGACAATCTAAAGGCACACCCCGACGCCTGTCAGTCTCTACAGGGTGGGATGTTATGGTTAGAAACCCTAACACCCTGGGCTTTTGTTGGTATTTGCACTCCAAATTTTCAATATGGCCTTTTTGTGACCCCACTTCATGAAAGCATTTGGGACTTGTGATTTTGTTAATCTGTCCTGAACGTTGATTTCCCACAGCGACCGCGCCATTCTGTACCAGATGTGCGAAAACACATTTGGGGCAGGATGTGAAAAATGACAGCTATATCATTCATAAGGAGGTGTGAAGAAATGGCAATGTGGAAAATCTGGAGTGAAAATATAAAAAAGTCTTGAACTTACGAGTGTGCATGGAAACTGCACAATGCACGCTCATAACTGTCATTTTTTTGAAATTTTTTCACCACATTTGCAACATAGGCTTTTTGGGAGCCCTCATCATGAACAGAAACACTGTTGTTTCATTACTCAGTCCCGAGAGGTGATTATGTGCAGTGACAGTGAAAACACCTTTTGGGACCAAAAAATGACATAACGGTGACTGAGTTCATAAGGTGGGGTCCCAAGAACCCCATGTTGAAAATCTGGAACTAAAAGTCACAAAAATGGCCGAGATATCCACCTAAGTTGAAACCCACCCACCCATTGATGCAATTATACAGCTTACCGGTATTTCTTCAGTTCGTGGTCGGCTTTGAAGAGTGCAGACGAGTTCTTGCTCCACCGAAGATCATTGCGCTGGGTTCCGGAGGTAAGTATGGAGTGAGGGAAGGTATGGGGAGGTGGGGTGCATAGAGGGTGGGTGCAGGTTGGGGGAGGGGCACCAGAAACAATGAGGGACTTTTTTCTGTTTTTACAGGTTAAAAAAAGATATCACGGGAAGACTTTTATTTTAAAGGTTTGTCTTGGCACACTGGGGTGGGCTCCCAGTGTGCCACCGGTGTGATTTTGGGAGGGGGACTGAAGCTGATGGGGATTGGGCCACCCATCAGCACAGAAAACGTGTTTGTGTTTGGGGGGGTGCATGACGCTGAGGGGGATTGGGCACCCCCCTCGACAGACAAATTAAACTAGGGAGACATTATGCTGATGGGGATTGGGCTCCCCCATCAGCAAATGCATGGGGGAAGGGGCATGCCCACAAGGGGATTGGGTATCCCCAATGGTTGGCTTTCAGGTGGGACTGTGAGAGGCAGATGGTGACAGCCACCACCATGTTTATTGAAATGCAAGGCATGCCCTGCATTGATGGGTCGCTCCTTCATTGCAGCGGCAAAATTGTTTCAAGTTGGTGGCAAGCTTTTGCAGCGGTGTCATAGACAGTGTGCTATTTTATTGGTGCCAGAGAGCCCAGCCCGAAAAAGCAGTGGTGCCATTCTGCCACAACATGACCGCACCTCCAAAACCTGCTACTCCAAGCTACCACAATATGTTTGTGCTTGTGTGCAAGACAACATAAAAATTGTTAAACTTCTGGTGGACTTCCGGTTCTGGTATGCCATGACAGCAGCCTGAAACAGAGATTACAGCAGAGGATAAATAAATCTTAATCCATGTGGGACATGGATCTGCACAACACCCCTTAAAAGAGCACCGTAGGAACACTCACCGTGGCATTAGGGCAGACATGGCAAAATGTGTCACTGTAGTGCTCTTCACCGCACCACAACAGAAGTTCCCAGAGTTGCTCTGACTCACAGCTATCATGCTCACCATCCCCAACCTTGAGCAGAGATGGGAGGCAGGGGGACCAGTGAGTCAATGATGCTTCTGGGATTTGATAATAATGCTCACCCATACAATGCACAAACTAAACTCCAACATCAAGGACTACAGGAAGAACCCGAGTGATGCTGACAACAAAACTGCAGGCTTGGAGTTGGGTCTGACCACCGACCAAAACAGCTAAAACCACAGACCTCCGTGGCAGGGCTTTCTTTTTCTTATACAGGAGAGAAAGAGAAATGCACAGGCAGCAGGATGACGCCATGAATAAGGATAGGTTCCTATATATTCATATACACAGGCTCCCTAAGGACTCTGAGAAAAGATCCCTTATCTATAAGAGCTTCTATGAAACACTCTGCGAAAACAAGCGGAGCAAGAGTTCAAGATAGAACGAGCCCACCAAGCTCTTGTAAAAAAAAAACCTGAAAAGTTCGGCCAAGGTCAGTTATCATCTTTTTCTTCCACTTCACCACAAAACAGCTAATACTGACCATGGCATGGTCTAAAGAAGAAGTTCTGTTCAATGCAGCCAGACTGTTTTTTTCTGAAGCTGACTATGGTATCGAGCTGCAGGATAAGTGCAAAGAAATCTACCAGATCCAAAAGCAGCTAAGGGACAAACAAGTCAAGACATGCTTAGCCTTCTCTATTAAGCTAAATATCTTCCTAGATGATGAAACCTACACCTTCCTAACCTTGCCAAAGCAGCTCCCATTCTTAAAAGGCTGCGTGTCAGTATCACATATGATGAGCTAGAGATGGCAGAAAAATCCCTATAACAAGTAATGTGGAATGCAGCACCAGGTGGGAAAACAAGCAACTGCACTGCCATGAAACCAGATGCACAGACCTCAATGGCTGAGTATCACACACGATGAGCTAGAGATGGCAGAAAAAGCCCTACAACAGGTAATGTGGAATGCAGCACCAGGTGGGAAAACAAGCAACTGCACTGCCATGAAGCCAGACACACAGACCTCAACGGCTGAACTACATGACTGGACAGCAATTCTCTGAAAGCATATTCTAAAAAAGAACCAAGCCATCATGGAAGACACCTCGAGCAAGACTGAAATTGAACATATTCCTTGGTATTTTCCATCATTAACACCAGTTCCTCTGGTCTTTTTTTTTTATTTCCTTACAGATTGTCCATGGTTACTGCTGACCCAAGAGCAGAGCAGGACTACCTCTTTCAGGTAGTAAGCACTAAGTGACTTTTTGTCTATAATAGCTACTGTACAATAAAACATCACAGAGCTATTTTACTTATAAAATTAAGCCTATTAAGGTTAAACCCTTTTTATTAGATACCAGAGGTACCCCCCCCCCATGATCAACTCCTAGAGCCCTAAGGTAAGCTGTGATACACCCATTCCTAGAAGGTACTCGAATGGAGTTGTGACTCCCAGCCTGCAGATATTTATTATATGCCCATAATGCAAACTTATGTTAGCCCAATGGTTCTGTTCTGGGCCCCATTAGTTCCATGCCCCCCACTGCATTTGGGGTCTGTTAAGTGGGGATAGCACCGGACAGCAGTAGTCCCCACAGAGGTTAGTCCCTTCTCTTTTCTGATGCTCTTCTATGATCAGTTACATTTTCTAGAATGTATTTCAAATGGTAGAATGGCATGTAACCCTGGTGCTATTATATCCAAGGCTACTACCCCTGCCTGCTTCCCTGACTGCAGGTTGAAGGGCCTGGGTTCGCTATCAGGAATCACTGTGGTGCCACTACCAACAGTAAAACTACAGTTATGGTGCCTTCACCCAGGGTAATGATTTAGTAGGTTAGATCTTGAATTGATACAGCCCTCTGAGAAGCTATACCTACCCACAGCCCCACCTAGTGGCCCCACACTTGAAATTACAATAGCCACCTTGCTTTGCATTCAGTTCACAATTATTGGAGCATGCTAATAATATGTTCACAATAACCACTTACCAACAGGGTCTGGAACTCTGCCTTCACCCTGTGCACCTGTAAAGAACAGTTACCTGCAATAACACAAAACCTTTCAGTTGTTTGCATTAAACCAGCACTCAGTAATAATATACTCATGGACCAGATTAACATTTAAACAAAAAACAGATTTATTTAGGGGTTAAAATAAGGGGTAGGGGATGCAAATTATAGCTTGATCATTTGTCACTTTTGGTTTTAGCAGTAGTTTGACTTTGTAAAAGCATTCAACGAAATGCATGAACCCCTTTGGACTGTTCAGTTAACCTCACTGAGTACCCAGGAAAAGTACGTTACAGGCCTGAAGTGGTGCCGTGAGTTGGCCGGTGTTGCAGCTGGTTGGGGCCCTTAAATAAAGAAATGGTTAAGCTTTCTTTTGTGCTTGACTGTAACAACATAAATCACTTGTGGAAACCCCAAAATTTGTAATCCCCAGGCCCGATGGCCTGCAAAGACAGTCTAAACCAAAATGCAGACTTGAAAGGCAAATCAGTTGGAACAAACAGGTTAATTGGTGTTGCATGGTAAAACCCTAAGGTACTTACTGAACCTTGGACCTCAGGATCTGGGCTGATTTCCAGGATGGCTCTCCTCGAGGCAGGATGTGGCTGCAGGCTGCAGGACTTTATCCTTTCTGGCATGGACAAGGATACAGGGACTGAAGCTAGCACGACTCACCCCCTCTTCCAGGCATAACCCCCAAGGGTGGCCGCAACCCACAATAAACCTCTCTGCAGAAGCTGATTCCCTTCTCTGGTCATCTGGCAGCTTGACTTTTATAGGCAGCAATAGTCTATAAGGCAAATTACTTGGCATCACTAGCTCAGCTTGAATACAGTTCGGTAATAGGGTGCTCAGTTTACTCACTTGCACAAGGCAGTCCTAATAATGTAAGCTGGCACACAGCATTTCAGTTCTCTCACTAGCAAAGGGACTGGAGACAATTTCAGTGACCACAGGCATTAAAGTCAGGTGCAGTCCCTGGGGCAAAAACAGCTTCTCACTGAAGGGAATCTTTCAGCAGCTCTGATCCCACTTTCAGTCTGGAAATGCACTCTAGGGGGAATTCTCCTCTTTTCTCCCTCTTGGAGAATGGCAGTTGCTCTGGAGACCTGGCAGTTCCAATAACTACACACAGCTAGGAGTAACCAAGCACTCCAATAGTTGCTATTGCACAGACCAAAAGCACATTTGCTTCATGAATTCAAAAAGAAGATACAGCTTACCTTCGCTGTCAGGTTCATTCCTTTATTATGCAGAAATAGTGCTCAGAGGGAAATCCCTTGAACACTCTTTCAAGTTCAATAGATGGGTAGAAGGCAATACAGAATTCGCTTTCATCATCACTTTCAGACTCAGTATTTTCAGTATCTACAATGTTTAAAGGATTGGAGACATTACTGCCAGAGGCAACAGACTGGGAAGTAGAAGTTTGCTGATTTTGTTGCTTGGCTTTAGTAGCAGTATTTTCTTTAGTAAAATCTAGTAATGTGTTTAATGGTTACCAGTCTAGTTGTAGACTTGGAGTGGATGCCAGCTTTCCTAGGCAGGGAGATCGTAATGCCCCCCAAATGGGGCTTACCTTTTAAATGCCTCCCGGTGTTCTCCTGGTGCCTCTGGTGTCCGCCCGTTTCTCTGGGCACCTCCTGTTAATTAACTCTTCCCTCTGGTGCCCAAGTTTACCCCTGGTCCCACCAAATAGCCCAGTATTTCAGTTTAGCCCCATTAAGGATTAAAATTGAAACTGTGAGCCGCCAGCTTTGCTAAAGGCCGGCGCTCGCATAAGCGTGAGGAAAGGTGCACTTGTTTCCCAACCACACATGTGGTCAAAATCAAAGGAGTTTTCCATGGTCCCGGTGCCCTGGCTATGTTCAGCAGGGACCGTGGACCTCAGCAAGGCCACAAAGAGGCCTTTTAAAATATAAATAAAAAAAGTTTAACCACTGCTCCACTAGTATTATTACAATCATTGCTCTCTGTTATTTTTCCAGGATGCATCGGGAGTCGAGCAGTACTCTGCCCAGTATGCCTTCCTGGTAAAACCCTTCAATAAATAAATAAATAAATACATAAATTGGGCACAGGCGGGGCTCATGAATATTAATGAGCCCCACATAAATATTAATGAGCAGGTGCCTGCCGCCTAGGGGCATAGCACTGCGGCAGCAGTGACAACGTAGGGATCAAAATAAATACAAAACAATAAATGTGACTGAGAGAAAAATGCTGGGGCTACATAACTGTGGGGACATTGTTTAATAAAAGTTAATATGACTGGCTGCACAAGAACTTTATATTTGGGGACAATAAATATATTGCCACAGACTGTATCTAGAGCCATCATCTTTACAGCTATCTGCCAATCAGAAGCCAGGATTAAGCCAAGAGGCTATTGGGGCAGTTCCAGAGACTTCTGGGGAATAAGCAGGGCCAAAATCTAGGTGCCAAAATGCTGTCCAATTAAAGGAACGGGACTGTGATTAGCAGCCTGGACAGCTAATCGGATTACAGGGATTTTTCTCTTTACAAAAAGAGGGACTGTTTAAATCAGAGGAGTTACAGTGAGTTCGAGCAGCAGTTCGAGAGGTCTGTCTGGGCTACGCCTTTATGAGGGGGTGAATCGTGCTAGCTCTGGTCTCTGCATCCTGGTCCTTGCCACAAATGATGAAGTCCTGCATCCTGCAGCTACATCCTACTTTGAGCACAGCCATCCTGGAAATCAGCCCAGACCCCGAGGTCGAAGGTTCAATGAGTACCTCAGAGTTTTACCCTGCAACACCAATTAACCTGTTTGTTCCAACTGATTTGCCTTTCAAGTCTGCACTTTGGTTTAGACTGTCTTTGCAGCCCATTGGGCCTGGAGATTACAAATGTTTGGGTTTCCACAAGTGATTTATGTTGTTACAGTCAAGTACAAAAGAAAGCCTAACCATTTCTTTATTTAAGGGCCCCAGCCAGCTGTGACACTGACCAACACACAGCACCGCTTCAGGCCAGCAACATAGCTTATCCTGGGTACCCAGTGAGGTTAACTGGGCAGTCCAAAGGCGTTAATGCATTTGGTTGAATGTTTTTACAAAGTCAAACTACTGCTAAAACCAACACTGACAATTGACCAAGCTTAAATTTGCATCCCCTACCCCTTATTTAAACCCTTAAATAAATCTGTTTGTTGTTTAAATGTTAATCTGGTCCATGAGCATATTATTACTGAGTGCTGGTTTAATGCAAAAAACTGAAAGGTTTTATGTTATTGCTGGTAACTGTTCTTTACAGGTGCACAGGGTGGATGCAGAGTTCTAGACCCTGTTGGTAAGTGGTTATTGTGAATATATTATTAGCATGCTCCAATAATTGTGAACTGAATACAAAGCAAGGTGGTCATTGTATCTTCTAGTGTGGAGCCACTAGGTGGGGCTGTGAGTAGGTATAGCTTCCCAGAGGGCTGTATCAATTCAAGATCAAACCCACTAAATCATTACTCTGGGTGGAGACACTATAATTGAAGTTTTACTGTTGGTAGTGACACCACAGTGACTCCTAATAGCAAACTCAGGCCCCTCAACCTGCAGTCAGGGAATCAGGCAGGGTAGTAGCCCTGGGTATAACGGCACCAGGATTTACAGGTATGTTGGAAGGGGTACACAGGATGGAAAGTCAGCTACCGAGGGCTGACTCTGTTGTATAAACATGCACAGCTCCACATCCCAGAAAGTAAACCTCTTGGTAAATGGCAGGGGGAGTTACGCTAAAGCAATGAATGTCTAAATGTTTAAACTGATCTATCACTCACCACTGCAAGCAACTGCATCCAGGAAAATCAAGAGGCATAACAAGCCTAGTGTCTAGGGAAGGTGATTCATATGCTATATGTCCCCCTCTCCTCAAGAAGCCCTGTTTGCCAGCACTAGGTCAGAAGCACGAAGGCACTAACAGCGCTGTCCTAAACAGCACTGCAACAAGGGTACCCTCAATAACAGCACCCACCAAGAAAACAGTACCTCACAATGAAATATAACTTTATGTTTTTGTGGAGGGAGCCCCCTGCACCCCCCCATTACTAAAATAACCAAGTCTGAGTCAGAATTGGATTGTGGGGGAAAGTGAAATTCGGGGGTTACTGTGTGACAGGACTTACAAGCATTTTCGCAAAACCTGCCTCACAGTAAATGCTTGGAGAGTGTGCCCAGAATGCTGGTCTCCTAGAGTTCTGCTGGTTGAGCTGCTATGTATCTTAACCCTCTCCACCAGGGGAACAGTTTGGCCAGACTCCAACTCTTTCCAGCCCTTCTCACCACCCTCCAGTCACTCCCCGAGACAGACAGCTACAGGGGAAGCAGTAGCTGCATTTCACTGTTCTACCCCGCTGCTGTCTGTGAGATGTTCTTAAGACAGCACTATTCTTACATGCGCTGTTAGTGTTTCACTCTTCTGACCGGGTACCCTGTTAGCCTCCTTTCAGTAACATGTTATATGTCTGCCAGACATGCATGTTGTAGCCTGATGGTTCAGTGCTGGGCTCTACTAGACTGGTGTCTCCTACTGCAATGGGACCTGTTAAGTGAGGGGAAGTACCACACAACTGGTATCCTCTTTTGGAACTGGGCACTCCACGTAACGAACCAGACAGTAGCCATGCCCATTACGCTTTAATCAGTGCCCTTGGAGAGATATCACATGGGGATAAACACTGTTGCAAAAGGTACTTTTTTTCTGGTTCTATGTTAACTAAAATTCTTATCTTATTTGGATAGTTTCAAAAATGTTTATTGCCTAGGCTGTATACGCATAGTAGGATGTACTTCTAGCTCGACCACCAGCCTCTTTCTTCCTCTCCATGAAACCAAAGACCAGGGGGCCACTACTTATCTCCTCTGTTGTCCCCTTACACTGTACTGAAACCTGACCTTTGGGACCACAGTGACACCTGAGACCATGTGTTGTCATGACCGATATCCACTCTAACCCCCCCTTACCATCAAGTGGCAAGAGCAACCAGGCCCACAAACACGCTAGGGCTTCTAGCACTGTGCCCCTTTGGGGCAGACACATGCATCCACAAATCTGCTTATACAGTCCAGTCAAAGTAAAACTGTTGTTTTCACTGATTCAATGTTCATCTCACCGTTTACTCCACTTTGGAGTTCCTGTTTTATTCTATGTTGAATGTCAGTCCTATTTGATGCTAGCATCTTACTGTGAAAACTTAATACTTGCACTGATTTATTAATTTATTTATTAATTTTGTTAACCCAGTGGTCCCACTGAGACATAGGAGCTTTTGCAGGGGTGATACAGAATTAATAGCATAGAATAATCAATCTTACAAAGTAAATATACGTGATTAGAGAATAAATACATTTAGCAAAACCTGAAATACCAGTACATGACAAAAGAAGTAATATTAAGTTACACAAGGGAAGAAAGACAGATCAGAATAGGATACTGTATCTACATAACCCAGGCTGTGGAGACGGAGGCAGTTATAATTACCTGTCTGTGTAAAGGTAACCTGGGGATATATTCACCTTTGGCCAGGGTCACTTTGCCTAATTCATTCCCACTACTTCCTCGAGTCCTTACTATGCTACATATGAAAAATATTTTAAGGGTTTAATACCCCAGTAAAGACTGATCTTCCCCAACTTAAATGCATGGACTTTAGAATGGCTTTAGTACAAGAAACCCATATGTCTCCAGCAGAACATCTTAAAGTATGCCCTTCCTGAGTAAGTCAAGTCTTCGCAGCATCCCACCCAAGCACAAAAAAAGTGGGGCAGCAAAACTTATACACAGATCCCTACCGCTTAAGGTGATGTCTCATTTCTCACACCCAGAGGTCGATTCATTCTTGTTCACAGAATCTATCAAAACCAGTCACTGTGAGTTTTAAATGTTTATGCTCCCAGTGACCCAACTACTTCTATGCCCCACATATTGGAAATCCTGAACAACTATGGGAAGGTTTCGGGCTTCAAAATAAACCGTGATAAATCTGACATTTTTTTTTATTCCCCTTTTTTCCTGGTGGTACTACCATCTGCCCTCTGCCCTGGTCATGGCCCCCGGAGACCTCCACCACCGCCTATAGCTGCTGAGGACCCCGGTCACCCCCGGCTTACCCCCCAGAGGGTGGGGCCGCAAGCCACCTCGTGACCCGGAACTGTGACTGGTTGGGGTCCCAAGAGCGTGTGGCAGGCCTCCGGGAGGGCTTCATCCCCACGGTGGTCCCGGCCCGCCATTTTCCAATTTTTCCTCCCAGAGGAGGCGGACGCAGTAACGACGGCAGCTGCCTGCCCCGCCCCCACTCCCACGCCAAGCGCCGGGCGGGCGCTGGAACTCCTGGCCTCCGCCAGGAGTCCTCAGCCCGAGCGCTGCCCACACTCCCCGGCCGACCCTCCGACTCATCCGGTCCGCTCAACCCGGTCGCCGCGGAAATCCCACCGCTGCGCCGGGATCGGCCAAATCTGACATTTTCAAAGTCAGTAACATAATGTCAGCACAGATATGAGCAAATATCCTTTTAAGCGGGCAGCCCAAGACTTCAAATATTTGGGGATGCATATTAGAAATGATGAGGTGAACCTGTTTAAAACAAACTATGAACCATTGTTGTATGAAATCAATACTGTCTTTCAGAAGTGGACTCACCTACCTCTTTTGTGGTGGGGGGGCAATTCACACAGTTAAAATGAATGTCCTACCCCGACTGTTATACTGCTTCTGAATGTTACCAATCAGTATACTTTCAAGGATCTGGAAACAACTGGACAAAGCAACTAGGCCTTTTACAGTACATGGGGTAAGGGGTGTCCAAGAATGTCCACATCCCTGCTGAAAAGAATAAAGATAGAGGTGGGGTAGGACTACCAATCTGTAAATACTATCACTGGGCAATACAGGCAGCTCCAGTCATGCAGTGGCTGACTATCCAGAGAAACTGGATGGAGACAGCAAAGAGCATCGGGGCTCCAAGCAGGATGTCTGACAACACTACCCCTCTCCCACATTACACTGGCGGATCTTAAAAATGTGCAAACCCCTGGGTTTTACATTCACTAGCAATCTGGGCCAACATGTGCAAGCACTTACGTGTGGCCAATACTGTGAGCCCACTAGTGGGCCTAACAGACATACTAGACTACACTGTCAGCCCTGACTACAGAGGCATGAGGGTGTGGGAAACACATGGAGTCTCCTCACTTCAAAGTCTGATGACCCCTGAAATGGCCTTGATGAAAACCTTCACAGTGCTGCAAGCAGATTATAACTTGTCAAAAGGACTTTTATAAGTATTTGGAATTGAGGCAGTTCCTGTAGCAGGCTGAAGTTTAACCCCACATCTTCTGTCCCCTATGAACACTAGAAACCTTTATAGACACCTCACAGAAACTAGGGATGATAATTAAACCAGTCACCGGTATCACAATCATGTTACAGAACTCAGTTTTATAGTGCTCTCATAAGGCAAGAGATACGTAGCAAAGGGAATCTAGTGACCAAATCAGCACTCAGACCTGGGAGAGGACAATCAAAGTGGGTTCCAAAGCCACGATATCGCCTTGGCTCAGGGTTGGTACCATTTGGATGTGTATTTTGAATGTGCTCCTGTTTTCACGATGATTGTATAATTCATGTGTCTTGCTTTTGTATTGTGTTATTGTGCCACCTAAGTGGCCCGGGTCGTACCTAAAATGGTCCCTGGAATCAGAGTACCTCATCCGGTTAACAGATGAATAAATAAATAAAAAAAAATTCAGATGGAAGGTGCTGCTGAGGTTGTTCCTAACACCCTCCCACACTAATCACTATGGAGCCAGTACATCAGACAGGTGTTGGCAAGGCTGTGGCCAGTAAGGCAACCCGTATCACTTATTCTGGGGTTGTCCCACCTCTGGGGCTTACTGGACAAAGGTACAAGTCTTTCTGAACTGAGTCCTCCCACACCTCTTCTTGTTCTGGGAACATTTGCTCACAAGGCCATACAAAAGCACAAGGCCTACATCTATTGGCTACTCATGACAGTAGCTTTAAAAACGATCACCAGTAAGTGGTAAAACCCCTTGCCACCCTCTCAAGCCAATTTCTTCCTCAGGTTCAGAGACATCAGATGACTGGAACTGTGGAACACCTACCTTCTATGCTAGAGCTCCAGGCAAGTGAGTGCCAGCTCCAATAATCCACTGTTAATAACTTGCTTGATAAACTGGACCATTCAACGTCTAATGACTCACAGACAGGCATTTCATAGGTCTATGAAGCCAGTCAAGGTAACTGCGCTGTATGATGAACTATTTAACAGCACTGTAGCACTGGGTTTCTGTGTTTGTGTGTTGTTTATCTGTAAGTGTTTTAAATCAATAAAAAGAAAGTAAAAAAAAAATACTAAATTTTTCGTGCATGCTATTTTTGGCAGTACCGCCTCTTTAAGTGTCCATGTTTTAATTTTAGAAACTGTTTCTTGAGTTAATTCATATACTTTTTTGTACTATTAGAAATCTCATTGAATAATGCTCTTCTTAAATTGGTGCTGGTTCGCTAGGGATCTGTATCTCACTAAAAAAGGAGGGAGGCAGTATAGCGAAGTGGTTTAAGGCTCTGAGCTGTAAATCTCAAGACCTGGGTCTGAATCCCACAGCCCCCACTTGCATACTATGTGACTCTAAGCAAGTCACTTCGCTGTGCTTCCAGGTTACACCTGTAAACAAGTTTTCAGCTTAGTGTGCTACTCCTGGTTACACAATTGGCAAAAAAAAAAAAAGAAAGGACCTCAAATGTCCTTCAAAGAGCATACCATATCAACACAAGCAGGTAACAGTGAAAACACACTTAAATGAAATACACAAACAGCTGTATCATAGCAGCATAAACAAGTATCAGTGTCTTTTCAAATCCTTTTGAAACTAGAAAAAGGGTGTGATTCTCCTTTATGGAAAATTAGTGGAATCTTCTCCCAGGTTGTCATGCATGAACACACTTCTTTTATTACCATTTATTTTTAAAGAGCAAATATATACAGCTTAAAATAATAGATTTCCAATAATTGATGTTTAACTTAAGTGTTTTCTAGTTTTCTTTTATGTCATTTTGTTCCTGATCTACTAAATATTTCAGACAATGCTGATCATATCTCACTGAGTGTTTCAAAAGGCATCTGACTTTTTCTACTGACCTCACAATGTTTGTTTGTCAGCATCCCAACCCGCTTACATGGTGAGCATCATAATATCATAAACGAATGCTGTATGAAGTCAGTAAGGGTTAGGCCAATGCTTTTTATACAGACTTTTTACATAGACTACCAGGATGTGTTATAAACCCTGGAAAGGAAATTTGAAAATAAAACAAAAAGTATTCTCTAGTAAATTGCAATGGCTAAAATATGCTTACGAGAGTACACCCAGGATTGTGGAGTCATTCTTTAAATTCCTATTACTGTCTGCACATCTTGCTATAGGTAAGCAAAACATAAATAATTCTTTGATAATAGTATTTATGTTTTGCAACATGTTCTTTTATGGCTATACAATATGTGTATAATTGTCACTCGTCTCGTTTGTTTGTTTGTTTGTTTCAAAAGTTAGCTATTCAAAGCAGTGCACCAGATAATGACCAGTTATGAGTAAAGATTCTGGGATGAACTCTTCCAGTTTATAGATAGACTGACTGATAGATGGACACAAATGTTCCAAAGTCCTCCCTAGCTAAGGTTTGGCTCTCTCTTTCATTCCTTCTGCTGCTTTGCCTCCAGCACCCCCCAGCACTGCCTCCTCTACCTAAACCCTCCCTTGAGTCCTGACAGATCTCACTTACCCCTCATGCCGCTCCAAGTACTGGAACTCTTTCCTATCACCCTACCTCTATACACTCCTCTCCTTATCTGTCCCTTCTTCTTACTTTCTGTGGTCTGCTGACTCCCACCCCCTTCAGATGCTGAACTTCCATTGATCAAATTGCTTTTTCTATCTTTCTACTCTGCTTCCACTTTTTATGGTTTCCCCTCCCTGTTTAAAGCAGCCCAATGCTTGCTTTCCCCTTCCCAGGTATTCTTCCTCTTGTTCTTGCACACTAGTGTAACCCACACACCACTTATAGCAATAAGGACACCCACCCCCATAAAATATGGTACTGGTGCCCACATATGGCATACCATTTACTTTTAGCAGAAAATTCAAAGGTTGGTACCACCCTTGGCATTAGGATGTATACCAGGCTGCTTCTGGGGGTACAAGAACAAAAAACACATTTATTTATGCTGGGCATGCTAGATCTAAACTGCTGAGGGGGCCCCAGTAATTCCACACCAGAAGCAAGAATCAGATTGTCCAGAACAGGAACTGTGATTGTGCAGCATGGCTTTATTTAACAGATGGCAGCTTAAAGCAGGTAGTAGATCCAAATGGGTCAGTCAAGGCAAGACAGGTACAACTTTCATGAACTCTCCTTGCATGCAGTACCGTTCGAGATCACAAACTTCTTTCCCATTCCCAATGGTGCACACCCGTGGACCTAGCCACACACCCAAACACATTCTCTTCCCATGAGTGCAGTTACGTGGAACACTAAGCCACACACTCCAAACTATTTCACTCTCTTGGGTGACTACTGAACATGTCCTTCACTCACCTGGGTGAACATTGCACATTACTTTCACACACTTGGGTGAACATTGAACATTTCCTTCGCACACTTGGGGGCAACACTGGATTTCCTTTCACACACTTGGATGAAACACTGAATTTCCTTTCACACACTGGGGTGAACTAGACATTTCTTTCACTCGCTTGGGTGAAAAAGGGGGCACTAATGGATGTGATCCAGCCTTCTCTATGGGCACACACACACACACACCAGACACAAACCCCCTAATTTTGGAGAACTTGTCTCTTAAAACAGTACTTACAGACCAGTTGTCCCTCCATTGGGCATGGAACAACTAAAAGACACCTTTTCCTGGGTAGCATGTCAGAATAGTCTCTACACAAGTCCTTTCCAAAGGTAGCTGAAAACACACACAGATCTTCAGGGGATTGTCCCTTGGACCCAGTGAGATAGCAATTCCTTCCACTTCACTTGGAGTAGAAATCAGGAAATCCTGCTGATGAAAGATCTCCACCACTTCACTGGAAGCTGGAAATTATAATAAACACTAGGGTGAGAAATCCTGGCCCTCAACTCAGAGCCCACTGGAAGACCTCCTGCCACTCTCACTCCCAACTCTCAACAACTGACAACTAGCTCAGCATTCTAAGGCTCCCCAGAGCAGCTGTACACAGAAGTGGGCTGTGCTACTGTGAGAGTTCCAAATGACATAATCATTCTTCCCGCAGGCTAGCTGAGTAAACAATGATGTCACTGTGTAAGAAGCTCCTGATGAGCTCCCTAACAGCTGCCTACAACCTGCTTAACACTAACATTGATAGGATTCTAGTAGCCAGGGGAATGGGTAGTTACACTTACTGCAACCAGACTACTGGCTGTCTGCAGCCAGATCACAGCCTAATACCAGGCCATCCTTCCTCTGATGTTTCCTATGGGAGGGTTAATCAGGTCCTCCCCAAACATGTGCCGGGCACAGAGGCCCGCTGAAGAAACTTCAGCTTCTATTCTACTACTGTACTATCTATGGATTCTCAGTGGCTCCAAGAAACTGCCTGAAGTATGTACTAACAGACAGCATTGGTGACCCATATCGTGAATCAGAACCATCAACCTGCCTATCCCCCTAACCCTCTATGGGAAAGTCTATCTGACCTACCAGGTACCCAAATCCAAAACCCACATTATACCAAAAACTGTAGCCCACTTTAGAAACATGCATTGCATTACATTTCCTAAACTCTAAAACTACAAAATACTTCACCCCTGCAAAGCAGAAAATGGTTAGACATTGTACTACACAGTTACACAAAGCCTAATAACTCTACACACATAACCCCCACCCATAAAACAAGGCCTGAGGTCAGCATTAGGACTAGAATATAGTAAACAAAGTATAGAACAATGATTGGCAGAACACATTTTTTTCTATAGAGGACTGATGCTTTGGAATTCGATCCCCCAGGATTTTTGATTAAAATATGGTACTATCAGATCAGGTGAAATAAAATCCTGGTTCATTAAAGAGGCAAGAGATCGATCTATTTTAGAATTATCCTAGTGTGCCCTAAATGTGTGTGTGTGTGTGTGTGTGTGTGTGTGTGTGTGTGTGTGTGTGTGTGTGTGAGGGAGATTTAGGGATTTAACAGGAATTTATTAGACAGCATTTTGGATATATGTGACACGAGTATTGTATTAAATCTGTACAGTTTTGTATATTTCTGTATTGTATAATTTTGTACTGTATATTTTTGTACTTTTGTACTGTATGCATGCAACTTTTCTAATTTTGCACAAAGAACCTCACTGGAAATCAACTTGTCTCAGCTGAGCTATCTGATTCATTCATCTCATGTATGTAATGAATAACATTTTTTACTACTACTACACAAAAGAGGACTCCAATGAGTCCTAAAAATCCTCTTCTGATCTTCTTGTCTTCTTTCAGGAACACCTGCAAAAGGAAAACTTTCAAAAACACATTCTGCAAACAACACAACCTGTAAAACCAAAAACAGTGACCAAAACTCTCCCACTGAGATACTGCACAAACCCAAAAGGCATTTCTTAAAAGGATTTTCTATACAAGTACAAAAGTAGAAAACATAAAAGCATTTAAAAAAACTTTTTGGGGCAGGGGATCCCTACATGTCCTATGACTAGGGAGGAGTCCAGAGTGCCAAGGCACTACAAATAGAGTCTCTCCTAGGCCAGAGCCTGCTGAAGCACAGTTCTTGGACAGGCACATAACCTGCTAGCACTGCAGTCCAGTTCAGGAGGTCTATTGGTGAATAAAGTTCCAAGGACATTCTCAATTGCAGGAAAACAGTCAAATTAAATTGAAAGAAAGTACCTTACCAGTTTCTAGGTGACAAATGGCTGTCAAGATCACCTCTCTGGACCTGCGGCCTGATGATCTTCATCTGCTGGATAGACAAAATCTTCAGATCAGATACTTCCACGACCTCCTACTGGATCTGGACTGGAAAGCTTCTCCTACTGCTGGGCTGACAAACCTGGATGCTGCTGGAGCTGAACCTGGATGCTGCTGCAGATGAACTTGGATCACCAGAAGAAAGACACCGCTCCCTGGGTTGCTGCCTCTTCGGTGGAAGATTACTGGGCTAGTATTGTTGCATTTTCTTGGCAAGCGGGCGCAATTACTGATGAATGGCACCATTCAGGGGTAGTACCACTCAAAATGTGGGGCATAGTCTGTTTCCCCATCTGGCGCACCATAGGAACATTGTAAAATGTCTCTTAGCTAGACTTGTCCACAATTCTTACTGCATGAATTAACAAAGTCCTGCCATGCTTTCAGAATTGTGGTCTTTCATTACGCACTATTATTCTGACCTGTTTGTTTACTCTAGGCTGCAGCTTGGCACAAGATTCCTCCCACAACCAGGCATACCTGTTCTCCACAATTTTTTCCCAGATCTGGTGAGAGAAGAAAGGGTACGAAAGTCCATACATAGCCACAGCTCATCTATGAACAATTCTCTCTTCTTTGCTGCTTTTTCCAACTCCAAATCAGTGGCACAGCTTGGGAGTGGCCAGTCCTGGTTGAGTTAGCTTCGAGCACGCAGTGCAGAGTAAAAGCAATCCAGCCCTGCACTTGTTGGCACATCTCTGGAGCCCTCCTCCATTTCTTCCTCTGAAGAATCCACTGATGCTAATGCTAATGGTGACTCACCGGGTCCCACCATAGCCATTAAAGCTTCTTCTTCCACACTTTCTTCCCAGGAGCTGATAGTTGCACCAGCTCCCAAAATTGTCCATTCTTCACTGCCCTCAGAGGCACTGGCATCCCAACACAACGCTTCTTCTACCTTAGAGTCTCCCACGAGGCTTGGGCTTGGGCCTTCCACCCAAGGATCTGCTGAACCTGCATCTGAAGCTTCCAAATCCCTCTGAAGTGTGGAACATTCTACTTCTTCCTGGCCTTGCAAAGAATTTGCACATTTTCCAAGAACTCCTTGATAAACTCTATGGGGCCTCTCTGACTGCACCCAGCCTGCTGCTGCTCTTTTCTGACAGGGTCCCCTGCCAATGTCCAAGTGGGAGCTAAATGGATGTGTTTTGTTTTAGCTACCATCGTGCCAACTGACTTACTCATTCCAAATCACTTTTGGCAGTCAGGAAAATGTGGAATTGGCAAAACATCTCTCCCTTGATTCAGGCACACAACACACACATTAACTTGAAAGTTTGGCAAAGCCACCTCGGAAGGTGCTGACTCACAGTCATACAGATGTTGAAAATTAGCTAACTCTTGTTCCTGCCAGACAACCCACACCCTGGCATGTTGTGGACAGTCGGGATGCTGATGCGCCATTTTCTGTAAATAAACACACAAGTCCCACTTTACTACTTTTGTAATCACATTAAGATTTGGCTTTAACACACTTGAATCTCTTCGCTAACATGCTGCCTGGCTTTTGCATTTTTATTCCATAACAATTAGCACAACTACTTGGAAGTTTGTTTGGATTTGAAACTCTGTCCAAAATGGTGCTGCTTTTTTTACATTGCTGACTAAACCCAAAAATGGCGACTGCACTTTTTCCATCACACACACGGTTCAAAATTGTTAGAAATCTTGTGGGATCTTTTCCATTTTAATGGGGTTTCTCAAAGCACAATACTTTTGCACTACTCAGCACATTTATACTGTTGCTACAAGTTCTTTTGAGACTGTTGGATCGTTTCCCTTAGAGCTCACTCTTCTTTCAAACAGTTCTTTCACACACAGTCCAATTTCAAAGTTCACAAAACTCTCTATCTCAGCTATTTTGCTGCATTTGCTCTACAGATCTTACAGTTCTGACACAGTTTTCCAACTTTCGGCATCACAGTCCAACTTTACTTTTGTACAGGATACTTATTGGGCAGAAGCTGGTTCCCTCCGTTGATGTAGAATGGCCTGTTGCTGGTTTTGTAGGCCTTTACAAAGATTGGGCTGACAGACCCACGGATCAGTCACAAATGCACTGTGACCACTGCTACTGTTGGATGGAAAGCGGGTTGAGCCCGGAATTACTGTGAAAAGTTAGCATAACTGCTGGTTTGGAAACGCTTTCTCCACTAGCGATTCCTCCTGCTGCACGAACTATCATAATGCTTGCAAGAGTCGCACACTGCTGGCTGCTCCTCCTCTTATGCTGTACAACTCTCAGACTCAGGCAAAGGGTGGGGCATAGGTTCACTGGACCAATTACACGATGCCATGCAAATGAGCTCTCTCTCTTTCTCAGTCATACTCCTGCATAGCGATTGTCAAGAAGGCAAATTTAAAATGCAAACTCACTTTTTTCCTTAACTGGCAATTTCAGTGGGGCAAGCATTTTTAAGGCATTTTCACTCAGTTCTTGGTGCATTTTCTTTAGTGACTCTTCCAATTTTCACTGTACACACTTGAAACTTTCAGGACACTTAGAAAAACTGAATTTAAAGTCCACAAATACTTTTCTCTGGAAATTTGCAATTTTTAACAGTTTTTATCACTTTAAATGACAAGCAAGAGCAATCATTGCTCAGCTTGACAGTCCATTTTTCCCATTTTACACACAAAAGCAGCACATTTTTCCACTTCCTTCACAGAAACACAGGCAGCAATATATCCTCAGGTGGCATTTTTCTTGGCACAAACTTTGCATTTCTGGCAATGATTTTCTGTTTGGGTGCACCGCCGCCAGACAGAAAGATACTAGACATACCCTCAGTATTTACTTCTCACCCAAAACATATGTGCCCCCAATTTTTGTAACCCCCATGCCACTTATAGCAAGTAGGGTACCTCCCATAAAATCTGTTACTGGTGCCCACATATGGCATACCATTTACTTTTAGCAGAAAATTCAAAGGTTGGTACCACCCTTGGCATTAGGATACAAACATATGAACATACAAAGAAACCAGCAGAAGAAGGCCATTTGGTCTATCAAGTCTGCTCATGTTGCAACATGAGCTAATGTCCCTGCCCTCCCTTCCCACTGTTCCCATCCTCCCTACCCATGACGCTTACCCTCCCCCATGCCTGTCCCAGCCTCTCTTAAAGCTTCCCACAGTCTTCAACAAGATTACCACTTCTGGCAGTGCATTCCAAGTGTCCACCACACTCTCTGTGCAGAAGTTCCTCCTGCCCTCCCTCCTAAACCTCCCACTCTCCAGCTTAAGATTGTGCCCCCTTGTGTTATGGTTGACACTCAGCTTAAAAAGACTGTCCTTATCAACCTTATTTATCCCTTTCAAGTACTTGAAGGTCTCAATCATGTCCCCCCTCTCTCTCTCTCTCTTTAATCTTCCAGGGAGTACATGTTCAGTGCCCTCAACCTCTCCTCATATGCTTTACCCTGCTGATCGACTATCATGTTTGTAGCCCTCCTCTGAACCTTCTCCAGCAGGTTAATGCCCTTTTTGAGGTGTAGGCACCAATACTGAACTCCATACTCTAGATGCGGCCTTACCTGTGACCTGTAAAGGGCAGTATAACCTCCTCTCTCCTACTACTGATCCTCCTAGATATGCATTGCAGCATCTTGTTTGCCTTTGCTTCTGCTTTATTGCACTGCATGGAGTGCTTCAGGTCATTAGTGATCATCACTCCCAGGTCCTTCTCCTCCTCTGATGCAGATACACTGACTCCACCCAGGTAGTACTCTGTCCCAGGATTCTTGGTTCTAGTATGCATAACTTTGCATTTCTTGGCATTGAAGCCAAGCTGCCAGTTCCTGGCCCACATCCCTAGCTTTTCCAGATCTTCCTGTAGGTTCTGTGTCTCTTCAGCTGTATCCACTCTCCCACAGAGCTTGGTGTCATCTGTGAATAGACACATTTTGCTCTTAATGCCAACTCCAATGTCATTAATGAAGACATTGAACAACACCAGCCCCAGCACTGAGCCCTGCGGGATCTCACTGGTTATCTGTCTGGTGCCAGATAATTCTCCACCCACAACCACCCTCTGGGTTGTGCCCTTCAGCCAGTTTTCCAACCATCTGGCCATCTTTTCCCCAACCCTGAGATCCACCAACTTCTGGATCAACATTTTGTGGGGCACAAAGTCAAAGGCCTTGCTGAAATCAAGATAGAGGATGTTTACCACTTGACCCTTGTCTACTGTCTTAGTGACACAGTCAAAGAAGTCAATCAGATTTGTTTGACATGATCTCCCCCCCCATGAACCCATGCTGCCTCGCATCCTGGAGACCATGTTCCTCTAGATATTCCACCAACCTTTCCTTTTGTATGGTCTCCATAAGCTTGTCCACAGTGGAGGTCAGACTGACTGGTCTGTAATTCCCTGGGTTATCCTTGGGACCACTTTTGTGGAGTGGCACTATACATGCTGTTCTCCAGTCCTACTGTACTATGCCTGTCTCCAGTGAACTATTAAACAGGTCTGCCAGTGACTCTACCAGCTCCTCAGCCAGTTCCTTTAGTACCCTTGGATGTGCTTTGTCCCAGCCTGGTAATTTGTCCACCTTCAATGCAAGCAGCCCCTCCCTCATTGGATACTGGCAAGCAGGATGTATCCCAGGCTACTTCTAGAGAAGGGGGAATTGGGGTACAAGAACAGGATGTATACCAGGCTACTTCTAGAGGAAGAGGGTGGGGGGGGTACAAGAACAAAAAACACATGAACCTTTGCAAATTACAACCAGGTCCAGGGTAGAGGCTGCTAGGCGTATGCTAGATCTAAACTGCTGAGGGGGCACCAGTAATTCCACACCAGAAGCAAGAATCAGATCATCCAGAACAGGAACTGGGATTGTGCAGTATGGCTTTATTTAACATATGGCAACTTAATGCAGGAAGTGGACCCCAATGAGTCAGTCAAGGCAAGACAGGTACAACTTTCATGAACTCTCCTTGCATGCAGCACAGTTTGAGATCACAAGCTTCTTTCCCATTCCCAATGGTGCACATCCATGGACCTAGCCACACACCCAAACAGATTCTCTTTTGATGAGTGTAGTTATGTGGAACACTAAGCCACACTCTCGGGACTATTTCACTCTCTTGGGTGAATACCGAACATGTCCTTCACTCACTTGGGTGAACATTGAACATTTCCTTCACACACTTGGGTGAACACTGAACATTTCCTTCATACACGTGGGTGAATACTGGATTTCCTTTCACACACTTGGGTGAAACACTGAATTTCCTTTCACACACTTGGGTGAAACATTGGATTTCCTTTCACACACACAGGTAAAACATTGAATTTCCTTTCACACACTGGGGTGAACTAGGCATTTCTTTAACTCACTTGGGTGAAAAAGGGGGCACTGACAGGTGTGATCTAGCCTTCTCTATGGGCACACACATACCAGAAATGAAACCCCTAATTTTGGAGAACTTGTCTCCTAAAACAGTCCTTAAAAACCAGATGTCCCTCCACTGGGCATGGAACAACTAAAAGGCACCTTTTCCTGCATAGCATGTCCGAACAGTCTCTACATAAGTCCTTTCCAAAGGCAGCTGAAAACACACATGGATCTTCAGGGGATTGCTCCTTGGACCCACTGAGATAGCAGTTCCTTCCACTTCAATTGGGAGTAGAAATCAGGAAATCCTACTTATGAAGGCCTCTATCACTTCACTGGAAGCTGGAAATTGTAATCCACACTAGGGTGACAAATCCTGGACCCTCAACTCAGCGCCCACTGGCAGACCTCCTGCCACTCTCACTCCCAACTCTTAATATCTAACAACTAACTCAACATTCTAAAGCTCCCCCTAGCAGCTGTACACAGAAGAGGGTTATGCTGCTGCAAGAGTTTCACATGACATAATCATTCTTCCCGCAGGCTAGCTGAGTAAGCAATGATGTCATTGTGTAAGAAGCCCCTATTGAGCTCCCTACCAGCTGCTTACAACCTGCTTAACCCTAACACTGATAAGATTCTAGTAACCCTAGGGGACTGTGTGGTTACACTAGTTCATGCCTTTTCCCCAAATGGCTTCCCCTTTTGTCAGCTGGCTTTTTGCCTTTGTAGCATTTTACTGTATAACTAAAATATTTTGCTACCCTTTTATTTTTATGATAATCGCACCTGACAAAACAGCACTAAAAAAGGATAGTGAAATATGCAGGTTTAAGGTACAGATGTTACAGTGCACTACCATGCAATAAGTGGTAATTCATTAACCAAACTTCAGTATTTATTGCTTCATTAACAAAATCACTGGAAAGTGAATTGCAAAGCACATATTCTAAACAGCAAAACTAAAATGTAATTCAGTAACTGAATTCTTCAAACTAAAAGACAAGTTTTGGGTAACCCAAAAGGACATTGGTAAAAATGGCAAGTTTCAAATAAATACAAAACTCACACATACCCCATAATACAAAATCTCATGGGATGTATACATAAATCACTATAAAAATATAGGCTGGTTCTGCTTTAAGCAGGCATTCATAAATTCCAAAGGGCCTCTCATGCAGTCTACAAAGAGTGCAATTAGAAGACAGAGACATGCGTTTGTCCTACACAGAACTTGGCAGTGTACCTCATCTGTATGACACACTAGGGGAAATGAAACAGCCCTAAGCTGGGTCATGGTGGGCCCGAAATAATAAAGTAAGCTAAAAGACAAAGAACCTCAGTGCAAAAGCATCGAAGCAAGGGTTACCCAAAACGGCACTGGCCATAAAGCCAAGTTTCAAACAAATACAGAAATCACACTGAGGTTCTTTGTCTTTTAGCATGCTGTCTTTTTTTTTGGGCCCACCATGATCCAAATCAGTAAGACCAACTGAGGGCTGGTTCATTTCCCCTGACATATGATACAGATGAGGCACACTGATGAGTCCTGTTTAAGATGAAACACATGTCTGTGTTTTCTGTTTGCATGCTTTGCAGATTATGTGAGAGGCCCGTTGGTACCATGCAGTCCTGCATAAAGCTGAACCAGCCTGAAATGTCATTGTGATTTGCATATACATCCCATGATGCTTTGCATTGTGGGAGAATGTGTGATTTTTTTGTATTTCTTTATTTTTGCTTCATTAACCAATCACTAAATCACTTTTCCATGGCTCTATGTCAAAATAGTGATAGCATAACAGCGCTGACCAAAACAACAAGTGCACATTGTCAAAAAGCGAAATAGCGATGTTCACTACAGTGCCACTCATGAACAGCTACCGGTGCTGAATTTGACCATCAGGGACACTATACACTTAATTTGTATGTAGGATTTTGCCCCCCACCCCAATTTATTTAATGTAATCAACCGGGGCTAGATAATGAGGGAGAGGGGAAAACTCGTAAGGGAGGGTACATCAGGAGATGGGTGTCAGCAGGGGGAGAATGTTGTGGGGGGTGACCTACAGGCAAGGGAGAACAATGTCCAGAGGGCAGGGGAATGGGAGGTCAAATCCAAAACATAATACAGCATAGTTAAAAAAACAAACAAAAAAACAACAGTATACCCACAGACAGTCCCAAACCCAGGTCACCCAACTCAAAGGCAGTGACATTAGCCACCACACCAGATGGCCAGCTCAGAACTGGCCTGACCAATGAACCTTTGCAAACTCTGCCAGATATCTACAGAATGTGGTTGCTGAATTACACTGTACTAGTAAAAGAACATAGCTATTAATCACACATAGCCCACTTAACATTCGCAATTTTGGCTTCACCCAAATTACTGTGCTCAATAAGACTCGCTATCTTAATGGGCTACCCTTTTCTGATCATGTTCCCATCACCTGATCATCTGATTTACTCCTGATCACTCCCCATCTTCACACAACACCAAGTGCACCAATTTAATTTAGTGCAGGTATGAAAGTGCAGAGAGTAATTTAAAAAAAAATCAGGTTTGGAAGGAATTCAAGGGCATTCCTCTTTACACAGCATTTGTTTAGCTCATATGTAGGTCTGTCCGCAGGTCCACCATCATCGCCCTCTGCCACTATCTTGCAAACCTGCAAATAAAAAGTGTCACTTTGTGTTTTTGGTTTACCTGTTTAACTGGTGCTGCTGTTACTGTAGTTACAATGTTTAGGCAGGTTTCATGAGCTGACAGGATCCCAGTCTATGTGAACCCTCATATGTCATCTTCATGTCTGTGGCAAATTTCATGGAAACTCCCTTCCTGCCACTGGGCATGGTGCTCTTTATGGATGTTTTTTTGTAAATCCACCTTTCTAACACTGTTGGCAGTGTCACTTTCAAACTGGGAGGAGACCAAACCAGGGTACCATGCAATACGTTTTGCCTTCAGTGCATCTTTTAACAATTTATTAAGTGCTATGTTGAGCAGTTGCAGCAAGTGTTTTCATTTGCCCAGTAGTTGGGGGACTATGTTATTGTCCAATCATCGGGGAATTTATGGACAGGATGGCAAGCAGGGGCCCAATATTCAAATACGCACAAGGGGCAGCACAAAAATGTGCACAATGCTATGAGTTTGCCCAGGTGCCTGAAGATGCAATATTCAGTGGAGTAGTGCACCGGTGCTGTTTAACAGAATATTGGACCATGTCAGCCCAGCACTAAGCCACTTAACACTGCTCCGACAGGACTCCTGAAGTACGCTGCCAGAATGGATATCACCGGAGCTCTATTTCCAATATTCAAAGGGACCATGCAAATGAGCCCATTGGACATGCATGGTTCTAAGAGGCCATTTGCATGCCCATTATGGGCCCATTTGCATGGATAGTGAGGCAGGATAGCAAGGCACTGTGTCCCCAATTGCCCAGTCCCAGCCATGGATACAGATCTCTGGTGCTAGTGGTACTCCTTCCACAGATCGCTGGCCTGTTCTTTAACAGAAACAGCTCCCTGGTGCTGGCGATAATCCCTTCCCTCCAATTCCATCCCCAACATCACATATAGTAGCCTTGGTGCTAGTGGTAACCCCTCCCCGATTCCATCCTTGACATCACATATTGTAGCCCTGGTGCTAGTGGTAACCCCCATGATCCCATCCCCAGCATCACATATAGCAGCCCTAGTGCTAATGGTAACCCCCCCCAAATTCCATCCCCGGCATCACACATAGTAGCCCTGGTGCTAGTGGTAACCCCTCTCCCTTCTATCCTATTTTTGGCATCACATATAGCAGCCCAGGTGCTAGTTGTAACCTCCCCTCCCTCTGATCCCATCCCCAGCATCACATATAGTAGCCCTGGTGCTAGTGGTAACCCCCCCACCCCATCTTGTGGCTGTCTTCATGTTCCCCCAAGTTGCTGCATTTCCTTTCTCCTCCTTCTCAGTCCACAAGTAGTCTGTGTGTGTGTTATCCTAAGCTTTATTGTTGCAGTGTGATCTAGGCAGTGGACAGCAAGAGTGTGCCACCTGCCAGAGTGACGGACAGGAGGTACCTGGCCACTGGAGGAGTCGGAGGAAAACAAAGAGGAGAAATCACTCCAATGGGCAATTACTACTGTGTAATCAGTTGTCTGACCGCTGGTCCATATGTTAGTGGTGATGGAACTACTGGAACCAATGATACTTTCAGAGCATGTGACACAGTCTTGTAGACACTCTGATACATATCAGGAAAAGCCACTGTGGAAAAGTACGTATGGCTGGACACTTGATACCTTGGCACTGCAACTTGCATTAGTGATAGAAAATCTGCATTACTTGCAGAGGAGAACAGCAGCAGGTTGGTGGCTAGCATTTCCATAATTGCTTTTGTTAACCTTTTCATCTCTGGTCTGTTGGCTTTATATTTCTGGCCCATTTCCAGGGAAATAACTGGTGAGAGTTGAGTGCTCTTTTCCATGAATGAGACTGCTTGCTCCACTTTTTTTTTTTTGCTGCCCCGGGGATGGAAGCGGCTGGAGATTTGCAACCCCTTAGAGCTGTTGGGTTCAAAATGGGCCGAAGAACCTCTGAATGGAAGATGTTGGAGCTATGCATTTGCTGTTGCTTGAATAATTGTCTTCCTCTTCCTCTCTACTTGGTCCCCTAATGTTCTCCTCCCCCAGCCCATCAGCAGCAGCAGCAGCTTCACTGTCTGCTGGTGGATGTGGTGGTGGTGGTGGTGGATGTAGTGGTGGTGGATGTGGTGGTGGTGGTGGTGGATGTGGTGGTGGTGGATGTGGTGGTGGTGGTGGTGGTGGATGTGGTGGTGGTGGTGGTGGTGGTGGTGGTGGTGGTGGTGGTGGTGTGGTGGTGGTGGATGTGGTGGTGGTGGTGGTGGTGGTGGTGGTGGTGGTGGTGGTGGATGTGGTGGTGGTAGTGGTGGATGTAGTGGATGTGGTGGTGGTGGTGGTGGATGTGGTGGCGGTGGTGGTGGTGGTGGTAGTGCTGCTGTTGACACCCTGTGTTGGAATGCTTTCTCATACTGAAATCTGTGGGACTTCAGCAATTGCGTTTTCATGGTAGATGTCCCCAGGTTTGTCCCCTCCTTACCCTGACTTAGCCTGTCTTCACATAAATAACACACTACATGTGTACATAATTCTTCATCCACTCAAAAGAAATCCTACTCCACAGATGTCACCAGTTTGGTCTTTCCTCCTAGCATTCACTACAGTGCCTAATAGGTGGGCTACTGTGGCCAGCTTCCACATTACCCTCCTCCTCTTCCTCCACCAGTTCTTCAGAGTCAGGAATTTTTGTTTTCTTCTTCCTCTACCATGTGTCCTGGGCCAGCAGTCTTGTCCGTGCCTTAATCTGCTGTTATTTCAGATGTGTGTTGTTGTGTTTCACCTGTCATTGTTTGGCCCTTTTCTCTCTTTTTTTCTTTATTTAATAAACTCCACTTTTGATCGTTTTTGATCTCTCATGTGCTCCTCCCTCAAGTCATGATCTGTTCCCAAATACCACCAAAACACTTTGCTCTGTCTCCTCTGCCTGTGCCACTACCTGATGCACTCCATTTTTCTGCTTTTTTCCCATAACGATTTCTTACAGTGCAACCCTTGCAGTGTCATTACAAGTGATTCTTCAATATGTGATACTTTACAGACTGTTTGACTATTGTCATCTTCCTCTACACTTGTAGTTCCCATTGAGGCAGAGGGTCTCTGACCAACCCCGCTTCGCTTTGTTTTTTTCTTTGATGTGACTGGATGAACACTTACTATACAACCTAGGAAGAGGAACTTCAGCTACTTGGGTGATTATTTTTTAATTGTATTTTTCTTTATTTAATGTTTTTTATTTAAATTTTATTTCTTATTTTTTTTATAGTTTACTTTCTTTATGGGGTGCCACCAAGGTCTTCCAGTGGCCAGGCACCGCCTCTCTGCCAGCTGGCTCACACTTGCTGCATACTTCACAGCTCACACATTAATTGTACAGATCAAGACAACACACACACACACACACTGCTTCAGGACCCTGGAGCAGGAGGAGGAGGAAGGAACTGCAGCAATGTGGGAGAATGTGAATATTTCCTTTTTCTTTTTTATGGTATTCCCCCAAAGTGGCAAGTACCAGTGGCCAGGAACAGTCTGCCACTCTGGCAAGTGACACATTCTTGCTGCCCACCGCCCAGATCATACTGTAGTAATAAAGCTTAAGATGACACATACACAGCTTGCGGACTTAGATGGAGCAGGAAGAAACTGAAGCAACTTGGGGGAACATGAAGACTGCCACAAGAAAAACAAATGGAATTTATTTTAAATTTTTTTGTGAAATGCCACCAAGGTGCCAACTACCAGTGGCTGGGCACTGGTCCAACATACTGACAGGTGGCACTGCCCAGATCGCACTGCAACAGCACAGCTCAGGATGACATACACAAGTTACTTCAGGACTCAGGAGAAGGATGGAACAACAGCAACTCTGGGAATATGAAGATTGCCACCAGAAAGAAAAACAGATTTTTTTTTATGAGATCCTCCAAGGTGCCATCAACCAGTGGCTTGGCTCTGGTCTGGCATTCTGCCAGTTGGCACACACTTGCTGCGCACTGCCCAGATCGCACTACAACAGTACAGCTTAGGACAACACACACACACAAGCTGCTTCAGGACTTAGGAGTAGAAAGGAACTACAGCAACTTGGGGGAATGTGAAGACTGTCACAAGAAAAATAACTGGATTTATTGAAATTTTTTCATGGGATGTCACCAAGGTGCCAACTATCAGTGATTTGACACCAGTCTAGCACACTACCAGCTGGCACGCACTTGCTGCCCACTGCCCGGAGCACACTGCAACAGCACAGCTCAGGATAATACACACACAGGCTACTTCAGGACTGAGGAAGAGGAAGGAACTGCAGCAACTTGGTGGAACATGAAGACTGCCACAAGGAAAAAAATCAGAATTTATTTTACAAATTTTTTTATGGGATGCCACCGAGGTGCCAACTACCAGTAGCTAGGCACTAGTTTGGCATTCTTCCAGCTGTAACATACTTTCTGCCTTATGCCCAGATCACACTACAACAGCACCTCAGAGCACAGGTTGACCCACACACAGGCTGCTTTAGGACTCAGGAGAAGCAGGAGGAGGAAGAACTGCAGCAACTTTGAGGGACATGGAGACGTGTTAAGGGTTAAGGAAGCTCAACCCTGGCAAATAAACAAAGATTTTATCACATTTCCTATACATTTTTCTAGAAATGTTGCAGGGATGCTTCTGGCATGTGGCCAAAATCAGAATCAAACAATTATAGTACTACTGCCCCCAAAGTTGCTTGAAAGCCTGCAATTATTTTCGATGTTCTTACTTAATGTCTTCATTCAATCATTTTAAAGGGGTTCTTGGTCTCCTCAATCAGCCTAGTCATGACTAGCCTGACCACCCCAACAACAAGGTGACCTCCCCTCAGTGGTCAGGTACCAACTCTTTAAATTTTAACATGCCACTGTGAGCTGAGGTCACACTGCTTTCTCGCTTTCATGTGTGGGAACCACCCTGTGGCTTCATCTTTTTTATAAAATGGATCAGGAGCTCTCTTCATCCTGATTGGCTAAGATGTACCATTTGCCATGTCCTTGTCAGCACATATTGTGCCAACTAATACTTATTATGCCAACCAGGATGTAGCACAGCCAGCCAGAGATCCATGCCTGCCAGAAAGTTTCTACATTGTCTGGCAGTCATGTCGGTAGTGTAAATACAGTACTTGCCTTAACAGAAAGAAAATAGCACTTTCCAACCTGAAATACAGTCCCAAGCATGGCAAAAGAGCAACACAACCCCAGTTTCATGTTGCACAAACTTAAAATGTAAAAGTGACCTTTGTTTTCTTTTCTGTAGACAGCAGTTCACTGTGGTCCACTGATCTGTGGCTCTCCAGCTGATCCTGGTCCCTGCAGCTCCACAGCATGCCGACTCCTCACTGCAGTGCTGCCCGTTACATGGCTGTGCAGTCTTTGCTCCTAGTTGTGGTCCTTACGCCACCCCCCCCGAACTGTAAAACCTGGGTAAAACCAGAGCCGCTCTCCTAATTAGCAGCTTCCCATTACATTCTTGTTACATTCTTGTTTCTGTTACAAAAGACATGCTCACTCTGAGAGATGTACTGAAAAATAAAGCTGCTCTGAGCTACAGTGGCTGCAATGTGACATGCTCGCTAGTAGCTTGCTCTCTGTAAAAGCAAGACAGCCACAGGAAAAGGAAAAAAAAATGATTTTGAAAATAAAATACAGTGTATGTCTGTCTGTGTGTGTGGAAGGGGGGTGGTATAACCTGAGCACTCTGCGTATGGGGGCAGGCCTTTACTAGCCACCAAGCCAGTGTCAGACACAGTACACTTCAGCAATATGGGAGCTATTTTTTTGTATTTTAGCAATAAAAACATTTTTCCCATTTCTGACTTCTTTTTTTCTGTTTTTTAATGTTTAGTTAGGAGACCCATTTTATAAGTGGAATAAGACACTCCAAGGTGTGGTTTATGGGCTAATAGCACTTCCCAGGTGCTTAAAGCACTCAACACAAGTGCCTCCTGCTTCATTATGTACCTGGGGCATGCTCTTATCAACCCACAAACCACACGTTGTCGTTTTTTATTCTTACATATACAGTAGTTTCTTTTGGCTCATATGAGGATCACAGGTGACCAGTGGGGAGCATAGTTCTTAGGAGAAGGCCACACCTCTCCTTTTCTTAATGCAGTGTTAAGGGCTTAGCAAACTCAGCTCTGACTAATGCACAAAGATTTTTTTCATATCTCCTATACAATTTTCTTAAATTTTGCTGGGCTGCTCCTGGTGTGTGGCCAAAATCAGAATCAGACAATTACAGTACCAGTTCTCCTCCCAGTATTCGATTACACCGACACAGTCTATGGTTCCACTCCTGCTATGTCCCTTGCTAGACTAGACACTCTCTTAAACACTTTCTGTCGCTTTGCCACAAACTCTCCTTTTTGCACACACCACTATCATCTCTACTCTCCTCTCTCTATTACTTCCCTACCACAAAGGCGCCTGGCCCACAGTCTAGCCTTTATTGCCAAATACTGGTTTGGTACCCTCCCATCCTACCTCTCCTCTCTTCTATCCCTTGCTATTCCTACCTCTTACTCTCTGTGCTCCAGTGAATCCTGTTGCTTCTCCTTCCCCCATCCCCATTTTTCCACTGGCTAGTCAGCTGTCTCCTATCACCTCCCCTTCATCTGGAATCAACTCTCCTCTTCCATTCGTCGCACCCCCTCATTCCCTGCCCTTAAGTGCCTGCTCAGACCCACACTAGGTACTGCTTTCTGCTGGCTCTCTACCTCCTAGCCCCTTCTTCCTCCCTATGATCCTGTACCAGCATGTCAAGGTTTCTTTTTGCCCACTTGCCACTGTGCTTATCAGTTTTGCTACATTTGTTTATTTAGTGAAATGTATGTAATAATTTTCACTAATTGTATTATGTGTATTTGCCATTATATTCATTTTTTTGTCTCCCTTTGTTTGTATCTGTCCCCCCACCCCCACCCCCAGGTTGCACCTGGAAATGAACCTTGGCTCAGTGTGCTTTTCCTGGTTACCAAATGTTAAATAAATAAATAAATAAAGATTAACAGGTTTAACACTTGCATGTTAAAAATCCACTTCATTTCCATTTTGTCCAGTAACATAGTGAAACCCCCTCCTTTCGCTGGTTTATGCACAACCTCAAGGCCCCAAAAGCTGTGATGCCCAGCCTGTTTGACATGTACCGCCACTGGCAATCTGTGTTCTTGTCTTCTGCTGTCTGCTTTCTGCTCTTGAGTGCACACTTTTTAGTGTTCTCTCACATGGGGTTATGCCTTGTTGTAGTGGGCCAAGTAATAGTTGTTGTCCTGATTTCAGTGATTTTGAAATTGTGATATGAGAAACAGATACAGGGACAGATATTATGCAGTTCAGACTCTAAGAAAAGCTAATGAAAAAATACAGACAAAAACAAGAGACTAACTCTTGGCACAGAGGGAACCCACAGAACGGATAGATAGGTTTGTCTTAGCTACTAAATATGATCATAGATATATTCAGATTTAAAAAAATTAACACGGAGTGGCATGTGTTTCAGTACATCTAGAAACAGCAGTATTCCATTCTAGACTAATAGCGGCAGCAGAGAGATTGCAAATTTTAAAGGACCAGTTGATTCATTTGCAAATTCAAAAATTACCAAAATCAGGACAACTATTACTTGGCCCAGTACAACCAGGCATGACCCCATGCAGGAGATGTTCCATTTGTGAACATACAAACCATAAAAAGATTTGTAAGCATCCCTATAAGAGTAGAGAATACCATATTAGAAAACATATTGGGCCCTATGCACAATGCCTACGTGACGTGTATCCCTGGTGCATAGGCATCACTATGCGTGAATGGCGTGCGGCGGTAGTTGGGCGGCATTCAGTAACATTGAGCCAGCTAAATGTGCATCAGATCCCTGGGCCATGCAGAATGCAATGCATCATGGGTGGTCTGGGGGACTGTCAGGGGCATGCTGGTCCTCTGCACGATTCTCAAAGGTGCTGAATTGTGTGGCATGCTGCACACTGGAGTGTGCAAGTTACAGCTGGGGGACCCTACCATAGCTATGTTACATGCCCAACCCTGCACACCCAGAGCCCTGTGACTGGCATGGCCCTATCTTGTGGTACCACTATACAGATGCGCTGTCATAGTCCCCCATCTGCCACAATAGCATGGCTGCAGGTGAATTGGACAACATCACGGTGACACCACTGCCAGTGCAGAGGGGGATGGTCACAACTCCCTGTAGCCTATCGACCAAGTACCAGCTGAACCTCATACCCACACAACAGTGAACACCTAACCACAGCATGCATAGGTCAAATTCCAATGATATGCAGCCATCACAGTTGGGCACCCTGTTCCACACAGTATGTAAAGGTGTAGCTTCAACATGACAGGGCATGACACAATAGACCATATTGGCTGTGGCAGTACCATGGCATTAATACTCCTGAGCTGTGTACTACGGACACTCGTATTGCATCCCCCCACCAAGTCTGTCCACTTATCTATGCAGTCTATTGTACACATATGGGTGCATACCTGTACATATAGCAATGATCTGTGAGACCGCAGCCTGGGCTCCTGCAGTAGTTGATGGCACTGACTTGCGACCATGTCACAGTGTGTCGCATGTCCCCCCTTCCCCACCATCCTGACAGTACCTGTATAGCACATTAAAGACTGTAAACTGAGCCCCATGTATGCATTGATATTCTGGTCTGAACTTGCCATTTGCAGCTTCTGCCAGTGCAGCTATCAGGTGCCGATGGTGCAATGTCAGATCTGTGCCTCCCACACCCTCCTCCTCCCACAGTGCAAGGGATCCACTCTGGGACCCAGGACAGGTATCCAATTGGATGCCTGCCTGGGTCCACTGTTCCACACCAGTCTGTCCCTGTGAACCTGTACATCAGTGGGACAGAGCCATGGACAGGTGGCCAGCGATAGTAAATACTGGCTGGTGCGCATCTGTCCGCGGGTACAGAGCTGGGTGGGTGGGGTACACACGTTTGGAACATGCTTTACTCCCATTCATGCATAGGCCCCATTGATTGTAATACTCAAGGAGTTATATATGTACTACAGTGCCCGTATGATCTATTATATGGTGGCAAAACTAGTACTGTAGATCATCAAAAGTTAGTATTCAAGAGCATAAAGCAGACATCAGAAGACAAGATGACAGATCACCAGCCACAGCACATTTCAAAGAGGCTGGGCACCAAGGGGTCATCACTTAGGTTTTGAGTCCTTCAGTTTATGCATAAACCAGAGAGAGGAGGTGATTTCACTATGTTCCTGGACAAAATAGAAATGAAGTGGATTTTTAACATGCAGGTGTTAAATACACAAATAGGCATGTGTGTAGACAGCAACTGGCCACCTGTTGGTAGCTGGCTGGTGAGGAGAGAGGGAGAAAGTTTGCATATTATCTGATTATCGTGCATTTGTATATAGGCCTACTATGTAAAGGTGATGCCAAGATACAATCTACGAAGAATTCTAGTTAGTTGATATTTTTGCTGGCCTTTAGGAATTTCATTATGTTATATTTGGACCCATATAGTCACTGGGCGGGATATTCAGACTGCGCAAGGCTGTGGTGCAAGCCTGGGCGCAGCGCATCTTGGATGCACAGGGGCGTTGACAGGGTGATATTCAATGGAGCTGTGCCATGGCACAGCATCGTTGACTATCGCTCCTTGGCCACCCCGCACTGCGCCAGCGCAAGTAGCCAGAAGTGGGCGCGAGGGGATGTGCAAGCGCCGAGTGCCATTACGATAGGTGCAACCACTCGGACATTCAAAAGCGCATATGCAAATGTATAATGTATGTAAGGTGCAAATGGGCCATTTGCATGTCATTATGGCCCCATTTGCATGCAGGTGCGCCGATCCCCGGCGACTTGCGCCAGGGTTGGATTGGTGTGTAATTATTTATTACTGACACCTGCGATCGGGTTGCGAGTGGTCCACTGGACCACCAGGGATATAGGACTAATATTTTCCTACATATGCCCGCGATCTGGTTGAAAGGGGTTTACTGGACCATCAGGGATATAGGACTGTTAATCATTTCTACATATGCCCGTGATTGGGCTGCAAGCCATCCACTGGACCACCAGGGATATGGGACTGTCCTTTTTCTACTTATGCCCATGATTGGGCGGGGAGGCGCCACCACGAAGGTGCAGCCAGAGCTCGGGTGGCCACTGCCGTGTTGTGCCCTGCAACACTGCAGCTCACCTGTGGGTGGCCAGCTGTTGCTCCTTTTTTTTTTGACTCACCTGTGTGCAGGGCAGGTAGGGGTTGTGTATGCATGGGCTCAGCACATCCCGGGCTGAATATCGGTATGTGCGGAGTATGCATGGGCACGACCCCCTACCTGCGCCGCATACATTACTGATGCACTCCGGCGCATCTGGATTTGTGCCAGTCTCAATCCCCCTTTGAATATCGTGCCGGGGTGCATCAGTAGGCTGCGCATGGTGCAACCCTTCTGAATATCCTGCCCACTGTATAAACCCCCAGCCCCCCAAACCTTGTATAAATATCAGCATACACATTTATATCCAGCTGGATCTTTTTTTTGTATATAAAGATTTTATTTAAATCTTCAGTACAATCCATCAACCATACAATCTGCAACATATATTCCAATATCTGTAGCAACAGTACAATGAACCATGTAAATATCTACCCATATAGATAATAAACAATGACATTAAACACATACTGTAAAAAGAAAACCCCTTACATGTCAACAATGCAAAAATCCCCAAACTATCCATACCCAAGGATGCTGGCACCCTCCCCCCCACAACCTACCACCTCAACCAGATCATAACCAAGAACTTTTAAAAGTCAGAGACAAGTCCAACAAGCTCCCCGTTTTTAACACCTAAGCATGAAACCTGTCTTTCCCAAGCTTTACAAAACTTAGACAAAGCATTACGTCTGCTATACATAATCTGATATAGAGCAGCTGTTTTTACTAAGATATGCTTCCACCTCTTAAATGGAGGAATAGCTTGTGATCTCCAATGTTACAGAAGGAGACGCTTTGTCTCCAAGGTGGCAGCAAACAAAAAACCTTTTGTACTGTCTAGTATAGTCATCCAGTCAATCTGGATCACCTAAAATCCAAAAGATTGGAGACTACGAAATGGGAACTCCCAAAACGGTTTCCAAATAATCAAAAGTTGTGACCCACCAAGGCTGAGGGGGCATACATTCCCATAAAATATGAAAAATGGATCCAGGTGCAGAATTACAATGCCTGCATAAATCAGATCCAGTCAAACCAAATCATACCAACTGGACTGGAGTACGATGCCACCTCCCAAGGATTTTATTCTGAATCAGCTGAAGCTTAGGGTCCGGGGTGGCGGAATGTGCCGCCTCCCAGCACTTGCGCCATCCCTCACTATCTATATCGTGGTTAAGCTCCTGTGCCCACTTCAGTCTCTGTATTTCCCAGTTTGGAAGGAAAAATGTCTGTAGTAACTTATATAAGGAACTAATATGTCCCTTAGGTAACTTATGCCACTTCACCAAATGAATTGTGAACTCTGTCTCCCTAATTCAATAATCCTGCAAAACTTTAACTGAGAGGGCATGTCTGAGCTGAAGATACCACCATAACTCTTTCAGTGAAAGATTGTACTTAGCTTGTAAATCCTGAAAAGCTACCATTAAGCCCTGCTGGTCATCCACCACATCCCCCAACTTACGCACTCTGCTATCCTACCACCCGCCCCCAAACGAACCAGAATATTCTCCACCTAAATATCTGGGTTACCCCATAATGACTCCCATCTTCCAAAGAATGTGACATCCCACCCCAGTATTTTAAAGAACCAGCCCCAAGCTCATCTCGAGAAAGACATTGGGGCTAATAGGTCTAGCCCACGTTGACACCCAGGTTTCAAGGGCATCATTAACAAATTATTACCCAACCACTCTTGTTCAATTTCCACCCACAACAGGGAAGTCGTAGATGGATATTATATCTAATTTAATGCTTGCTTTACTCCCTGACATAAATAATATTCCCAGAGCCAGGGAAGGTTCCATCCTCCATTGATACCAGGGGGCCCTAAGTGTCTTTCTACTAAAACTTGGAATATGAACCTCCCAAATAAAATTTGCCAACAACCTGTCCAACTGAATCCAGTACCGTTGGGGTATAACTAAGGGCAGATTGCATAGGGTGTAGTAAAGACAAGGAAAACCCATCATTTTTATAGTTGCAATCTTACCAGGAAGTGACAAGTTTAGCTTTTTCCACCGTTGGAGATCTATCTTTACATCTTTCATTACCCCCTTTAATTTTTTTAAACACATCTCCTCGAATAGAGGGGAGACATGCATTCCCAAATATTTTAACCTGTCTGGGGAACATTTCAAAGTATGCGAGCCTAACAGGGCCCCAGATGGGTCGGCCTTATATAAATGTAAAATCTCAGTTTTCCCCCAATTTATGCACAACCCTGAGATTGCCCCAAATACATCAACAATTTCCCATCCCTTTGGCAATGTGGTTTCAACTTTCGAAAGCAACAACAAAAGATCATCGGCATAAAGTAAAGCAGAAAAGGATTTTCTCCCCACTATGATCCCTCTGACGTCTGGATCCTGAGATAATGCTAAGCTTAAAGGTTCCATTGCTAGCAGGAACAATAATGGGCTAAGTCGGCATCCCTGTCTCATACCTCGGGATAAGGAAAAGGGTTCTGACAAACACACCATTAGCTTGCACCCTAGCTCTAGGATCTGAATACAAACTAGTAATCCATTGGCAAAAATTTGGGCCCAGTCCTACTTTGGTAAGCACAAATTGCAGATAACTCCACTCAACAGAGTCAAATGCCTTTTCAGTGTCCAGTCCCACCAAGGCTGTCAACTCCAGCCCCCTCACTGCCTCCTGTATTAAATCAATAACCGCCCGTAGATTGTTACTGCCCTGCCGCCCACACATAAAACCAGATTGAACTCTACTAACCAAATATCCCAACACTGTCTCCAGACCAGAAGCATGGCCAGAACCTTAGCCAAGATTTTGCAATCTACATTTAAAAGAGAAATGGGGTGATAATTGGCACACAGAGTGGAATCCCTCCCAGGCTTTGGCAAGACAGTGACAATGGCATCTTTCATGGAATCTGGTAGTGAGCCTCCTTCCCTAATTGCCCGATACAAATCTAAAAGCTTGAGGGCCAACTGTGCTTCAGAAACTTGATAAAAATCCACACTAATCCCATCCGGGCCAAGGGCCTTATCCTTAGCTAGTGACTTAATAGCTGGCTGAACCTCTTGCAGGGTGATGTCTTTCTCCAGCAAAGATGCTAAATTCCCTGATAACCTAGGTATGATGCAGCCTTCAAAAAAGGCCTCAAAGGCTGTCTGAGAGGGACTGACAGATGACTAATATAAACGAGAATAAAACTCTCTAAACCACTCTACAATGGCTCCAGCATCCGAGACAACTCCCCCCTGCCCATCCTGTAAATATGGGACCTGGGCCTCCATCACTCTCTTCTTCAACCTACATGCTAACAACTTGCTGGCTTTATCCCCCAACTCCCAGTAAGCCTGCCTACTAAAAAACAATGCCCACTGAACTTTCTGTTGAAAGATCACATTCAACTGGTCCTTACAAGTAACCAAATCATGAACCTTCTCCTCCTGAACTGTCTGAGACTCATAGATCTCCCATTCTAGCTGTCTAATTCGCCCTGTCAAGGTCTCCACCTTCTCTTTCCGCTGCCTATTGACATGTGAAGCATAGGAAATAATTCTGCCCTGTAGGAAAGCTTTAAATGCATCCCATATAACAAAGGGGGTGAGACCTCTGCAGAAGAGTTAGACAGAAAATAAAAATCAATCTCCTACTCCACCCATTGATGAAAATCCCTCACACTTAACAAAGCAGGATTAAAACACTGGCAAGGAGTTCTCATAAAAGTCTGCCATGGTTCCCAAACTAGAGACAGCATGATCAGATAAAACAATAAACCTATGGCAAACCTCCAGTATATCTGCTAAAATAGCTGAACTGCAAAGAAAATAGTACAGCCGGCTGTAAGACTGGAATCTTGATGATTGAAAAAGAAAATCTTTAAGGGTAAGATTCACGACCCTCCGGCAGTCGACCAGTTGGAATGCCTCACAAAAGTGGGAGAGGATTTCCTGAGACCTCTGGTGAGATGGGACCCCCTTCTCCAAAGGGGCCCTATCCACCACAGGGTCAAAAACAAAATTGAAGTCTCCCCCTAAGAGGAGTACCATAGACTGTGCGTACCAGTCAATAACTAGCTGTGTCAGCTAGGAAACAGTTAGATCTTTTTTTAATGTGTTTTTAATACATGTGTGTGTGCAAATCATCTTTCATACCCCTTAGTAGTAACTTTCTTGAACTATAACAAATCCAGAACAATTGGTTTGATACCTTTTATTGGACCAAAAAGCATATTACAAAAAGAACAAATAGCTTTAGCTTTTGGACCAATAAGTCCTTCTTTGGAAGCTTAATGAGTTATTTAGAAAATCCCATATTATTAACACTTAGAATATGCAGAAAAAAAACAGAAATAATTCTCATAGGTTTAAAACAGGCATTCAGAACAAAATTAAAGTGATGTCAGAGAGCTTGAATATCTTGTGTGTGCTTTCAGCTGAACCAAACTTAAAGGTCAAAGGTTGTCCAGAGATAACATCAGGCTATAAGAACTATACCACCTATAACAGTTACTCTTTAAGGAGACTTTTTTTAAAAAACAACTTTAAAAAACTCTCTCTCTCTCTCTATATATATATATATATATATACTGTATATATATATATATATATATATATATATACATACATATATAGGGCTGGGAGAACTCGGTGAAGTTCTGACCCTTATTAAATAAGAACCTGAACACGGAGAAGTTCTGATTTGTTCTGATTAGTTCTGATTAGATGTGATTTATTAACAAATATTTGAAAAAAATGCATAAAAGTGGCCAAAGTCAGTCACATTTGACACAGAGGCCCAAAGGAAATAATTTAATGGATTATTTGTATAAAAATTAATGTAAAACTGCTAAATAAAAAAGCAATCTGTCACTACTAGCCCCTTCATGACTGACCTGTAATGGTGGCATATCTTGCTCAGGTCCATGACATGAGTGTGCTGGGAGAGACAGAGAGTGAGAGAGAGAGAGACAGACAGATGAAAATACCTACAGTATATCATAGCACCACCAAGCACTGCCAGGCAGCTAATATTTTTTTTTTTATTAATGTTGCTGTGTGGATATTATTTTGATGGATGTTCCAGTCAGAGCTGAACAAGCCAAAGAAATGGATATGAATGATCAAATGAGCAGTACTAAGAGAGACCACCCACCCTACCCATGTAAATGATGCAACTGCTTTTCGCATGCCCCAGTGTACCGTGGTATATGATACACTACCTGGTCCAAGAGGTGGTAATGTTTTCTAGTACTATGACTACTTCTACTGAATCTGATCAACACGCTGAATCCTTAAAGAAGAAAAACCAAAGACATAGTGATTCCCACCACCCAGGCAGGCAGCCAGTCACACATCGCATCGGTCAAGTGCAGAGCATGCAGTCGTAAAAAGGTTTACCACTGCCAACTGAAGACCTGATGACACACAACACAATTATAACCTTCTTAGTTCCACAATTACTGCCAGCCACTGCCAAGTAATTTAAGTATCACAAATAAAATATAGTAATATAATAATCTCAGCCCAGTTACTGTAAGTGAGATGTTACCAGGCTAGCATACCACACACACACACACACACGAACAATAAAGAAATTATATGAATTTTCAATTTAGTAGCATTTTTTTCTGTGAAGTATTTGCAGCCAAATATGGGGGACATGAGAAATATACAAAGAGTATTCAGTTTCTGGGTTTCAGGCATCTACTAAGCCATGCACTGTACAAAAATTAAAACAATACAGTCAGGATCAGTTGCTGAGGGCAAAAAAGGTGACAAGTAGTAGTAAGGACTGGAGTATAAGGACAAAGAGTGATACGTAGTAGTCGTGACTCATGAGGACAAAAAAAATGATAGTAGTAGTAGTAGACAGCCATACCCTACCTTCCAGATCAGATAGTGGTACCTGGTACCACCAAGTAAGTTTGTGACATGAAATGCAGTTGCTTGCTGTATTTGGACTCTGAATCCACTGATGTTAATTTATTTTTTTTCTATTCTGTACTGCTCATGTGATCATCCAAGTAATAGTGGCCTGACCTAGTCTGTCCTGACCTAATTTGTTGCAATTAATTGCTACCTCATGTAGTAGACCATATTCACAAAAGATTTTCATCACAGTCATTACATTCTTGAAAGTGTTTTGTGGATAGGGCCTGCTCAGAACAGTCAATGTATGTTTTATTCAGGTATCATATTTGAAATTAAAGTGAGGAATGTTGACTTTGAGAAATGTGAGGCACTTAGCATTTTCTGGCTTCAAACAGGATCATGTGTCAGTAATGATGTTACCAGCTGAACTAAATAATTGTTTTTTTATTATTTATTTATCAAGTCTAGGATTACAAATACCTTTGAGCCTTGGCTCTTTTACAAAGGTTCCACATCAGAGAAATACAAATTATGGGGAACATCAAGACAGACATTACAACAATGTGGACATTGCAAACAGAGTATAGATTAATACAATTCAAGGGTAGCATTGTAACAAGGCAGCCAGTGGCATTTGTCAGAGAAAATAGACAACAGATAAGAAGTGCCAGAGTCATAGGGAGGGGGAAGGTGGGGGGAGAAGGAATGTAGGAAGGGTGGGGAGAGGGTGAAAAGTGCAGCATTGGGTATACCAAGATGTGAGGGTAGAATCCAGTGAGGGGGGGGACCACTACAGCAGGAAGGGAAGTGGAGGAATAAGGTTAAGTTGGGCAGTCACAGGAGCAGTTGGTAGTGAGATAGTTCCGGAGCCTAGTTTTAAGCATACCAATTGTTGGGGCAGAGGAGATGGTGGGGCTGAGGCCGTTGAACCAGAGTGGCGCTTGATGAGCAAAAGAGCGCTGTCCCTGTGAAGTGTGACAATGGGGGACTTTCAGTAGCTGTAGTGTAGATCTCCTAAGGCACCATTTGTTAATTCGGTGTTATAACAGAGTTGAGACCCCAGAAGGTGCAAGGCCAAGGTAGATTTTTTTTGCCATGGAGCAGGTGAGAAAATTTATGCGGTTTGATAGTTGGAGCCAGCCGGTCTGAGTGTACAGGTCATATGTGTGGGTGAGACGGTGAGCACCAGTAATGAGTCGACATGCCTTATTTAAGGCAGTTGAGAGGCGTCTCAGGGTTGTGGTTGTGGCCGAGCCATAAATGATGAGACCATAGTCTATTACAGAGATCACAGAGCTCAGGACTGCAACCTTCAAAGCTTCTGGCATGAGGTGTGGTCTGTGTTTGTAGAGGAGACCAAGCCGTGTATTAGCAGCTCTAGCTACATTATCTACATGAGGTCCATAGGAGAGATGAGGGCCAAGCTGTATCCCTAAGTATTTGAAGGACCCCACCTGATCTAGAGTGTTCCCCTGGGTGGTGGAGATAGCCAAGTGGTGTAACTTGTGTGGGTTATGAGAGCTGCAGAAGAGCATAGATTTGGTTTTCTTGTCATTGAGGACCAGTTTATGATTAAGAAACCATGTCCCTACAGAACTGAAACCAAGTTGAAGGTTGTGTTGAAGAGTTGCAGGATCTTTGTGAGTGGAGAATACAACAGCATCATTGGCATATAGTATGATCTGCTCAGAACAGTGGTAAGTGAGGGAGTTTAGGAAAAGGCTAAAAAGGAGGGGGCCCAGTATGGATCCCTGTAGGACACCTGAGCGAACAGGCAGGGTGTCAGAAAGAGCCTCCACAATTTTTACTCTCTGCGACCGGTTTTCTAAGTAGCTTTTAAACCAGAGAGAAGAGTCAGGTGATAGCCCGGCATTCAGTAGTTGGTGAATTAGTAGTCCATGGTGTACTGTATCGAAGGCCTTGGAGAGGTTGACGAAAACAGCCCCTGTGAGAAGGCCGTTGTCAAGGGATTTGTGCAAAGTGCCAGTGAACTCAAGAAGGGCTGTGGTGGTGCTGTGACCTTTCCAGAAGCCGTGTTGTTGTGGACAAGGTATATTGTATTATCCAAGTGGTCGGTAAGTTGATCAGCCACGATATGCTCAGGTGCCTTAGAGAGTGGGGGCAGTATGGAGATAGGGCGATAATTTGAGTGACTCGTCTTATCCCCAGTTTTATGGATGGGTGTCACGGTGGCTGTTTTCCATAGGTCTGGGAATTTTCCACAGCTGAGAGAGAGGTTTAGGATTTTTGTTAATGGATGAATTATCTCATCGAGGGTGAGCAACAGAAGCTTAAGGTCCAGGGTGTCGCTACTAGATCTAGATTAAGAGATAGCTGCAGTAATATAGTGGCGAGCTTCATTCAGCCTTACCTCCCTGAAGTAGAAGAGGGGATGGTTAGACTGAGGGGTTGAGGTATTTGGAGAGTAGGCCCTGTTTTCGAAAAAGTCATGGGGTAGAACAGCACTAAGGTCTGAAAAAGCCATGTTAAAGATGTTTGCGATCACCTTGGGGTTGAGGGTTGAGGATCCATCAACCATTAACATGGCTGGAGAGGTTATTGGCTGCTTCCCTGTGACATCCTTGATATTGTCCCAGAAAGCACGACCATTTCCCCATGTATGGGTGAAAGCGTCTTTGTAATAGGTGGATTTCATTAGCCAGATGGCTTTTGTGCAGGCATTTCATGCTTGTTTGTAATTTTGGATGTCCAGTTGTTTGCCAGTGGCCCTGGCAACTGCCCAGAGGTGATCCCTTAGTTTCAGCTGTGAGAGAAGAGCCGAGGTGACCCATGGGTTAGAGAGAGATTTTGTTTTACGCCTTTTAGCAGGGGCAAAGAGGTCGCAGGCTTTGTTGAAAATTGAGATGAAGTGATCAAGAGCAAAGTTAACATCTGTTGCTTCATAGATGGGTAGCCTATCTTGTACATAGATACATAGATACATAGATACATAGACAGTGTCAGCAGATAAGGGCCTGTGGCCCACCTAGTCTGCCCATTTGAGCTTGTAAGTTCAGTTTGTTTTCCTAGAAGTCTATTTCCCCTTACCCCTGACCTCTAGAATTCCTTTATGTCTATCCCATGCATTCTTAAATCCCGTGATTGTTTTAGCCCCACCACTTCCTCTGGCAGGGTGTTCCACTTGTCCACCACCCGCTCTGTGAAGAAATTCTTTCTCATGTTTCCTCTGAATCGTCCTCCTCCAACTTCATCCCATGCCCTCTAGTCCTGAAACATCTTTTCGCTTAAAATAGTGTTTTCCTGCACCCTGTTCCTCCCTGTAAGATACTTGTATGTCTCTATCATATCCTCTCTCCCTCCCTCCTCCAGGGAGTACATGTTCAGTTCCTTCAACCTGTCTTCATAGGACTTGTGATGCAACCATGCACCATCTTTGTTGCCCTCCTCTGAACCTTCTCTACCCTGTCTATGTCCTTACGTAGGTATGGTCTCCAGAACTGTACACTGTACTCCAGGTGGGGCCTCACTAGTGTCTTGTATAGCGGAATTATGACCTTCCTTTTCCTGCTGGTGATGCCCTGCCTATACATCCCAGCATCCTATTTGCTTTACCTGATGCCTTGTCACACTGTTTCCCTACCTTGAGGTCATCAGAGATGACAACTCCAAGATCCCTTTCCTGCTTGGTGCATGCTATATCCTCACCCCCCAACTGATATATTGTGCCAGGGTTTTTGTGCCCCATATGCATTATCTTGCACTTCTCTGCATTGAATTTCAACTACCAAACCCTTGACCATTCTTCAAATTTCTGCAGGTCCCTTCTCATTCTGTCTACACCTCTGGTGTGTCTACTCTGTTACAGAGCTTCGTGTCATCAGCCGAACAGTGAAATTCTGCCTTCTAGATCCTGTGCAATGTCACTGATGAAGATGTTGAATAGGACCGTCCCAGCACTGATCCCTGTGGTACCCCACTGGTCACTCTTCCCTCTGTGGAGTGACAGCCATTTACCACCACCTCTGTGTTCTGCCACCCAGCCAGTTACCTACCCACCACACTACTGTCCTGCCCAGCCATATTCCCCAGTTTGTGTAATAATCTTCTATGTGGCACAGTGTCAAAGGCCTTGCTGAAGTCCAGATAGGCCATGTCCACTGCCCTCCCTGATCCACCTCCTAGTCACCCAGTCAAAAATTCAATGAGGTTGGTCTGACATGACCTCCCCTGGTGAAACCATGCTGTCTTGGGTCCTGTAGTCCATTGACAACCAGATGTTCCACCAATCTCTCCTTCAGTAGTGCTTCCATGATCTTTCCCACTACCGAGGTGAGGCTGACTGGTCTGTAGTTCCCTGCTTCCTCTTTGTTCCCACTTTGTATAAGGGGACTACATCTGCTGTCCTCCAGTCTTTGGGTACCTCCCTGTTTCCAGTGATTGGCTGAACAGGATAGCCAGAGGTTCAGCCACCACCTCTCTTAGTTCTTTAAGGACCCTGGGTGCACCCCATCTGGCCCATTGCTTTATCAGCTCTTATTACTTCCAGTTCCTTCAGGACCCTTTCTCGTAAAGGGACTTGTGTCCATTTCTGCACCATTCTCACCCCTTGTACTCCCTTCAGACCCATTACCCCCCTCTTCCTTAGTAAAGACTGAGCAGAAATACCTGTTCAATATGTCAGCTTTACTGTTGTCATCCTCCATGCGGCTCCCATCCTCCCCCTTCAGTCTCACTATCCCTCCCTTTGTCTTTCTTTTTTCCCTTATGAAGAAGCAGGTATTGTTTGAGATGTGGAAGTTTTCCATGAGGAAGGACTCTGCTAGTGATAATTTTGGGAGGGGGCTTTAGGAATTTGTTAGACTACGCACATATGACTGGGGAGTAATCACTGAGAGAGTCTGGGAGAACGGTCGTACGAGAAATCCTTGTGGGGTGAGTGGTGAGGACCCAATCCAAGAGGGTACTGGTGCCAGTCTTGTAGTTAATCCTAGTAGGGGAGTTTACCATTTGCATGAGGTTAGCAGCTGAGATGGAGTCTTTATAGGCACTGGCACTCGACGCTAACCAGTTTATGTTGAAATCCCCTAGTAGAATAAGTTCAGCTTCAGGAGGATGAGAGTTGATAAAGGTTAGGATGTTGTTGAAGCCATGTTTAGGGTCCCTGGGTGGGATTTATACGGAGACAATAGTCAGGGCTTTATGGTTGGGACCTAGGACAATTTTTATTGGCAGAATCTGGGCCGAGGCAGAAAGTGATGGAGTTGCTACAGGGTGCCAAGACAGGGAGTCTTTGATATAGATTGCGCAACCACCGCCTTTTTTGGATATCCGGTCCAGCCTGTGGACATTGTAGCCCTGTATTGTTACTGCTGAGTCAGGAACTTTAGTTTCCACCACTGCAAGGATGTCAGGGTTGTGTTGGCATATGAAGGCTTGGAGTGCATCCAGCTTTGGTAGTAGGCTGCAGATATTAATGGTTGTTCTGAACAGATGCTAGTCAGAGGGCAATTCATGTACTGTACTTCATTGCAATGTTTACTAAAGCAGGCCACATATTTTGTTTGGAGTTCCAGTATTGCAAAGATTCAGCATTCCAGCTGATATTGGGCTCTGTCAGGTACATTTCAAAAATGGTCTGTGTTGAGGCTGTGTTACAAGAGGCAGATGAAGAAGATGTTACAACTACATCTTCTAAGGTACCCCAGAGACATGAAGCTGAACGAAGTGACTGTGGGACAGTGCTATGATTGGCTGGTGGTGAAGAGGAAGATTCAGCTGCAGTGGCTGAGGAGGAAGAGGGAGAAAATTCCACAACAGTAGAGGATGGGCCACCTGATGCTGTGCTGTGTCATGAAGAAGATTCTGAATGTGGTGCTGCTGTTGCACTCTGTTTCATGACAGCACGCACCTCTTCAATTATTTCTTGTTTGTTTATCTTGAAACAAGTGTCATCATCATTACTCAATAGTTGCTTCGATTTGTATTGTGGGTCCAAGATTGTTGCTTTAATGTAGTATTCAGAATGAAGCATTTTACATAGTTTGTCACCTTCAATGTTTTTTGATCATACGTCTCATTAAATCTTGTATTTTGGGGGGCAACCTGTATATGTCAGCAGCACCACTGGCAGCCTGCGTGATCATGGAACTGTCTTGCTTCTCTAACTTTCCCTAATCAGATTTAATCTGAATTTGAACATTTTTATTAGCGATATCACCTGGCTGAGAATTGTTGTGTTTGCACCAACCTCACTGGTGATTTCCTCATATGTCTACAGCAGGAAAATTAGAAACTCCAGCATGGCTCACTGTGGTGGGGTAATATAGACAACTGCATCACCAATTTTATTTTCCAAGGTGTATTGCCTAATAGCTTTCTTTTGTTCCAGCAGCTTTTGGAACATATACAAGGTCGAATTTCATCGAGTAGAAATGTCATGGATAAGTCTGTGCAAAGGTAAACTGTGCTCCTGCTGTATTTTTTCAAACAAGTGGCAGGCTTTGCTTGAGTGACTGAAATGAGTGCATATTCTTTGTGCAGTGCTAACGAGAGCCTTAATCTCCCTGTTGTCATCAAGAAAACCGTAAACTATTAAATTTAAGCAATGAGCAAAGCGGCAGATGTGAACAAAGCCCCCTCATCCAAGGTCTTCCTTATGTTGGATCCATTATCTGCAACTATAAAACCAACTGACAGTTCATGTGAAGTGAAACATTGCTGTATTGGTTTTTAGAGCTCTTTATTGATGTTGTATGAGGTATGGTCAGATGGAAAATTAAACATTCTTAGAACAGCAAACTGCGATGCTTCACTGTCCCCAGTCCCACGTGAAGTATTGAAACACGCCCAGCTTGTCCAGGTATCTGTTGTGAAATGCACCACTCTCCCAACAGCATTGCACAAGATGCATCTTAATTTTTTACATACAACATCATAAAGATCTGAAATCCCTGTTGTTGAGAAGTATTTCCGTGATGGTATACTATTTCGCGGTTCGAGGTACTCAAGCAGCCACCTGAATCCTATATGTTCAACCATGTTTCATGGTAGCAAATCAACAGCTATCATTTCTGAAATTTGATTGGTTATTGTAACAGCAACAGGGTGAGTAGAGTCATATTTGACTTTATGCGCATATGTTTTTGAGACGGTAAGCTGTCTCCTTGAAGGAGGGCTTTTGAACACATGGTCACTTTCAGTAACAGTAGGAGGAGTCCTTCAAATGGCAGGAAGTGGTGCTGGAGGTGTTTCAGTAGTGCTGCAGGGGCTGCCACTGCTTTCATCTATGGGAGATTCCCCTGAGTGTAGTGAGCTATCAGTGTCACTTTCGCTTCAAGACTCACAACTGGACTTCTCAGTAATGTTATGACATCTGTCTAGGTGGCTTTTCAGTGTTGAAGTTCCCCATGCTCCTTTCTTTTTACCCCTGCTGATTGGCCATTTGCAAATAATGAATGTTGCTACCAACTCATTTGAAGCACTAATGAAGAAGTATGACCAAACAAAATATGATATTTTTTTATTTTTTTTCCCAGGAAGGCAAGGCACCTCAGTCACCTTTTCAGGATCCCCCCCATATTTTTCTTGGGCCTGTTCCTCTTGTGGTTCATTCCCACTGCCCCCCTCCACAACCAAAACATTTATGCCTGTTTCTTCCTCATCTCGCTGGCAGCACAAGAGGGGAACCAACGTCAGGAGCCACTTCTGATGGCCGTGGCAGCAAAGGGCAGCAGTGGCAGGAGCCATTTGCAAGGGAAGCAGCAGAAGGGCAGCAGCAGCAGGAGCTGCTCGCAAGGGCAGCAGCAGATGACTGAATTTGCTGCATTTCTTGAGCTCCTGGTGGAGCCAATCAGCAGAAGGGACATCTTGGCTCCCGGAGGAGCCAATCGGAAAGCAGGGCACTGGCTTTAAAAGGAGACACCAGCACCCACATCACAAGGGTGCTCATTGGCAGCAGAAGGGGGAAACAGTGGCAGAAGCTGCTTCTGACAGCAGTAGCAACGAAGGGCAGCAGCGGGATGAGCCTCTCCAAGGGAAGCAGCAAAAGGGTTTTTCATCCACCGCCTCCCCGCCCTGACCTCTGTTAAATACTCAGGGAAGGTGAAGCCTTCTTGGAGGGGGAAGCAGAGTTAAGCCCAAGGGGGGCACGAAGGTGCTGTCCTGTGGAAGAAAAAAAAATTAAAAAACTTGTACAGAAAAGGGCTGATCACAGTTACAGGACAGAAATTCTGTAAACAATTCTCAAGCTGGACTATTTTTGGGGGACTAATCAAGGTAGAAATCTTGAACTTGGACTGTTGACTATCTAGCAAATTGATTTATAGGTATTAACTAAATAGTTATCTTAAAGGTTGCGCAAATCTTGATGGTGGTACAAATTTTGATTGATAGATATTAAGGGGGTGTGGGACTGTGATGCCCTCACTTGATGCAGAGCAGATTACAGGGATGAAGAAGGGGATACTGCTTGTTTCTGAGTCTTTAAATGCTGATCACTGAGGGTGAAGGGTTCGGATTCAGCTTGTTCTGATCACTGAGGGTGAAGGGTTCGGATTCAGCTTGTTCTGATCACTGAGGGTGAAGGGTTCGGATTCAGCTTGTTCTGATCACTGAGGGTGAAGGGTTCGGATTCAGCTTGTTCTGATCACTGAGGGTGAAGGTTCGGATTCAGCTTGTTCTGATCACTGAGGTGAAGGGTTGGATTCAGCTTGTTCTGATCACTCAGGGTGAAGGGTTCGGATTCAGCTTGTTCTGATCACTCAGGGTGAAGGGTTCGGATTCAGCTTGTTCTGATCACTCAGGGTGAAGGGTTCGGATTCAGCTTGTTCTGATCACTGAGGGTGAAGGGTTCGGATTCAGCTTGTTCTGATCACTCAGGGTGAAGGGTTTGGATTCAGCTTGTTCTGATCACTGAGGGTGAAGGGTTCGGATTCAGCTTGTTCTGATCACTGAGTGTGAAGGGTTCGGATTCAGCTTGTTCTGATCACTGAGGGTGAAGGGTTCGGATTCAGCTTGTTCTGATCACTGAGGGTGAAGGGTTCGGATTCAGCTTGTTCTGATCACTGAGGGTGAAGGGTCTGATTCAGCTTGTTCTGATCACTCAGGGTGAAGGTTCGGATTCAGCTTGTTCTGATCACTCAGGGTGAAGGGTTGGATTCAGCTTGTTCTGATCACTGAGGTGAAGGGTTCGGATTCAGCTTGTTCTGATCACTGAGGGTGAAGGGTCGATTCAGCTTGTTCTGATCACTGAGGGTGAAGGGTCTGGATTCAGCTTGTTCTGATCACTGAGGTGAAGGGTTCGATTCAGCTTGTTCTGATCACTGAGGGTGAAGGGTCGGATTCAGCTTGTTCTGATCACTGAGGTGAAGGGTTCGGATTCAGCTTGTTCTGATCACTGAGGGTGAAGGGTTCGGATTCAGCTTGTTCTGATCACTGAGGGAGAAGGGTTCGGATTCAGCTTGTTCTGATCACTGAGGGTGAAGGGTTCGATTCAGCTTGTTCTGATCACTGAGGCTGAAGGGTTCGATTCAGCTTGTTCTGATCACTGAGGGTGAAGGGTTGGATTCAGCTTGTTCTGATCACTGAGGCTGAAGGGTTCAGATTCAGCTTGTTCTGATCACTGAGGCTGAAGGGTTGGATTCAGCTTGTTCTGATCACTGAGGCTGAAGGGTTGATTCAGCTTGTTCTGATCACTGAGGTGAAGGGTTCGGATTCAGCTTGTTCTGATCACTGAGGTGAAGGTTCGATTCAGCTTGTTCTGATCACTGAGGGTGAAGGTTCGGATTCAGCTTGTTCTGATCACTGAGGGTGAAGGTTCGGATTCAGCTTGTTCTGATCACTGAGGGTGAAGGTTCGATTCAGCTTGTTCTGATCACTGAGGGTGAAGGGTTCGATTCAGCTTGTTCTGATCACTCAGGGTGAAGGGTTCGATTCAGCTTGTTCTGATCACTCAGGGTGAAGGGTTCGATTCAGCTTGTTCTGATCACTCAGGGTGAAGGTTCGGATTCAGCTTGTTCTGATCACTCAGGGTGAAGAGTTCGATTCAGCTTGTTCTGATCACTCAGGGTGAAGGTTCGGATTCAGCTTGTTCTGATCACTCAGGGTGAAGGGTTCGGATTCAGCTTGTTCTGATCACTCAGGGTGAAGGGTTCGGATTCAGCTTGTTCTGATCACTCAGGGTGAAGGGTTCGGATTCAGCTTGTTCTGATCACTCAGGGTGAAGGGTTCGGATTCAGCTTGTTCTGATCACTCAGGGTGAAGGGTTCGGATTCAGCTTGTTCTGATCACTCAGGGTGAAGGTTCGGATTCAGCTTGTTCTGATCACTCAGGGTGAAGGGTTCGGATTCAGCTTGTTCTGATCACTCAGGGTGAAGGGTTCGGATTCAGCTTGTTCTGATCACTCAGGGTGAAGGGTTCGGATTCAGCTTGTTCTGATCACTGAGGTGAAGGGTTCGGATTCAGCTTGTTCTGATCACTGAGGGTGAAGGTTCGGATTCAGCTTGTTCTGATCACTGAGGGTGAAGGGTTCGGATTCAGCTTGTTCTGATCACTGAGGGTGAAGGTTCGGATTCAGCTTGTTCTGATCACTGAGGGTGAAGGGTTCGGATTCAGCTTGTTCTGATCACTGAGGGTGAAGGGTTCGGATTCAGCTTGTTCTGATCACTGAGGGTGAAGGGTTCGGATTCAGCTTGTTCTGATCACTGAGGTGAAGGGTTCGGATTCAGCTTGTTCTGATCACTGAGGTTGAAGGGTTCGGATTCAGCTTGTTCTGATCACTGAGGGTGAAGGGTTCGGATTCAGCTTGTTCTGATCACTGAGGTGAAGGGTTCGGATTCAGCTTGTTCTGATCACTGAGGGTGAAGGGTTCGGATTCAGCTTGTTCTGATCACTGAGGGTGAAGGGTTCGGATTCAGCTTGTTCTGATCACTGAGGGTGAAGGGTTCGGATTCAGCTTGTTCTGATCACTGAGGGTGAAGGGTTCGGATTCAGCTTGTTCTGATCACTGAGGGTGAAGGGTTCGGATTCAGCTTGTTCTGATCACTGAGGGTGAAGGGTTCGGATTCAGCTTTTCTGATCACTGAGGTTGAAGGGTTGGATTCAGCTTGTTCTGATCACTCAGGGTGAAGGTTCGGATTCAGCTTGTTCTGATCACTCAGGGTGAAGGTTGGATTCAGCTTGTTCTGATCACTCAGGGTGAAGGTTCGGATTCAGCTTGTTCTGATCACTGAGGGTGAAGGGTTCGGATTCAGCTTGTTCTGATCACTGAGATTGAAGGTTCGATTCAGCTTGTTCTGATCACTGAGGGTGAAGGGTTGATTCAGCTTGTTCTGATCACTGAGGTTGAAGGTTGATTCAAGCTTGTTCTGATCACTGAGGTTGAAGGTTCGGATTCAGCTTGTTCTGATCACTGAGGTTGAAGGGTTCGGATTCAGCTTGTTCTGATCACTGAGGTTGAAGGTTCGATTCAGCTTGTTCTGATCACTGAGGTGAAGGGTTCGGATTCAGCTTGTTCTGATCACTGAGGTTGAAGGTTGGATTCAGCTTGTTCTGATCACTGAGGTTGAAGGTTCGGATTCAGCTTGTTCTGATCACTGAGGGTGAAGGTTCGGATTCAGCTTGTTCTGATCACTGAGGTGAAGGTTCGGATTCAGCTTGTTCTGATCACTGAGGGTGAAGGGTTCGATTCAGCTTATTCTGATCACTGAGGGTGAAGGTTCGGATTCAGCTTGTTCTGATCACTGAGGGTGAAGGTTCGGATTCAGCTTATTCTGATCACTGAGGGTGGAGGTTCGATTCAGCTTGTTCTGATCACTGAGGGTGGAGGTTCGGATTCAGCTTGTTCTGATCACTGGGGTGGAGGTTGATTCAGCTTGTTCTGATCACTGAGGTGGAGGTTCGGATTCAGCTTATTCTGATCACTGAGGTGAAGGCTCAGATTCAGCTTGTTCTGATCACTGAGGTGAAGGGTTCGGATTCAGCTTGTTCTGATCACTGAGGGTGGAGGTTGATTCAGCTTGTTCTGATCACTGAGGGTGAAGGTTGGATTCAGCTTGTTCTGATCACTGAGGGTGAAGGGTTCGGATTCAGCTTGTTCTGATCACTGAGGGTGAAGGGTTGATTCAGCTTGTTCTGATCACTGAGGGTGAAGGGTTCGATTCAGCTTGTTCTGATCACTGAGGGTGAAGGTTCGATTCAGCTTGTTCTGATCACTCAGGGTGAAGGGTTCAGATTCAGCTTGTTCTGATCACTGAGGGTGAAGGGTTCGGATTCAGCTTGTTCTGATCACTGAGGGTGAAGGGTTCGGATTCAGCTTGTTCTGATCACTGAGGGTGAAGGGTTCGGATTCAGCTTGTTCTGATCACTGAGGGTGAAGGGTTCGGATTCAGCTTGTTCTGATCACTGAGGGTGAAGGGTTCGGATTCAGCTTGTTCTGATCACTGAGGGTGAAGGGTTGGATTCAGCTTGTTCTGATCACTGAGGTGAAGGTTCGGATTCAGCTTGTTCTGATCACTGAGGTGAAGGGTTGGATTCAACATTTCTGATCACTGAGGGTGAAGGGTTCGGATTCAGCTTGTTCTGATCACTGAGGGTGAAGGGTTCGGATTCAGCTTTCTGATCACTGAGGGTGAAGGGTTCGATTCAGCTTATTCTGATCACTGAGGGTGAAGGGTTCAGATTCAGCTTATTCTGATCACTGAGGTGAAGGGTTGGATTCAGCTTGTTCTGATCACTGAGGGTGAAGGGTTCAGATTCAGCTTGTTCTGATCACTGAGGTGAAGGGTTGATTCAGCTTGTTCTGATCACTGAGGTGAAGGTTCGGATTCAGCTTAGTTCTGATCACCGAAGGTGAAGGGTTCGGATTCAGCTTGTTCTGATCACCGAGGTGAAGGGTTTGATTCAGCTTGTTCTGATCACGGAGGGTGAAGGTTCGGATTCAAGCTTGTTCTGATCACTGAGGTGAGGTTCAGATTCAGCTTGTTCTGATCACTGAGGGTGAAGGTTGATTCAACTTGTCCTGATCACTGAGGGTGAAGGGTTCGGATTCAGCTTTTCTGATCACTGAGGTGAAGGTTCGGATTCAGCTTGTTCTGATCACTGAGGTGAAGGTTCGGTTCAACATTTTCTGATCACTGAGGGTGAAGGTTGGATTCAGCTTATTCTGATCACTGAGGGTGAAGGTTGATTCAAGCTTGTTCTGATCACTGAGGGTGAAGGTTCGAGTTCAACATTTCTGATCACTGAGGGTGAAGGGTTCAGATTCAGCTTGTTCTGATCACTGAGGGTGAAGGGTTCGGATTCAGCTTGTTCTGATCACTGAGGGTGAAGGGTTCGGATTCAGCTTGTTCTGATCACTGAGGGTGAAGGGTTCGGATTCAGCTTGTTCTGATCACTGAGGGTGAAGGGTTCAGATTCAGCTTGTTCTGATCACTGAGGGTGAAGGGTTCGGATTCAGCTTGTTCTGATCACTGAGGGTGAAGGTTTCGGATTCAGCTTGTTCTGATCACTGAGGGTGAAGGGTTCGGATTCAGCTTGTTCTGATCACTGAGGGTGAAGGGTTCGGATTCAGCTTGTTCTGATCACTGAGGGTGAAGGGTTCGGATTCAGCTTGTTCTGATCACTGAGGGTGAAGGGTTCGGATTCAGCTTGTTCTGATCACTGAGGGTGAAGGGTTCGGATTCAGCTTGTTCTGATCACTGAAGGTGAAGGGTTGGATTCAGCTGTTCTGATCACTGAGGGTGAAGGGTTCGGATTCAACATTCTGATCACTGAGGTGAAGGTTGGATTCAGCTTGTTCTGATCACTGAGGGTGAAGGGTTCGGATTCAGCTTGTTCTGATCACTGAGGGTGAAGGGTTCGGATTCAGCTTGTTCTGATCACTGAGGGTGAAGGGTTTGGATTCAGCTTGTTCTGAGGTCATTAGTAAAATTGGGAGCATGGAGAAAGAAGGGCACATGGGTGAGGGGAGCGCATGGATCAGGAGGAGGGATGGTGGAGGTTGGTGGAGAGAGCAGGGTACAGGGGCACGCCAGGGGGAGGGACAGTATAAGGGGGGACAGGTGGAGGAAGAGAGGTAGGGGACACAGTGGAGGGAGGATTGTGAGGTGCAACAACTGTGGAGTGGCCATATTCATGTGCACTCCGTGGAGGCTAGGGGAGTGCCCAATTTGTTAAAGGCTAAGGAGGATAGAGGCTCAACTATTAAGGCTGAAGAGGGAACTGTCATGGGCAAAAAGGGAAAGGAGAAACGCTGAGGTTAAATGGGTGGAGGGCAGGAGACCGGACTTAGGAGATGATAGGTGGAGCAAGCATGACACACTGGGGACCAGGAGGGGAGGTGCCAGGGCAGGGTTCAGGGGCAAAATGGGCATGTATGACAATGTCTATGAGCATAGATACACAATAGATTCAAACAGGTATTGGCCCTTGAGGGAGATGGAGGAACAGGAGGAGGTAGCAGGGAAGGAAGTTAAGGGTAATAGGGAGAGGGGCCATGAAAAGCAGACAAAGCCAGAGATAAGTGAGGATCTCACAAAGAGGCTATGAGATAAGAGCAGGGGGGGATACTGAAAGAAATGAGTAACACTTTGAAGGGACAAGGTGGTAGGGAAGGGGGCAGAAACAGGGATGGGAAAGAAGCAGGAGGTGGCCTACATGACGGGAGTCAGAGTGCAGACAACTGGGTAGATGATGGGATACAGGGAGGAAGGGATGCTGGTAATGAAAATGAGGAGGATGGGAGGAGCCAAGGGAAAGTGGGTGGGATAGGGAACCTTCAGGGAAAGCAGGGGGATGGAGGGATAGGGGTGCAAGAGTGGAGATAGGGGTGGCCGGGGATATGTAGTACTGGGAGAAGAGAAGGTAAAGGAGGCAGCACCCTTAGGGTTAAGGCAGAAAAAATTGTTGGTAGTGTATGGGGACTCTATTATTAAAGGGATCTACTGGTTAAGGAAGGGGGTGGCTTTTAAAGGGAGGTCAGTTTTTTGTGAGCCAGGAATGGAAGCGAACTGGGCGCTACCAAAAATTAGGTAGTACATTAGGCTGATCAGAGGGGAACCTCACCTGGTCATACACTTGGGAACAAATGGCATAGCTGGGGAGGAGGTGGAGGTAGTGCAGAAGAGATTCATGGAGCTAGCAGAAGGGTGCAAGGGGATGGTGAAATCCATAGCTTTTTTGGAAATCTCGCCAGTTCACTGCACTAGTATGGCTAGGCAATTGAGAATTATGGACTTTAACCACTGGCTGAGGCAGTGGTGTAGAAAGGAGGGCTATGAATGCATAGATGAGTGAGGGGACATGTTGGTAGACAAGCATCTGTATGTGAGGGATGGACTGCATATCAATGATGAGGGGGCTAAACTGTTGTGGGGAAAACTCCAGGGATGCATAGATAAAATACTGGGGAGAGATTTAAACTAGGGGAGGGGGAGTGCACAGCTATGGGTGGTCCAGGGAAAATGTCTGGGGGACTTACCTAACTCACACTCCCCCACAGCTGGGGGTGGGAGACGTGGGGGGGGAATGGTGGAAGACAGTGCTGGTGGAAAGGGTTGCTAATAAATGCCAGGAGTCTTGGTAATAAAATGTTACACTTGCAAGTGGTGGTGGGGGCAGATGACCTGGACATAATTGCAGCCACGGAGACCTAGTGGTCTGACTACCACAGTTGGGAGGTGAAAATACCAGTGTATGGACTCTACAGGAGGGACCGGACAGGAGGAAGGGAAGAGGGCGTTGCCTTGTATGTAAAGGAGGGGATTTGAACAATGGCAAGTGGGGGAAGGGATGGAACAGCAGACACTATGTGTCACTTTAAGCAGAATGGGGGGTGAGGCAGTGAGGGTAGGGGTGGTCTACAGACCACCAACTCAAGGAGAGGAAGTGGATAGAGAGATAGTTAACGAAATACAGGAGATTGCCAGGAAAGGGGAAATAGTGGTGTTGGGCTATCTGAATCAACCGGATGTGAATTGGGAAATTCCGGCAGCATCCACAGAATGGAGTAGAGAGTTTCTGGTAGCTATGCAGAAATTGTTCATGCACCAGCTGGTCACAGAACCTACTAGGGGGAGGAACATACTAGATCTGGTAATGACAAATGGGGAAGGGGTCAAGGGGGTGGAGGTTGGGGAAAATTTGGGGGACAGTGACCACAGGACGGAAAGCTTTAAAATTTGGAAAGGGCCGAGCAAGAACATTTCTTCCATTAAGATGCTAGACTTTAGGAAGACAGATTTTAGGAGGATGATAGAAATTGTGAGGAAGGAACTAGAAGGGAAAGAGAATGTGGAGGATGTGGAGGAGCTGTGGGGGAAAATCAAGGGAGGAATATTGAAGGTGACAGAACTAAGCATTAGGATGGTGAGCAAAAAAAGAAGGGGAGGAAACCACTTTGGTTCATAAAGGAAGTGGGGTAGCAGTTAGGGAGAAAAGGAGGGCATTCAGAGCATATAAAGCCTCTCAGAATGAGAAAGACAGGGAGGTATGTAAGACAAAACTGAGGGAAACAGGAAAAATAATCAGAAGGGCAAAGGCGAATACGGAGGAGAACATAGTGAGGGAGGCAAAAATTGGGGATAAGAAGTTTTTTAGATATGTGAGTGACAGAAGGGGAAGATGGGGATTATTAGACTCAAAGGAGAAGGGGGTAATGGCAGAAGGGGACATGGAAAAGGCAAATGTTCTGAATGATTACTTCACATCAGTCTTCACAGTGGAGGAGGGAATAGGGCCGGAGTTGGAAGTCAGAGGAAGGGAGGGCAGGGAAGTGGACTCTGGTCCATTTATGGAAGATAGGATATTGGAAGAACTGGGGAAACTGTGGGAGGATAATGCAATGGGCCCAAACAGGATTCACCTGATAGTGCTCAAAGAGCTGAAGCAGGTGTTGGCGGCACTGCTCACGCGGTTGTTTAATCTGTCACTGGATAAGGGAAGGGTTCCTGGGGATTGGAAAAGGGCTGAGGTGGTGCCATTGCATAAGGGGGGAGGAAGGGAGGAACCAGGAAACTACCACCCAGTTAGCCTTACCTCCGTGGTAGGTAAGCTAATGAAGATCCTTATAAAGGAAAGGCTGAGTAAATATCTGGAGGCAGAGGGCCTCCTGGACGGCAACCAACATAGATTCACAGGTGGTAGGCCTGCCAGACCAACCTGACTGAATTGTTTGATAGGGTTACAGATTTATGGGACCAGGGAAGGGCGGCAGACATGGCCTTCCTGGACTTCAGGAAGACCTTTGACACCGTCCCCCACAGGAGACTAGTAGGCAAAGTAGGTAGTTTGGGAGTAGGGAGTAAGCTCACAAATTGGGTTGAGCATTGGATAGAGGGAAGGATGCAGAGGGTTGTGGTAAATGGGGTGCACTCAAAGGAGGAAAAGGTGACAAGTGGGGTTCCCCAGGAGTTAGTGCTGGGACCCATACTCTTCAACATTTACACTGGGGACGTTACGGAGGGTCTGCATGGTAAGGGGAGTCTGTTTGCAGACGACATGAAAGTCTGTAATAGGGTGGATATGACGGGGGGAGTGGAAAGTATGAGAGAGGATCTGTCAATGTAGGAGGAGTGGTCAGAAAGATGGCAGCTGCAGTTTAATGCAAATAAATGCAGACTGATGCATATAGGGTGTAGAAACCCAAAGGCAAAGTACTGGTTTTGGGGGAAGAACTACAGACAACAGATCAGGAAAGGGACCTGGGGATCACTATTTTGGACAGCCTGAAGGTTCAGAGTCAGAGCGACATGGCAGCAAGGAAAGCACTCAGAATGTTTTTTTATTTTATTTATTATTTATTTATTTCTGATCTCGGATTAACCATTTGAGCTCAGAGCTTTTTACATAGGTTCAGTGTTAATACATTTAGAACAAGTAGGTGATTATACAGAGGATTGAGACAAACAAGGCAATAGAATTAGAATGAGAACATTTAGGTACATTTGGTCTTTAAACAAAGGAATGCAAAAAATACAGCGAAAACTAAAACTGGAATAAGTAAACACAGTCAGATACATACAGGAACAGACTAAATAACTGTGCCCAACAGGGAGCCTGTTAGTTGTCGGCAACACGAGGGGGTTAGAGCATAGAAGTGCTGGAGTGATGGGGTGGAGGGTTGACCCCCAGGTGCAGGGTGTCCGAGAGAGAGAGAGAGAGAGAGAGAGAGAGAGAGGTCTGTTTGGCAGAAGGGCAGTTGGTAGGAGATGCCTTTGCTAGGTGCTAGCGATGGCAGACACATTGAGATTCCTGTATTAAATGGTTCTTTATGTTGGCATGCATAGGGTGGGGCTTTACAAGCAAGAGAAGGGAGGTGATCATACTACTACTATACAAGACCATGGTCAGACTGCAGCTGGAATATGGGGTACAGTTCTGGAGGCCATGCTTTCAAGGGGATAATGACAGGCTGGAGAAGGTCCAGAGAAGAGCTACCAGAATGGTAAGCGGGCTGCAGGAGAAGACATACAAGGAGGGACTGGGTGAGCTGGGCCTGTACACACTGGAGGAGAGGAGGGAGAGGGAGGACATGGTAGAAACATTCAAGTACTTGAAAGGCATAAATAGGGTGAGGGTTGAAAATATCTTCAGTTTGAGTGAGAACAAATCCACTAGGGGTCATGCGCTAAAACCCGAGGGCAGAGAATTTAAAAGTGACATCAGGGGGAAATTCTTTACTGAGAGTATGGTGGTGTCATGGAACAGACTGCCGGAATCGGTGGTGGAGGTTGATACAGTGAGCAAATTTAAAAAAGCCTGGAATACATACATGGGCCTAAACATCAGGGGAAGACAGAAAATGGAGGGCAGTGGTCTTCTTGGGGGGGGGGGGAACTCTGGCAGACTGGATGGACCATAGGGTCTTTTTCTGCCGACAAATTTCTCTGTTTCTATGTTTCTGTCTGCAGGTTCCATCCCCTCCAGTAAACCTTGTGCTGTCTGATCATTCTCTTCATCTTTATTATTACCCTCGCTGGGCTCAACCTCAGAAGAATCGGATGAGGGTGAGGGACTGGCAGTAGCGTAGTATGGAATTGTTCCATACCATTGGGTGCCTCTGTGGGTGGTACCCACCAAGCCTTTAGTTTTTTTAAATACATAACTTTTTTGTTTTACTTGGGACTGATGATGATCCAAGACATTCACCTTTTTTGGATTCAAGCATTCTCTTGGAAGATGAAACCTTAGACGTGAAAAACATCACTTTTTGGGGTTTGATTTTGTTTTGCCTTTTCAGGCTGATTGCTGTCTTCTGCAGTGCCGCTGCCTACCTGAGAAATAGAATGCGCCTCATCAACACTTTGATCCATTTTTCCTTATTATTCTAACCTGTAAAAAAAAGATCCCTCTAACTAATGTGATGTCCTTCTAATGACTCCCTCCCACAGGCCAGGGACAAATTTACTGTCGTGACTTGTGACTGTACACAGCACACTGACAGCACAGCAGTCCACCACCACTTCCTTCCACGATTACCTGACTGACTCCTACAATACAGTTAGTTACTGTTCAGTGACCAAATTCAGCAACTGTTAAGTGTGCCTCAGAATTTGAAGTGCAGATGTAGACACATCTGGTGCATAGCCACACGCAGCACAGTCCCACACTGGGGTTGGTTAATGCTTATAAGTAACGTAACGCGATATACTATAAAACTAATGATAATAGGGAGGAATAATGGGGAATGAGTGATGACGATGACACTTGTGTGTGCAGTAGCTGTACTTTACTTGTGTTGTAGTGTAAACAGCCTGCTGTGAGTCACAAAGTCAGATTTTATCCCATGAGCCACCCACAGCCAGCACCACAGGTGCATCAACTTGTATGATGTTTGTCTGAACAGTATTTTTTTTTTAATGCATGAAATTGTGAATAAATGTTAACAAGTGATTGTGATTAGTGATTGGATGGAACAAGTCAAACATTTATTTTGCCAGCCTGCTGCCCTTGCCCTGTACACACAGCCACACTGAAAAGCCAGGAAACAACTGGGGGATTTTCTAGGACTGTTACATTTCTCGTGGGTCCCCCTGCAGTATCTCTCTCACTCTCCCCGGCGGGCACAATTCAAAGATTTATTTTGCCAGCCTGCTGCCCTTGCCCTGTACACACAGCCACACTGATGCCAGGAAAAAAAATATTGGGGATTTTCTGTAGCTGTAAAATTTCTCTTGGGGCCCCAGTAGTCTCTGCCTCTCTCCTCTGGATCTGGAATGGCACAAGTCAAAGATTTTGCCAGCCTGCCCTTGCTCCTGTATGGTAACCTGTGAACAAGGCAACTGCAATTGAGCGCCTACAAAAACAGCAACAAAATTATGGCACCTATGTTCAGGGCTACCTGGCAGGGGGGTGACCAGATACCGGGGTGGGTAACATACGGTGACAGGAAGTACGCATGTATACGCATGCGTGCACACATGTGGGGGGGGAGGGAGGGGAAGGAAGGTATGTAGGAGGGGGTGTGGCAGGCAGCTGCTAAGCTGGTCCATTAGTGTGGTGGGGAGGGTGGTCGGTTGGGAGGTGCAGGTTGCAGGGTTCAGTTTCGGCATGGTGCATTTATTTATTTCTTTTTTTTTTGCCATGGTGACTTTTCATTTTCTAAGTTTTTAACATGCACCCCGTGGAGTTGAGAATCCATTAGTGGGAAGGGGTGAAGTCCCCAGGGGTGGGTGCAGAGGCACAGCCCCGCGTTGAAAACAATCCCCTAGGTCTCAGGCGCCGTCTTGCTCCTCCCGTGAGTGTGCATTGCTGAAATTCATTTTTGGCGATGTACACTAGCCCTAATGGTGACTGCTATTCTGCGACTGCCATTATGACATAGAACCCTCATGTATACACAGCTACACTGTCTGAGGCCAAGAAAAGAAAAAAAAACTTTCATTTGGGATTTTCTTCTAACTGTACAATTTCTCTTGGGCCTCCAGTAGTCTCTCCCTCTCTCCTCTGGATCTTCTGCAATGGCACAAATCAAAGATTTTGCCAGCCTGCCCTTGCTCATGTACACTGTCACAATGCAACACTGTCTGCTTTTTGTCCCCCCCAGGTTGCCACCCAGGCCACCACTATCTCCCCATTCTCTCTGGATTCCTCCTTTCTCCCGTACCAACCTGTCACCCTTCCCTGATGATCAGTTTCTCTCCCCCCTCACCCAGTAAATCTCCTTTCTCTCTCCTAGTTTCTCTTCCCTCCCCCCCCTCTAAAATGTATATATGTATGTATATATATATATATATATATCATTTTTTTCTTTTTGACAACTTCTTCTGGCATCTCTCTGCTGCAGTGAGTGAGCAAAATGCTCCTCCGACTGTCCTTCTCTTGTCTGGGCCCCGTTGCGCACTCAGCATGGTTATATACCATGAGTGCATCACATGACCATCTGTTGCCTGATTGGATGCTGTCGGCTGCTTGTACATGGAGCGAGCATGCTGACGGCATACCCATGGCAACAATACACAAAATGGCACAAATGGCACTTTCACGGACCCGGAACTGGACTTCAGCAAAGTTTGTATTTATCCAAGTCCGTGGATTGCAGGTTCGATCCGGGGGTCATATTTAAAATGTTCCTATTATTTTGGCAACACTTAAAAGGTCTGTTTGTAGATTTTTACTATATTGGTATGAGGTTTCTTGTATTTGAATAGGTTTACAGTAGTGCATTGACCTGCGACAAACTACTGCCATAGAGCCTACAATTTATCCTCTGTGAGTCCATTTAGCATCTTGCACTGGGTGTTTACAGTTGTTTAACAACTGTGCACCAAGGCATACATGAACACACAGCAAATGTCATTATGATATTGTCACATTACATCAATGGTGGGGGACATATGGTCTCAAAATGAAGGGGGAAACGGTGTTCTAGCTGCAGACGCCAATCGTGCGTGAAGTATAGTTAAGTGTTCTTACTAATTGGTATTTCACTCCAGTTTAAGTCAAATTGTAAGACAGTGCTCCCTGTACTCTGCCCTATCCTGCTTCTCTCTCGCAAATCAGTGCCTTGCCCATTGTGCTGCCATAGTCGGCAAGTTCTGGTTCACAGCCCTCCCCCCCATCTCTCCAACCCATTACATCCCTCATCAATTCAAGGCTATTGCTTTGGAACTCATAATTCCTGCATTTTTACTTTCCCTCATCCTCACTCATAATCAGCAAAGATACTTTGTCCTTCAGACTCTCTGATCTGTGGAATCACCTCCCCCACTCAGTCTGCCTTGCACCCTAGACATACTCAAAAAACAATTAAAACTCCTCCCCTCTCACAACAACTGCTCCCCCTCTACCTCCCTCTGACCCTCCCTCCCCGCCAGCTCCTCCCTTTTTCTTTATTCCTGCCATGCCTATGAAGATATATATGTTAGACTATGTATGACTTGTTACGCTGTATTATACACTGTTCTATATCGTTTTATACTGCCTACGCCACTCCACGCATTGTAATTCTAAGTAAACTGTATTCACAAAATTATACTGACTATGGCACTCTGCACATTGTAACTCTGTACTACTCCAAATATGTATCTTGTATGTATACCTTTGACAATGTATAACTGGTTCACTTTGAACTCTCTGCCTATGGCACTGTGTACTTTGTAAATCAATGCTACACCAAATATGTACCTTGCATGTATATTTATCATGAAATATATTGCTCTACTTGAATGTTGCTACTCTGACTACTGTAAATCATATTACCTTCTCCCCTGGGTCACACCTGGAATGAGCCGTGGCTCAGTGGTCCTTTCCCGGTTACTAAATTTTAAATAAATAATCATTCACACATGCTATAATTTTTTACATTACAGCTTCACTTTACAGCCACAAAGTGGAGATGTGATGGAGTTATAAGATAAACATTAAAAGTATACTGCAGAAAGGTAAAGAAACATAATGCCACTACATATATGTGAATATGTAGAAAAGAATTTTGTGTTCTCACACTGACTGTAGGAAAGAGACATAGTGAAGCAAAATTCTGTGCAGTTAGCTATACTGCTTTAGCGGAGGAGATGGAAGGAAAAGTATGCCACTTTGCAGACAACACAAAGATCTGCAACAGGGTTGATACACAAGGGGGGCTGGAAAGGATGAGAAGAGACTTGACAAAGTTGGAGGAATGGTCAAAAGTTTGGCAACTTAGATTCAATGCAAAGAAGTGCAAAGTAATGCTCCTGGGAAACAAAAACCCAGGGGAAGAGTACACAATGATGGAGGAAGTACTAACAACAACAAAAATGGAAAGGGACCTGGGGGTAGTCATATCAGATGATCTTAAGGTAGGCAAGCAATGTGAGAGGCAATAAGGAGTGCTGGGGGGATACTGGGATGCATAGGGAGACGCATCACCAGTAGAAAACAAGAAGTTGTTGTCCGTCTGTACAGACAGTTGGTGAGACCTCCATCTGGAGTACTGCATGCAGTTCTGGAGACCACATCTCTGCAAGGACATAGACAGGATGGAGGTAGTCCAGAGGAGGGCAACTAAAATGGTGCAGGGTCTGCAACAGAAACCATACGGAGAGAGACCAAAAGAGCTTAATATGTATACCCTTGAGGAAAGCAGGGAGAGGGGGGGACATGGTAGAAACTTTCAAGTACCTCAAGGGAATCAACAAAGTCCAACAGGGGAGTATCTTTCAGAAAAAGAGATGTGCAAGAACAAGGGTGCACAATTTGAAGACAGAGGGGGGATAGCTCAGGGGCAACGTGAAGAAATATTTTTTCACAGAAAGAGTGGTGGACTCATGGAACCGTCTACCTGAGGAGGTTGTGGTGTCAAAAATAATGGGGGAATTCAAGAATGCATGGGATAGACATGAGGCAATTATAGTAGGGGTTGCAGGAAGTAGGCTGTTGGTTAACTAGAATCTGCAGCTTATCCTGTAGGTAGGGAAATGAGCAGACTGGGTGGGCCAAGAGGTCCTTATCTGCCATCAAAGTCTATGTTTCTATGTTTCTACATGAGAGTTATTTTTATTCTTATTTCTATAGTGTCATTTACATTTAATTTGAAATGATAAACTAATGGAGTTTTTTAGCATGTTGGGATTTATTCAAAGGGCATTTTTATATATTTTTGAAATAACAGAAAAATTGTTTATACACTAGAATAGAGAGGAACAGGCTGTGTAGCCAGGTTAAGGGGAAAAAAGAACTTGAGCATTTATTTTAAATTAGGCACTGGTGATAGTCCTCAGCTGTGAAAACTACTGCTTTTTAGAAATATTTTTTGTAATCTACTAAACGACATATTATCTGTATTTTTTAACATTACAATCTGAAATATTTGAGTATAACACTGCTATCCTGTTAAAAACAGTGCAGCACTAAGGTACTGATGTACTTCAGTTTAATTATTATATGGCAAAAAAAATCAGTTATTAAGAAAATTACTTAAAGGACGTTTATTAAAATGCAGATTTTTTTTTTACTTTTACAGAAAATCCACTTGAAAAAGCCCTATAGCAAAGGCAAAACGTTGGGGTTCTTCATGAAAATAAATCTAGAGAAATAAAGATATGGTTTGTGGCTTTATTTGCAAGGCCTTTGCTAAGCCACCATTATGGACATTTTCCAAGTCAGTGTGACCTTCAGTGGGTTTTAAGAAAAACATAAAACTGCCATTTATCACAGATTACACAAATTGCTACATATCTTCCAATCTGTCTCAGGTAGATTGAAGTCTCCCATGATCTCTACCTCCCCCCTGACAGCCATCTCCACAAATTTGAACCTCAACTCCCTGTCCGATTCCTCACCCTGGTTCGGTGACCTGTACACCACTCTTACCCTAAGCTTTTTACCTTCCGTTGATTGTTCTTGTATCCACAGCAACTCGATCCTTCCATACGTCTCCTCCTCTCCCCTAGTACTTGTTATCCCTTCCCCTCATGCACAGTTCCACTCCTCACCCCCCTCCTCCGTCACCTTAGGTCCAGAGGTTTACTGTATTAGCAGGACCAAAGTCCCAAACTGAGAAGTTAGTGTCATTAGTTTATTGAGAATAATGACTGAATAATGACTGTGTGTGGGGCTTCTGATGAACAGATGGAGGAACAAGACCTGAGGAACAGTTAAACTAAGAGAAATTCCATTACCTGACCTCTGAGGGCCAGTTTGCAAGTTCATAAAAATGCAATTATTCACTGAGTACTCAGTAAAACAAATCTAATATTGCACAATAGAAACATAAAAACATTGAAATATCAGTAGAAAAAAACATCAATCCATCCTGTCTACCCTGTTTTACCCACTTACACCCCATGATCTATTATCTAGATGGGGTTAACGCCCTTGCCTCCCCCCCTTGCTCCCTGCCTCACTGTTACCCCTCTAAGTAACTAGTAGGGCCCATATTCTGTCCCAGCTGAGGCTAAACCCATTATGTGCTTTGTGCCCACCACCCCAGTTGTTAGGCTGTCCCACAGTTAAGCCACACTCTGTAATGTTAAACTTTCTCACACCCATCCTGAATCCCCCCTCCACCACTAGTTTCCACTCATGTTCCCTTGTTTTTTACCCTCCGTTCCTGCTGAATAGTTCCTCACAGTCTGCCTTATTACTTTGTTTCAGGAACAGGAAGGTCTCTACCATGTTGCCCCTCTCCCTTCTGGCCTGTAGTGAGTACATGTTCAGTCCTCATAGGATCTACCAGTTGGCTCTGAATTATTTGTGTTACCCTACGCTGCGCTGTCTCCAGCCTGTCGCTGTCTCCTTTAGAGCTGTGGACTCCAGAACTGGGCACAGTACTCCAGATGGGGTCTCACCAGTGGTCTTTACAGAGGCATCATAGATTGAGGGAGTGCTCCTAGCCAATTGGAGTGCTCTTTTCCACTGCACATACAACACTCTTATTCTGTGAAACGTGTTTCACACACAGCTGCCCTGGAAATGAGAGTATTTGAAGCAGGTTTTTTTAAAATTTAAAGTTATTATTGATCAATCTTGATTGATAATATAGTCAGGGACACTGGTTTACCGGGATTGAGAAAGGGCATATTCTGTTTCGCACATTGTAAAATATGGTATTGTCACCGTTGTCTGCAAAGCCAAAATCCGGTTTTACCGGGGTTTGGTTTTGTGTACTTTATTTAACAATTTTTAACTCTGTTAACATGCATTTTAGCAGTTTTGACCTCCACTGTTGCACATCCATCCATCCCTGTACCAATTTAAAGTTATTTTAGGTACTAGATGTGATGGCAGCAGCAACACTACAGCCCTCATCCCTAAGGTGTGATGGAAGCAGCACTATGGCCCCATCCCTCAGGTGCGACGGCAGCACTAATGGCACTACGGCCCCCATCCCTCTGGTGTGATGGCAGCAGCAACAGTACTACGACCTCACTCAGGTGTGACAAAGGCAGCAGCACTGTGGCCCCCATCCCTTAGGTGTGATGGCAGCAGTACTACGTTTACCATTCTTCAGGTGTGATGGCAGTATCAGCACTATGGCCCCCATCCCTCAGGTGGGATGGCAGCAGTACTACATTCCCCATCCACCAGTGGTGATGGCAGAAGCACTACAGCCCCCAACCCTTCGGTGTGATGGCAGTAGCAACAATGCAGTCCACATCCTTCTGGGGTGATGGCAGTAGTGACAGCACTGTGATCCCCTTTCTTCAACACCCATACCCCACATGCACGAGTTACAAATGACTTGGTCTCTTTGCTTGTTAGAACTTAGATGTGAATTAACCTGAACCATCATCGCTAAGGTGGACTACCTTTGTTTTTTCCTATCTATAATTTAACTGCCTGAATTGGATTTCTGCCTGTGACACCATTGACCAGGGTTAGGGAATAGACTTGGCTGTTGGAAGGCCAGCTGGTGGGTGAAGGCTTGAGTGTCCAACGACTACTCACCTTCTCCTGGGAGGAAGGATGGGATCATGACTCAGCATTTTCTGGCCCCTGGTGGAGGCCAGAGGCATGACAACATGTCAGCTCTCACTGCAGGAGGGAGCGTGACTGATGTTGGCTTGTGCCTTGACATCACATGGCCTGTCACACTCCCAAGAAAATGGGAAAATACCTGCTGACCAACCGAAGGACAGCTCTTGGTCCCTATAAAAGCTGGAAGCCCCAGACGTGTCTGTTCTGACCCCTGCCATGCCCAGGATACACAGGAAGCTCTTTGGGGTAATTCTCCACTCCTGGCAGCCTCTTACAGCAGTTGGGACCCACTCAATGAAGGGTTACTTTGGGTTACCTGGTAGCACAGCAGTAAGGGGCAGTGGATGGTGGTCAGGACTCAGCTGCGATGGTAGGGGGCCTTGGCAGGCCTGAAGGAGTGGATGGCCAGGGGGTAGGAGGAGCAAAAAAAAAAATGCTTGAATTTGCTTCTTTGAAATAAAATGTCTTCACCTAAAAAATCCACAAGTGATTATTGAGGACCTTCAAATGGATTCATGCATCTCCAAGACATGTGAATGCTTTTTTTTACTTGGTGTCCATGAAAAGGGTGTTTCCCAGTCTTCATGTCTTTGTTCAGATGTGAATTGAGCTCCACTCTGCCCACCAGCATCATACAGCCCCTGTGGTCCTACCTTCTGTATGCCATTGACTGCTTTCAAAATCCACTGGCCAAACATAAGTACTCTTAAACACTTAACATTTGCTTTTTGTTGAAGCAGTCTATCAGAACACTTTTTGTTGTCAAAGAGACTGAAACAGCAGGTGGGAGAAAAGGTGCAAATGCTCCAATTCACCTGTGAAGTCTTTTCATAATAGTAAAGTAGTTTCTTCTTTGTGAACATACTTTCATTCAGACTAGTTTTCATTCAAATAACTGAGGATTTTGGATGGCCCTACTGATTATAAACTTGAATAAGCTAGTTGGTAACAGCGATCCTGTGTTTAGCAATCTACAACCTAGATGCTTATATACAAAGAATACAATAAAAACCTGACTAAAATCTAAAAACAAGCTTATAAAAACGCATAAAATGTATCTGAACATCAATCTTTACCTATATAAAATCATTGCAGCCCACGTAAAACTCGGGTAAATTACATGGTACCCAGACTACTATTCTATGATGTAGTAAACATATATTGGTATTTTTTTAATATTCTTTGTAAAGCAGGTAAGGCCCATTAGGCAGAACTGTCTGTTTTCAGGAGTGACCTAGAAGCACTGGGGAGGTTAAGTGACTTGCTTAGACTCACACAGTATGCAAGTGGAGGTTGTGGGAATCAAATCCAAGTCTGCTGGATGTACCCAGTTCAATCACTGTTTGTTACTCTAACCACTAGGCATGGGTGGTTAAACCGAATGGCTGATTACAACAAAGCAGTGGGGGTGATTTCCTTACTGAGACTATATGCAGCAAAGCAGAGAATGCAAAGCACAGCAGCATTCATTTTAAGATGCTGAAATCTGTGTGACTGTTACGCCTAGTGTAGCACTATTGCTTGCAATGCCAGCCACCCAGGGTCAGAAGTGAACCGGTTGCTGGAGGTTTGGCCAGGGGAGTAGGATCGAGCACCTGGGGGACTGCTCTCCTCCTCCTCCTCTGAGGAGGAGGAGGGTGGGCTGCAGGTCCTGCTGCTTTACCACCACCTGTGTGACCATGGATGGTGGTGCAATGGTGCTGCAGAGTAATCAGGAGGGGAGGACGCTAGCCAGGATCTGGAGCAGTGGCATGCCTCTATGTGACCTACCTCCTTGGATCTCCTCTAGTGCCAGTGCCCTCAGGGACAGAGACCAGAAAACCAGGAACAATCACCCCACATCGGCCACTGGCAGAAGGGACCCAGGTGCCCCAGACTTAATAACCAGACTCCATGAGGGACCCACTGAGCTGCCCGACACACACTAAGGGAGTGTGGAGGGGTGACCTGGGGTTCCCCTCCCTTCCCACCTGGGGGGGTACAATCCAGGCAGAATAGGGGCAGACCCACAGGAGCTCCTGAGCATTACCTGAGAGTGAAGCTAGGTGATACCCAGCCTAGGGATCTCTGAAAAGTGGAGACTGATGCTGTGAGAAGGGGATATAGAAAGAGAAAATAAAAAAAATTAAAAAAGATGCTGAAATCTTAAGAGAGTCTGTGCAGTGACATGCGATTTCCGTGAGGCACTGGTACAAGAATTCAAAATCCGCAAACCAAGCAGGATTCCGTGATTGTTACCGGTGTTACCGGTAAAAATGGAAAACCAGGGTCCCTGAATATAGTAATACTGCTGCTGAGACCACTCCTACAGTTGTAAGAGTGGTCTCACATCCTTAGGGTATCAAAACTGCTCACCTTCAGTTCGCAGTTCTCATACTCTAAAAATACGTGTGACACAACTCTTACAGATGTAGGAGTGCTCTCAGCAGCAGTATTAACATACAATATTACTTCCTTCCTCCTGCTATCAAAAGTCTTCACAACACACCCCAGCATTCTGTTTGCCTTGCTGTAGGCCTTCTTGTATTGGCTAGTTTGTTTTAGGGAGTTGCTTATGATCACTTCAAGGTCTCTTTCCTCTGAAGTAGTGCTCAGTTTAACCTCGCCCATCTAGTATTCTGTCCAGGGGTTCATGTACCCTTTGTGCATCACCTAGCACTACTTTTTGACATTGAGTTTCAACTTCCAAAACTTGGACCACCTCTCTAACATGCTCACCCATACCCTGGCCCCTACTACGCCTATTCTTCTTCCTTCATGTCCCTTAATAGCCTAATCAGACTCTCACTGCATACTCCCTCATGTACCACCTCCTGATGTCCCCTGGGCAGCCCCTGGCTTCTAAGAAATATCTCCTCCTTGCACCATACCTGATTGCCCTACTACTTCTGCTTATGGGCAATATTGAACCCGACTCTTGTTCTGTCTCCCCTCCCTGATCCCGTTTCCACCCCCATACCCAACTACCCCGAGGTCTAAAACTTGTTACATAGACATTAGAGCCTTCTACCTAAAACTGACCAAATTCAAGCCCTAGTCCTTTCTCTACACCCAGATATCCTCATACTGTCTGAATCTTAGCTAAACCCCCAAATTGCTGATGAATGCGTCTCGATCCCTGGCTTCACTCTTATTCGTCAGGACCATGCCAGGAGAGAAGGCAGGATAACCATGTACTTGAAGGCCTCCATTCAGTTCTCTACTATCCTGGCTTCCTCAGTCCCTTCTAGGTATGAACAGTTATTAGTGAAGATCTCTCACCCCTCTTCCCTCCTGGTCTTTTTTTAAAATTTTTATTTAGTATGCTTTTTGCCCCAATCTCGCATCCATCAGCCCCACTCCTCACTTACCTCGATTTACAATTACCACCTTCTGCCACCACCGACACTCCCTGCCCCCCCCCAGGGTGGGGCCATGGTTCCACTGTTCACCTGTCTGCGATGGGTAAGGTGTCAGTGAGCCAACATTGCTTCCCTGGCTTCATTCAGGGCTCACAGCAGCACCAATGGAGCCATAATTAGTCAGTGTGGGGGAGTGGCGGAGAGCTATAGAGGCCAGGTGAGGAGGCAGAGTCATCCAGTGAGATGAGTATTTTGTGTGTTTTTCTGGAGGCAGGGACATGCAATGACATCCAGCATCCGCTCCATCTCCTAGTACACATAGACGTCGGCTGCTGTGGTACCCCAGCCTCCGCCAGGGTCCGTCAAGCACTGAACATACTCCCGACCCTCCCTGGAGAAGGAGGCAGTCCTTGGGATGCTCCATCCTTCTCCACCCAGCCAACCCTCCAATGACCCGGTCCATTCCCAAACCTGGGTCGCCGGCATTGCAAGCGAAAACAACTGCTACAAAGCCGATGGGCCCCTTTTTACGCCTTATTACAGGTGTTTACTGCTATCCTGGCCTTTCTACCTCAGTCATCACAGATTTCATGACATCTCTAGCATCCCATGCCTCCTTGGGTGAACTTTTGATCCTAGGTGATATAAACCTGAACTGACTCGCCACCCCTCTCTCCTCTACCCACTCTGAAATCACTGCCCTGAATTTAACTCAACTTATTACTGAACCTACTCACCTAAACCCTAAAACACACAACCACTCCCTAATTGATTGGGTACTGGCATCTCACCTACATCAGATTATTAATGCAGGCCTTCTGCCTGATGTTCTAAGTGACCATCATATCATCTACTAAGTACAGAAAAATTCAATACCCTCAAGCACCACCCAAGCTCCTCCAAAACCACTCCTTTAAATCGCTAAACCTCTCCCCCATACTTAAGGATCTATCCAACTCAGACTGTTCCCCTTAGTTAAAGCCTCCTCTATCGACTCCACCTCGATTATTTCAAATCAACCTTCCTTAACATTTGGGATTGTCATGCCCAGTTAGGTGCACGAGGTCTGTGGGTCACACCTACCATGCATCTCATCAGATCTCCTGGAATGCCTGAGAATGAGGGACCAAGCCTGGAAAGACCACAAATGATTACCCTCCACTGCAACCTATCAATATTACCATCAGCTCCATAACCTCCGCACTAAACTTTTCAGGCAAACTAAAGCGGCATACTTTTTCAAGCACCTTTCATACTAACATAAACCACCCATCCAAATTCTGGTAGGTAGTGACTGCATTATTCTCCCCGCCAAATAGTCCCCTTGCCCCAGTCTTTAGGGTTGGTGACCCCTCCCTGTCAGACAACCCCTCAGTTACCACTTGGTTTAACAACTTTTTTACCTCCTGTGCCTTGGCCTTCCTCACTACTCTACCTGTTATTTCACCCCCCTTCCTACACCTCCTGACCCACCATTGAGCTTCTCTCCAATATCACCATCTACTGCACTCAAGGCTCTAATTGCTCTGAACCAATCCAAAGGCAAAGGCCCAGATGGCCTTGAAGCTAATTTTCTGTGTCTGTCTGCCCCTGCCATCTCTCACCCTATTGCAGCACTAGTAAACCTCTCTTTTAAACTCTCCTCAGTCCTGGCTACATGGAAACATGCCACTGTTATCCCTCTCCATAAAGATGGTGACCCATCCTCTACTGGCAACTATCACCAATCTCCCTTCCAATCCTTGCCAAAATGCAACAGCATATAGTACTTGCCCAACTCACTCCTCATCTCGACTCTTCCTCCTTCTTAACTCCATTCCAGTTTGGCTTCCATAAGCAGCACTCTACTTCCAACTCCCTCCTTTGGCTCTGTGACTCCATCCTCATAGATATGGACCATGGGCATATCACCTCCACTATCTTTGTCTACCATGTCAAGGCCTTTGACATGGTCTCCCGTTCCCTCCTCCTGGACAAACTCTCATCCATTGGAATGTCCTCTACTGCTACTAACTGGATCAAATCCTACTTACTGAGCAGATCACAATCAGTCAGAATCAGGGACTGTTTCTCCTCCCCCTTCCCATCCATACTGGGGTCCCACAAGGCTCAGTCCTTGGTCCAGTTCTCTTCTCCATTTTTCTTAATGATCACTCCTCGGTCTGTACATCTGCATCCATCCACATGTATGCGGATGACACTATCCTGTATGTTTCTGGTCCATCCTCCCCTGTGGTGGAGTCCACGTTACAGCAGGACTTTGACAATGTCCAGCAGTGGATAAGATCCAACCATTTTTAAATGGCAAGAAAACTGTCTCCATGACCTTTGGCAATAGACAGAGACTCTCACAGCTCCCCTTCCCTCCCTCTTTCCACAGGCTTGATGGGTCTATGTTGGAAGACACTACCTCCTTCAGGCACCTAGGGGTTTGGCTTGACCCCCACCTTGACTCCAGCATGTAGAGAAATTCTACTGAAAATTATCCTTCCAAGATTCGACTATGGTGACATAGTCTATAATGTCACCCCAAGAAAGACCATAGCCAGATTGGACACACTCTTTCACTCCTTGTGTCGCTTCACTCTCAACAGTCCACCCCGGACTTACCACTGCTCACTCTACCAATCCCTTGCTTTCCCTTCCTTCATGGAAGGTCGCACGCTCCTCTGTACCACCTTCACCGCAATTGTGTGGGTGGAGATGGAGACAGAGACAGAGACAGTGACAGGATTCAAGAGGGCTTGGGACAGGCACAAGGGTTACTAGGAGTGGGATGAGTAACTAAGGAGGGAGGAAGGTAGTTTAGCATGGGGTAAAAGGCAGACTGGATGGACCACGGGTCCTTTTCTGCCATCAAGTTCTATGATTCTATAGCGTTCTTGTTCAGTATTTACCCTCATACCTAACATCCTTTCTCTCCTCCTCCTCCTCTACCCATTCACTCAGAAGCCATGGTGCTTGTACTCTTGCCATATAGATCCTCTGCAGCTGGTCAGGCATCTTTCTCCTACCAATTTCCCAAACTTTGGAACTTGCTTCACTTAAACATTTGTAATGCCTCTTCATCCTATTCCCTTGCCTCTCGCATGCGTTCTTTCACCATCCCCTCTTATACTGTCCCTAATCTTGTCTGGCCTTGCTAAAATGACCAAGTGACCCAATGTGATCCCCTTTCCCCATGAACTTCTATCCATTTAAAATCGTATCTCCCTGTACTGTTATTCAAATATGATACACAACTAGCACTTATCACTATCAATTGCTCTACCAGCAATGTATCTGCAGCCCTAATCGGGCCTTCCTGTTCCTTGGAAGAAATCCAGTCATTGGAGCAAATTATTGGCTATATTTTGACACTCCAGTTATTGAAGGGAACTGTTTACAATAGTTTGCTAATCCAACCATACAATGTCTCTGCAGCCCAAATGGGCCCTTCCACGTCTCTGGAAGACAGCCAGGCAAAAGAGCAAACTTTTGATGATAGTTTGCTGGTTCAGCCATGGGGGGAGGCTATTGGAGATGGTTTGACACTCCAACAAACTACTGACAGTGCTTTGGGGGGGGCAGAGTAATGCTGATGAACAACCTGCTGAAAATACTTTGGAAGAGTACATGAATGCTAATGAGATAAATGAAATGATGAGAGACCTAATGGCTATTTTTGGAGAATGAAAACAGTTTAAAATTCAAGATACAGATATTTAGCTACCAACGAACTGTATACTGCTTTCTTTGAAGTGTGTAGGTTAAAAGTAGATAATAAAGGTTTTATGCAGCGTTCAGTAAAGCTATTTTTCCTTTCTGTGCTAGTAACTTAGAATGTCAAGTTCAGCCATTTATATCTATGAAAAGCATACCATGCTTAGGACAGTAGTACTGCTTTCTCTGCTTGTGGGGAGTTATCTGCTTGATAAGATAGGACAGGACAGACCACAAAGACAGGTGCTGTATGTTTAACACAGCTTGGATAGAAACTTCAAGGTCGTAGCATCCACAGTAATTAAAAGCATCAACCATGGGCCAAGTCTTGAATTCTCAGTTTGTTATGACATAACAACATTGAATTGCAAATGGTGCACTTGCCATGTTGAAAAAACATTGATCTGCAATCAGAGCACTTATAATGCTGAGCTGAAAAAAAACACAAGCTTAATTTTTGCTATGTTAGCTACCTTGAAGACACATGAAGGTAGAGTCTTTTATTTATTTATTTAACATACTTTAGGATTATACCCTTTGAATCAGGGACTCATTTACAAAGGCTCTGCATTAGAGTACAAGAAACCAAAAAACAAGACTTACAGAATACATAGTTACAGAAGAAGGAATTATACACAGGTTAAGCACATGAAATTATACCAACAGCAGTAGTACAAGATTATAATTACAAACAGCCATTTTTTTCAAGGAGAAAACAGTTTGAAAGTATAGGTAAAATTTGGTTATTGTCATAACAGCTATCAGCTGATATCATCATATGTTAGGCACTGGCTAGCTCGACTGTATTTTAGCATGAGTGGAGGCTAGTGTGCTACACACATGCAAGCAGCCCAACATAGGCGTTGTCAGGAGGGTTGACAGTGATGGTAGGCATAGATAGGGCTTACCTAGTGGGTACATAGGCACTCGAGAGGTGAGTATATGTTGTTTGAGGGCAGCTTTGAAGGGACCTAGGTTGGAGATGGAGGATAAATCATAAGGGAGTTCATTGTACCAAGTTAGTGCTCTGAAGGAGAAAGACCTTTGTGCAAGTGAGGTCCTGACTCTTGGGATCAACCATATCTGTTTGCTGGTGGGCAGTATTTACCATTGTATGGGAGCATTGGAGTGCAGCATATACCCCCATTGGGGAGAGTCCCAGGTGAATTTTCTTTGTAAGGAGACATGTTTGGTAGCGTATTCTCTCATCCAAGTCTAGAAGATTTGTGATAGAATACAGGGTGCAGGTGTGGGTACGTTTATCTGCCCCTGACAGGAGTCTGCACACTTTATTTATGGCCAGATGGATTTTGTTCAGTGCTGTATGATTGGCGGCTGAGTAGATGGTTAGCCCGTAGTCTGCAAGAGAGAGGACCGATGCGGTGACAGCCAGATTAAGGGCTTCAGGGTGTAGGCAGGTTTTGTGCCTGTACAGAAGCCCTATACGAGTATTGATAGCTGATGACAGTTTGTTTATGTGCTGGTGGAAGGAGAGGTGGGAGTCAAAGGTTACGCCTAGGTATTTATATGTGTGTACATGCTCTAGGGGAAGCAGAGAGTGGGAGAGGATAGATAGTTGCATATTCTTGGCTTTGTTCTGATGGTGGGCAAAAAGCATTGCCTTAGTTTTTTTCACATTAACTATTAGTCTATGGTCTGTGAACCAGTTTTCAATTTGGTTGTACGAATTTGGAGGGATGGTTGCAGAGAACATGGATCTTGGTGTGAGGCAAAGAACTGCGTCATCTGCATACAGCAATAGATTACTGGTGCAAGACTTCGGCAGGGTGTTCAGGTAGATGCTGAACAGCAGTGGGCCAAGAATTGAGCCCTGAGGAACCCCAGAGTGAACAGGCAAGGTGGAGGACTGGGCGGTGTGTATTTTTAAGCATTGCGATCGGGCTGTGAGGTAGCTAGTGAACCAGGCTAAGGGTCCACTGGATAGGCCAAGGTATTGTAGTGTGCATATGAGTAAGGGGTGGGACACGGTGTCAAAGGCCTTTGACAGGTCAATGAAGATGGCTCCCACAAGGTGTTTCCTATCCAGGGCAGAATGGATATAATTGGAGAACTCAGTCAGGGCCATGGTGGTGCTGTGACCTGCCCTGAATCCATGTTGTTCCCTACACAGTAGATTGTAGGTGAGAAGATAGTCAGTAAGTTGGGTGGCTATAATCTTTTCAAGGGCTTTTGAGGGGGGGAGGATGGAGATGGGTCGATAATTATTGCAGATAATACTATCACCACTCTTTAGTATTGGGGTGATGTTGACCGTCTTCCAGGTTGAGGGGAACTGTCCCAGACACAGGGTGTGGTTCAGAAGGTCAGTCAATGGGAGGGAACAATATTAAGTACAAGCCCTAGGATCCTCATATCAAATGAGTTCTTCCAGTAGCAGGAGTCCCTGAGGCGTTGGTGAGAAATGGCTAGCCTCTTTCACGGTCACTACTTTGAAGTGGAAGGGGGATACTGAAAGTTTGGGGCCTGGGTTTCTGGAATAGGATCAAAGAAGTTGAGTGGGAGCACAGCACTGAGGTCAGAGAAGGATGCATTAAGGCTGTCAGCTATGGCCTGCGGGTCGGTAGTAGGTACATTGTTTATGTTAAGTAGGGATGGGGGAAACCCAGGTTTTTGCATTCAGTTCCTTGATGTTGTCCCAAAATAGCCGTGAGTTCCCCCAGGAGGAAGCTAGGGTTGTTTTGTAGTATTCAGATTTTGCCTGTTTTATAGCCCAGGTGCATTTGTTGCGGGCTGCCTTGTAGGCCTGCCTATCAGCTTGTGAGCCAGTGGAAACTGCTTTCCTCCCGAGGTCATCTCTGCATTTGAGCTGATGGAGCAGCTCAGTAGAGACCCAGGCTTCATTGTGCTTCTTGGTCTGTACATTAGAGAAAAGGGTGTAGATATCACAAGCTTTATTAAATGAACAGGTAAAGTAGTCAAGGGCTTCATCTATGGTTAATGCCTGAGAGATCAGAGACCAATCACAGCTGGTTAGGTAATTCCTAAGTTTGGCGAGGCCACCAGGTCTAAGGCGGCGCTGGGATATTTTGAGTGGTTTGGGTTTCTGCTGAAAGCATGATCATGTAAATATAATGGGGGAATGATCACTTAGTGAGTCAGGGAATACCAAAAGATTAGAAATTTTGTTGGGACGGTTTGTGAGAAGGAGGTCGAGCAGGGTGCTAGAGCCATTGGTAGAGTTCAACCTTGTGGATTGGTTGACCAACTGGGTAAGATCAAGGGTAGCGAAAGTGTCTTTGATAGGCAAGTTTGTGCCGGCAAGCCAGTTCACATTCAGATCACCTACTATAGCATGCTCTGTATTGGGTGGGAAGCTGGCAATGAAGTCAGTGATAGATTGAATTGCCTGGGCTTAGTTTCTCGGGGGAATGTATGCCACCGTCAAGGTTAGAGGGGCCCTGGAGGGGTCTGGAGTGAACTTTAGGGAAAGGGCTTGGGCATTGTGGTCAAGTAATGGTATAGGGAGGGCCTGACAAATGATGGAGTCACGGATGTACACTGCACCCCCCCTCCACTCTTACCTACTCTATCGGTTCGATATAAGGTGAAGCCTGGAAAAGCAACTGTTAAGTCAGGTATTTTTTTGGAAAGCCAGGTTTCTGTAAGGGCCAGAACATCTGGTTGATGTTGTGATAGCCAGCAGTGGAGGCCTGTAGTTTTCTTGGGGAGGCTGCAGATATTCATTGCTGCTATTTGTAGCCCATGTTGTGAGAAGCTAGGGCTGGGCGAGGCAGGACCCGGGTTGGGATGGACATTCCCCGAGATGAGAAGGAGAAAGGCAATGACTCTGAGCATGGTAAAGGATCGCTGTCTTAGTGTCATGAGGTGCTGTCACCTAGTTTTTGTATAAGTAGAACAAGGGATGGAAAGAGCGATGGGTGTGGGGGTGGGATAAGAGTAAGACCTGGCATGGCGGTAAGTGTAGATAGGAGACCATGGGGAGATGTATAGGAGGGGATGAGGTGTGGGCAGCCAGCCTTGGTAGAGTTGGCAGCATCAAAGATTATGCAGGGGGGGTGGGATGTGCATGGGGTGGGTCCTCAAGTGGTAGACTTGTGGGACCAATAAGCAGGAAAAGTGTGATCAGGAGGAGCCTTGGACCCCAAGTGGAGGGGGTGACCAGAGCAGAGCAGTAGTGAGGCAGGTGCCTGGTGTAATAATAAGGGAGGCATAGTAACATCCAAAATTGTGGCAGTCACTGTGGCTTAATGGTAGGGTATTGGACTGCGGTGCAGATGGTACAGGGTTTGAATCCCACAGAGGGACAGAGATTTGAGACCCTAGTAAAGCCATATGATTTGGGGAAGGCTATCCTGCCATGGGCAGAAGTGGTTAAAAATACGGGTGCAGCAGTGACTCCTAGGAGGCTGGGGAATAAGACTGGGGTACACTAAGGGGTAGTGGGTCTGGTAAGAGGGAGGGAGGGGGTGGGAGGTCTGAGGGTACTAATGTGTGGGTGGAGGTAGAAAGTAAGTGGAGAAGCCAAGGGGTAGTGGAGTGGAGAGGTGGTCAGGAGAGGCAGCGGGAATAGAGGGGATGGAATAGCTAGTGAGACAGAGCACCTGGAGGACTGAAGCCCTCTAGTGGCCAGACTATATAACCTGCAAATGGGAAATTAGGGACTTAGTTCCTAAGCCAACAGGAAGTCATGTGACCAGGGAGGTGCTTAAATTAAGGGCTGAGCTTGCGTGGGGAGGTGGCTGGGGTAGTCGACACGAAGTGTCGATGGGCAAACACCTTCCACAAACAGTGCATGGGGAGGTGATTAGTTACCTCTTGAGCCTCTCGTGGGGTCCGCATTGCCTTGTGTGTGCTGCAGCAGGAGCTGGAACTGTCTTTAGGGGATCTGGGGAGGCCTAATGTAGAGAAAGGGGAACAAAGGACTTAGTGAATATGCAGCGGGAGACTTTCAGCTCTACTGCGCATGCACAGGCTCTTTACCACTTTCAGATGCCTTGCTCTCAACTGCGTATGTGCTATCGGGAGAAGACGCCAAGATGGAGATTCCCCCTGTAATCACGACTGAACTCAGGTACAGAGTTACATTACAAATATTGAAATTACTATCCATAAACTGCTGTACAGGGCTATCCCAATCAGACTAAAACGTTAGCTGCATGCACGAGCTTAGTACAACATTCCAGTCACACACTGAGAGCATAAAGCTTACAATACAGCCCCTTAAAGTTCCCCACCAGACAGACACGCTGGCTGCATATGGAGGCTTAGAGAGACATTCCAGTAACAATAACTGTAGACAATGCTCAAAGAGACGTTCCGTATGGCACAGAGGACCTATTGCATACAGAAAAAAACTAGGGCTTCTTAAACTGAGATCTGGTTTTGGCTTGATGGTGGTAAGAAATTGCATGTTTTTCCTGGCTATATCAATCAATTCAATCAATTCTTTATTTTTAAAAAGCGCCTTTCCAAGACCAAAGCACTTTTACAATAAATAAATCAAATACGTAAAATTAAAACAGTATAATAAAATCAGTCAGTAAAATATACTTAAAAATCAGAATACAGAAGGCTAAATAAAATGCGTTTTAATGCTGATTTAAAACTTTGGATGGTCAGGCAATCCGCACCCAATGAGATAGAAATTCCACAGGTTTGGTGCCATAAAGCGTAATGATCTGGCCTAGATGTCTTCAAGCGGACCCTGGAATCTCTAGCAATCTCTCATCGGTGGATCGGAGCAGACGGGAGGGACAGTAGGAATGAAGAAGATCTTGCAGGTAACTAGGTCCCTGATCGCGTAGGGCCTTATAGATCAGCAAACTGACCTTGAAGGTAATCCGCCACTGTACTGGCAGCCAGTGCAGTCCACGGAGGACAGGTGTTATATGATTGGTCCTACATGTTCCAGTCAAAAGCCTGGCTGCCGCATTCTGCACTAACTGCAAGCGGCGGATATCCACCCCCAGTAACCCTAGGTACAGGGCATTGCAGTAGTCCAGGCGGGAGGAACAGGGTTGCTTGTAAGATTTATTTTCTGTATTTTCATTTTGCATCTGTAAGTAGAGAATGCACTTCCATTTCCTGTCGTGATTTTGCTTGTTAATTCATTCTGCATGAATTCCTGTCAGTAGAAATTTACTTTAATAAAATCCATTGCTTAGACATGGCTGTGACTACTCATTTGGAGTTTTAGAAAATAGATTGATTGTCAAACAAAGACAGAAGTTTTATGATTACTGCTATATTGGTCATTTGGGTACCTTTAAAGTAACTATACAGGCATATAAACACGTGTTAGCCTGTATTGATCATAATTGTCCTGTACCATTTCACAAAATTATCAGATGGTGTAAACTAGATTCAGGGCTTGATGCCACTGGGGCATGCATGCAAGATATATAATTGCCCGAGGCATGGCAACAACAGTATAGGCTGTGTGGTTATTAGAATATTTGCATACATGCTGTAATCCAGGATCATTGTCCTTCACAATTTTCACATAAGAATAAGCACCAAGGGGATTTCGATGAGTATGATGTATACTCACACAAGGGTAAAATACTTCTAATCAGTAAACAAGATCAGGACATTATAGATGCAGGAGATAGAATAGGCTCAGAACATCATGAACTACCAGCCCTCTGTATAGCTACTCCAGTGAGGTTATATCCCAACATAAATCAGCTATTGACTATGTCTGCTCCTCGAAGTCATGATAGCCAGAAAACTGACTATCATTTACATGGAGAAAGCTTGGAGAGTCATGCCAGGAAACAACACAGAACCCAGGCAAAACACCACTAATTGTGAATCTATGCCTACAAGTCCTACTACAACTATTTCATTGGTGTATGTACTCATGTTTATCTGCTCTCTACCTAATGTTACTGTTTATTATTCCTTGTACTCATGAGTAACACCTAGCACTTACTGCTTCTGTACTCATTAGAATTATTTTCAACGTTACACCATTTTTGTTCTCCCATGCTCTTTAACCCCTTCCCCAGGACACATCTACAAATGGGCAGTTTTGCTCAGTATATCTTCCTGGTGAAACTTTTAAACAAATAAAAGAAAAACTTTGCAGGTCCCGCTGAGCTCTCTCTAGCCCCTCGTCACTGTCTACCCTGTAACAGAGCTTTGTGCCATCTGTGAAGAGTCACATCTTGCCCTGTATCCCTTCTCCTATGTCACTCATGAACTTATTGAAAATCCCTGGTTCCAGGATGAACCCCTGTGGCACCCCACTCATTACGGCCCTCTCACCTGGTTTAACCCCATAGATACATAGACATTGATAGCAGAAAAAGGCTCTTGGCCCATTCAGTCTTCCCACCCTACCTAACTATTCTGCCTTGCCCTAGTGCCCATTAACCACCACTATTGCCCCCCCAGTCAACTTCCCACCTATCAGGTGCTTGCTGCCACCAGTGTGGCCTGGGTCATGACTAAAATCGGTCCTTTGGATCAGCTCACTCACCCAGTTACCAAAGACATAAATAAATAACTATCTAATGAGGTTGTTTGCTGCTCTTAGATCCTCTAACGTTTTCAGCAGCCTTCTGTGTGGCACTGAGTTGAATACCTTGCTGAAGTCAAAGTAGAATAGATGCACAACTTGTCCCTTATCCACCACCCTTGTTACCAGTCAAAGAATACTATCAGGTTGGTCTGACAGGTTGCCCCAGCCATGAACCTGTGCTACTTATTAGCCTGGAGCCCATTTCTGTAAAGGTAGTCCCCTGGGCCCTCTTTGACTAGTGTTGCCATCAGTTTACCCACAGTGGAGGTGAGACTGACAGGCCTGTAATTTCAAGGTTGCTCCCTCTCCTTCCTTGTGAAATGGAACCATGTCCACTACCCTCCTGAACCATCCCAGGCTGCAGTGAGCTGTGGATAGCCCTGTCAGTGGTTCAGCTAGTTCTGATGCCAGCTCCTGAGCACCCTTGGGTGAATCCCATTTGGCCTTGATGCCTTGGAAACATAGAAAGATAGAGAGTGATAACAGAAAAGACCATAGGTCCATGCAGTCTACCCATGAGCCCTACAGAACCCCACAACCTAATGCTGATACTGGGTTTCAACCCTCCCATCCGTTTTCCAATTCCATTCCCTTCCTTGTCATTACTAATGATTACTATCCCTTCACCTTCTCTATTTTCAGAGCTGCAAGCCCTTTTCTAACAGTTTCTCCTATAATTATCACATGCCCCTTATCGGGGATATGTCTTGCAACAACCTTTATGCTGCTTTCTGGCAGATGCCCTCTAAACTCAACTGTGGACACAGAGCAGAAGTAGTCATTTAGAATATCTGCCATGTGCTTATCCTCCTTTATTACCCTCCCCTCTCTGTCGGTCTTACAATTCCCCCTCTCAATTTCCTTTTTCCATGATGTACTTGAAGAACTGCTTTTCCCTCCTTCCCCCCCCCTCAGCAACATGCAGATCTGTGTTTGTTTTTGCATCCCTGACTGCCTTTTTGGCTTCACTCATCTTTGCCCTGCATTCAATCTATTCCTCTTTCCCTGTTTCTTCTTGTAGCTATGTAGGCCCCTTTTTTTGGCTCTCACTGCTTCTGTGACTTTCTTAGGGAACCAAATTGGTCTGCGGTGCCTGTTACCCTTGGTATATATATATATTCTCAAGCATGATTTAGTTGCTTTAAGAATGGCTCTTTTCATTTCTGTGCAACTGTTAGGCTGCACAGGAGAGTCGGAGACCATAGCCATAACATACTTACAGGCAATACAATGTCATCAAAGCCCAGCTCATAGTTATGAATACCAAATCCACTGAAATATCAGTTGCAGAATAAATAGTTTTATTGAAAAAACAATAAAGTTACAGCAGCAAGTCCAGCTCTCAAGCAGCCAACGTTTCTGTGTATGTGCTTTTCAAGGCTGACATGCAAACCAAAGTGCTAGTGTTTTATACAATTCAGTTTAATGTGCAAGTGTGTATAAACAAAAGGCAGTGTCAAATACTGTAGATTCCACAATGAATGCAGGTAATACAAAGTGACAAAGTTAATGAATTACACATTCATACTAACACCTAATAAAGAAACTAGAAAAGGGATCTCACGATCAGTTGTCGACAAAAGGTTTGTCGAATGACCATACAATTAAACTATCATGTCAACTGCATTTGAAGTCAGCATATGGTTTCTAAGTTAAGGATATGTTTTCTTTGGGGATTTCACCCTGAACCCCCATGTGGGTCTGTTTCCCACCCCCACTAAATATAATCAACTCTGAGTCAGAGCTGACTAGAGGATGGGGTACAAGACCCCCCGAATACAGTGCTGGGGTCCAGTGCTGACATTACAGCGACCTGGTGCTGTAGTCACTGTAGTGTCGGTCGCTGTCGAAATGTCACTGTCGGAGGGGTATACCCTGGAAAAGAAACAAATGTAAAGAATGGGGTGTGTGGAAAGAATCGGATACAGTAAGACAAGTGAAGATTAGGGAGCTAGCTGAGGCTGAAAAAACAAGTGAAAAAAGTTATGTAAAAAGGAAAGAGATGAAAAAGGAATTTAATTTCTCCCAAATTCTCCTCCACCCTCCCTGGTTTTATTCACTCCAAACGAATTACCCTTGTCCAGTTCCCTTATCTGATCAAAGTCTGCTCATCTGAAATCCTGAACCAGAGCCATTGATGAGTGTAACAAATTTCAAATCTAGGATACTCTATCCTTATTTAATTCATAAAGTTCAGATTGCTTTTCTCATAAGGGGTTCTACTGATTTTATGGCATGTAATAAACAGACTCCAGTGTGCACCCTTTTATGTTTGCTTCTTTAAAGAGGACCTTAGCCAGTTCTTTTGACTTTCATGAGTAAATTATCCTTTCTTGCATTGATTCTGGAATTGTATTTCATTACTGTCTGCTGCAGTTAGTTTTTGCATTCTGAGCTGCTAAAAACTGCAGGGTGTTCCAGAGCTTCTATAGCAAGCCTGGTGTTGCTGTGGACCCAGGGTTGTACTGGTGATACCACTGTAGCGCAGAGTCAATTTCACAAAAAAGGAAAAACATACTGACAAGGCATGTGGATTTTGGCATAATGCATTGCTAACAGGGTGTCTTGAGGGAGGGGGAACACAGTATGTATACCGAGTACTGGTAGGTTTCCCTTGCAACATTGTTGCAACTGCATGGTACTGCACAGTGTGAGTCACTCCCCTACCCTACAATGATGTCATCAGGAGCTAGCAGCGCAGCAGCTGAACAGCAATTGCAAGTGCAGCAGGGTTCAAAAACAAACCCAAATTATGTAAGGCAGAGTAAACCTTGGCCAAAAATAACAAATGCACACACCTTTTCAGGTCTAGTACTGCATATAATGACTACAAGCTGTAACTTTTTGGACCATCATGAAAGTTCCTCTTTAAAAAAATGCTTCCACCGAGGAAACATAAAGGTGATTAAAAGGGAGCATGCTACAGGAGTGCCACACACCTCCCAAACACTTAGTAAATTCCAAATCTAGCTTGCTCTACCCTTGTTATATTTCACAAAGTTCACATTATAGTCCACTGGGGAAATTTACAGGTGAGAGCATGCCAGATGGAATGAGGAAGCACTTTATTTTAAAGAAGCCATTTTAGGCAATGCGCTTGTACAAGAGAAGTCACTGTAGGCAGCTCATAGTTAGATTCAAACTGTGATTCCACCGCTGGCTGGTGGAGTTCTGATATGAAGACAAAGACAGCCTCCTTTTGATGGAAATAAAGCAAGAAAATAGCCAACTTAAGCAGGAAAAATTTCAGCTTTTCAAAGATTTACCATGAGGGGATGCATGGACGTTGTTTTTTGTTACATGCCACAAACTAGTAGCACCCCTTATGAGAAACGTAATTTGAACTTTGGGAATTAAACAAGGGTAAAACATGCTAAATTTGAAATTTATTAAGAGTTTGGGAGATGTGTGGTAATCATGTAGCATGTGCCCCTTTAATCAGATGTGAGTTTCCATGGTGCAAGCACTTAATTTTAAAGAGGCCAGTTTAGGCAATGCACACTATATAAGAGAAGCCACTGTAGGCAGTGTCACAACTCCATTACTTGGGGCTGGGTCAACTGAGATCACAGTGTCCACCCCTAAGTGCAATCCATGACAGGGGGAACAGGAAGTACCCACCCTGTGTCCTTTCAAAGTGTTCACTGAGTTCACAACTGAACAGTCACCATGAGGGCCCAGGGCTTCCTCTTTAAACTGAGTAAGGGTAAAATACAGTCTTGAGTCTGTAGCCAGATGAGAACCCTTCTTGGTTGCTGCACTGGGAGTAGAACCCAAACATTACGAGCCCTTTGGGGCTGTCCTCGTAACCCTGTGTCTTATTACACAGGTGGTGCAGGAACCTAGTTCAAATCCTACAGACCCCTCCAGAGACCTATGCATTTCCCCTACTTAGGCACCCAGATACCCTTCCAGGATCCTAGTCTTTGGTAGCTATGGTGGCACCTTAGCACTTAAACAGGCTTGTCACAGATTGAATAAACCTTCCCACCTTCACACACACACACACACACAACAAAATCTCTCCCAGGCAATTTTTAGAAGCAAGTGCTTTTACTAATTACTTAAATAATTATCATACAAGATTTATAAACAAAAGATGCAGACATTTGGTTACAGAATAACAAAACAAAGTTGGAAAAATATACATACAAATCAAACTACGATATCTGTCTAGATTCTACCTTGTCTGTGGAGAATCAAAGGTTCAGAAAATAAATGAAGTCTACAAAGTCCCTTTTCTCTTTCTGCTGAATCTCCAAGTCCCAGTTATTCTTGCAGTCACTGGTCCTCAGTGTATGCTTTCCAGTCTGGTTCTGTGTGTCAGGAAAAGTGTTTTCTGCAAAACGCACTGAGTTCCAGTTTTGAGGGGGCTTATATTCCCCTGGTCTGGCAGTCTGTAAAACTCTCTTTGGTTTAGCTGATGGCCTTATCTTTATGCCAGCAGGGGTCTCTCTTTCTCTTTCCAAGTTACAAGGGAATTAACGTTATTAATTTTATATTCCCCCACAGCCCAGCTTCCTGGCTGGCCTTTGATGTACCTTACTTCCTGACCTCTTTAAAAGGATAGGAATTAGGACACTTGTAAGAGAATTCACAAAAGACTTCCAGAATGGATATCTTCCAGATCTGTTCTCAAAGTATTTTCTCCTTGAAATGTAAACGTTTATGACAGGTGATAGTTCTCCCATCTCCTGTCCTTTTTGACACCTTTTTCATTTGATCAGCTTACCAGGAAATTCCAGTCCCCTTTTGAAATGTAAGTTCAGTTTCCTGTTAAGCAAGCCTTTCCTAGACTCTGGAATACACATCCTCCCCATGTAACCTTTTTATAAAAAAAAAAAAAACACGGGCATCCTTCTGTCAGACCTTATTTCCAGGCCTTTTGGGGAATTTAAACACAAAATCACAGAAAAATATGACGGGATTATGACCGTGTGACCACTATCATACAGCCCTCCTCCTAACTGAATCTGTGGTAACATGCCTCTATTGTAAGGCAGGATTCCCACAATTCTGTTACTGTTCTAATTGGTAAGATAGGCCATCTGCGTTTGCATTGGCTGTCCCGGCCCAGTGCAAAATTGTCATGTCATCAGCCTGTAGGGAAACACTCCGAGGAGCCGTCCATTTGTTTTGCCCATCTGATTTAACCACACCAGGGGGTTGTGATCAGTCTGTACCTGGAAACACCTTCCACAGAGGTACAGCTCTAATTTCTTTAGGGCCCATACCAGCACAAGGCATTCCTTTTCAATGGTGGAGTATGTCTGCTCCCAGGAAGTAACTTCTTACTAAGGTACACTGTCAGTGGTCTTTTCCTGATTAGATGTCTGGCTGAGGACTGCTCCAATCCCACATCTGAGGCATCTGTCTGTACTACAAACTGCCTAGTGTAGTCTAGACTAACCAACAGGGGTACCGCACAGTGCCGCTTTCAGCCGTGCGAAGGTCTGTTCACAGGCTGGCTCCTAGTTTACCTTTTTTGGGCTATCTTTTCTTCAGCAAGCCAGATAGGGAAACTGCCAGGGTACTGTAATTGGGTACAAACCTTCGGTAGTACACTGTGGTCTCTAGGATCTTCTAACTTGCTTCCAGGTTTCAGGCATGGGCCCGCCTCTATTGCCCAATCTTTGCTTGATTAGGGTGGAGCTGTCCCCAACCCACTACATGGCCCAGGTATGTCACCTCTGCATAGCCATCTGGCACTTTTTGGCCTTTACAGTGAGCATTACCTTGTGTATTCCACTCAACACTTCCTTCAGATGGGACAGGTGTTCTTTCAGCTGGCAGTGAAGATAGCGATATCATCCAGATAAGTTACTACGTTCTCCTCAGTACCCTGCAACACCTGACTGACCAACCTTTGGAAGGCGGCAGGGGCATTCTTAATTCAAAGGCATTACTCAAATTTGAATAATCCTATTGGAGTGATGAAGGCTGACCATTCCTAAGCTCTGGCAGTTAGTTCCACCTGCCAGTACCATTTCATTAAGTCAATTGTGGTAAGTTACATCTCCTCCCAACTTGTCCAGTTGCTTGTCCATCTGTGGCATTGGGTGGGTGTCAGACTTCGTGACTGCACTGAGTCCATGATAGTCCACACAGAAGTGAGTAGTGCCATCTGGCTTGGGGACAAGAACTATGGGCAAGGCCTAGAAACTGTTTTTTTTCTGGATTACCCCTAAGCTCAGCCTTTCCTCCACCTCCCTCCTAATGTCCTTTAGGATGGCCTCAGACACCCAGTAAGCTGTCCATCAGATGGGCACTTGCATCCCTGTATCTACGTCGTGGGTCGCTAAGGGGGTTCATCTAAACTTGGCTGTAGATAAAGGGGCAAAGTCCTCTCAAACCTCCCTCACTTCCTGGGTCTGTTCTGGGGTCATCTGGGGCTACAGCATGATTGCCTCCACAGATGACTCCTGCTTCTTTCTTCTAGCAAGTCCTGGAGGTCTTCCTTATCCGTCCCCTCTCCAGGACTACACACTGCAAATATCATGTCACCCAATTTGCATATGGCTTCATCATATTGACATGGTACATCCTATTGGTATGTCTCTTGTCAGGCAGTTCAGAATATAGTTTATGTCACTGACCTGTTGGACTACCTTGTATGGTCCTGCCCACTCAGCCTGCTGCTTGTTCTTCTGAACTGGAATTATGACCATTACTTCCTGGCCTGCACTGTATGAGTGAGCTCTGGCTCTGCAATCATACCAGACTTTTTGCTTCTGTTGGGCAGCTGACAAGTTACTTTGGGACACCCACATAAGCTCCTTCAGATTCTCCCGAAACTTAAGGACATACTCCACTATGGGAAATCCCTGGGTAGTGTACTTGCCTTCCCAGTCTTCCTGGATCAAATCTATGGGCCCATGCACCCTACGTCCGTATAAGAGTTCAAATGGGGAGAACCCTGTCAATTCTTGGGGCACCTCCCTGTATGTGAACAACAGGTGGGAAAGTGTTTCTCCCAGTCCCTCCCATTCTGTTCAGCAAAAGCTTGGAGCATTGATTTTAGGGTACCATTAAAATGTTCCACAAGCCCACTGGCTTGTGGGTGATAAGGTGTTATGCATCTCTGCACCACCCCACACTGCTCCCACAAACACGTCATCAGGTCTGATGTGAAGTTACCCCCTTGATCAGAGATTACCTCCTGTGGAAACCTGATCCGGGAGAAAATCCCTATAAAGCATCTGCCACTTTGGTTGCCTTAATGGAGGAGAAGGTGACTGCCTCTGGGTATCGGGTGGTGTACTCGACCACCATCAGGATGAACATTTTCCAGAAGAGCTTGGGGTATTCAAGGGTCCACAATATCCATCCCTACCCTCTGGAATGGCTCCTCCACATTGGGCAAGCAAATTAGGCAGCTTTGGTTTTACTTATCTGCCTTCCCTATTTATTGACACTGATGACAAGACCTGCAATATTCCTTCACCTGCTGAGTGAAGTTGGGCCAATGAAATTTTGGGCCAATCACTGCATGGTGCTAGCAGTGAATGTCAGATATGGGGATATCATGGTGATCTTGAGCAACCTCTCACGATACCCCTGGGTAATGATAAGCTGCCTGCTCATCACCCCTCCCTCTGTCCTCATGTCTTGTGTATTCAACAGTCCTTGGTCCCAGAATACCCCATGTCTCATGTCACCTCCCTGTGTCCCATCAGATTCTGCACAAGCCCTCAGCCTCTCCAAACTAGGGTCAGTCCTCTGAGCTTCTGCAAAATCTTTACATTTTCCCAAAGCATGGGACATGTCCCCCTCAGTTCCTAAACTGGGGTCCATAACTCTAGTGTCAGGGCATTCAGAGTCACTGCCATCCCTAACTTTATGGCCATTTGTTACCCCTCCCTCCTCAGAGTAACCTTCTGTAACTGTATGGTGAATGGTTACTTGGGGAAGTACTACCACCCTTTTACTACTCTCCATTTCAGGAGACACAGGCTAGGGAACCAGCCTCCTATTCTTTTCCACAGGGACTTCTATGGGGTTCAGGGAACTACAAGGGACCTTTGCAGTCTGATGGTGAGTAACTGCACACACCACCCCCTGCTGTAGATTATTCCCTATAATCACATCCAGGGCAAGGTTGTCTGCCACTGCAATGTTTTGCACAGTCTCTCCTGTCTCACCCCAGTCCAGAAGAGCACTAGCAAGTGGAAGAGTTTTCTGCTCCCCAGTGAATCCCTGTACAGTAATAAAGTGATTAGGCATAAGCTGTTCAGGCTCAATCAAATCCCCTTTTACCAAAGTAGGAGATGCCACCATGTCCCTCAACCCATGGGTCTGCACCCCATTTACAGTAACCGGGTGTATGTGCTCCCTCATGTTTATAGGCATGCTCTCAGGGATACACAGTGTACCCAGCTCCTTTCAAGGGACACTTTGCCCACTCTGTACCTTTTTAGGACACTATCCAGGGAGATGTCCAGGCTGCTTACAAAATCAGCATTCATCACTTCTTTTATCCAAGAAATCCCTTTTTGGAAATTGTGGGCTTCCCCCTTCTGCAGAGGCAGTGAGGATTTTAGCTGCCCTGAAAGTGCACTTTTCCCTTTCTGCCCCACAGCACTTGCTCCCCTCTTCCTTTCTGAGCAGGCCTGCTCCTGGCATAGTGATCCAAGAGTTCAGCAGCTTGCTGTGCTGTTTTAGGATCCTGGTCCTCTAGCCAAGTTTTCAGCTCCACTGGACAAGCCCAAAAGAACTGCTCTAATAACATAACCTCCTCAATTTTCCGCACAGAGTTTGCTTCCACCCCCACTGTTCCAAAACTGGCGTTGCTTTGTGGTAAGTTCATCAAAGCTCATGTCAGAGCTTTTTCAGAGTTTATGTAATTTAACCCTGTAGGCCTCAGGAGTTGGTATCCTGTGAACATGGTGACTGTGATTGAGCAACTGCAAAAAGGATGACTCAATCACGGTGCCTGTGTTCTGAGCTACCTGGCAGGGTAGAGGATGGATATGGGGGTAGGTGACTATGGAGACAGAATGTATGTATGTATACATGCACGGGAGGGGGACCACAGCGCACAATGGGTGGATGGGGAGGGAGGGTATGTGGGAGGTAGTGTGGCAATCGGCTGCCAAGCTGGCTGTGTGGCATGGTGGGTAGGGTGCCAGGCTGGGGTTGGGACTGTGCCAGGTTCAGTTGTGGGGCGGGATCACTTTTTGCATCAGGGACTTTTTTTATATATTTTCCAAGTTTACACCCCGACACACCCCCTGGGTTGAAAATCATTAAGTGGGGGTGCAGGTGTGTGCCCCCACATAACATGTAAAATTGTTGTTTGTTTGTTTTCAAGTCACCATGAGTGTACATCACAGTTATTTATTTTCAGCTATGTATACCTGCCTAAATGGCGATTGCCATTGGTGATCGCCTTTATGGCATAGAACCCAGGAGTTAGTTCATACTTTATAAGTAAAGCAGTTTGAAGTTTCTCATAGTCTCTACTGTCCTCATTGTCCATTTGGCCTAGCACTTCACACGCCTTTCCAGTAAGCAGTGGGGATAGTTGAAAGCTCCAGGCTTCCTTGGGTATCTTGGCCTGGATATAGACCTTTTAAATGAATTTAAAATGCATCCATATCCTCCCCTATCTTTAAATTCTGTTATTAATTTGAAATTTAATTTATGCCCCAGCCCTGGAGTTTCAGGTTCACCCACCATCTGCTCTGGTGCTGGTTGTTGAAGCTTCAGCCTCTCCAGTCCAAACTCTCTCTGGTGCTGCTTTTTCTTGGCCTTTCTCTGGTGCTGTTTTTCCTGCATCCTCATTTAGAACTTTCTCTGCTCAAATTCCCTCTGCTGCTGGGCATTTCAAACTTTGTCTGCACAAATTCCCTCTGCTGTTGGACTTCGAACTTTCTCTGCTCCAGCTCCAATTTCCTCAACTTCAGCTGCAGCCTGGTCATTTCCAGCTCCATCTCTGTGTTGGCCTTCCCCTGGTGCTGTGGCTCTGGGTTCCCTCTGGTCTCACTGTCCTCCTCCCTGGGGCTAGACACTGCAATGGCCCCTGGCACCCCCAGGCCCAAGCTCTGGTCCTTTTCAGTCACTGCCCATGACTTAAGGTTCTGGGAGACTGCTTGCTCATTGGCTGCCATAAGAGCTTCCATGGGTTGTTTTTGGTTTGTCCCTCATTACAGACCCCTCTTTCCTGACACAACTGCCTTAAGTGGTCTGCAGTGCATGCTCTGTAATTGGAAGCCATCTTCTTCCATAACTACTGCTATGCTAGCTCACACCAAAAAAAAAAAAAGAGAGAAACAGGGTTGGGAGCTTTATACTGTAACCAAATATGTTTTTCAAATCTCTGCCCTGTTTGTGTGTGGATTGTTTACAGTTTATCAATCTGATACACTGGCCTCAAATCTGACCGCTATGCCTGTGCTACCAATATCTCTCAGATCCCACCACTATGCCACCATATCTGTCACAATCCCTCTCCTAGAGGCTGGGTCCACTGAGCTCACAGTGCCCACCCCCAAGTGCAGTCTGTGAAAGGGGGGGACAAGAAGTACCCTCACTGTGTCCTATTAGAGTGTTCACTGCGTTCACAACTGAACACTCACCATGGGGGCCTAGGACTTCCTCTTTAATCTGGGTGAGGGCAAAATACAGTCTCAAGTCTGTAGCCAGATGAGAATCCTCCTTGTTTGTTGCACTGGAGGGAGGACCCAGGCATTACAAGCTCTTCGGGGCTGTCCTTGTAACCCTGATTGTGTCTTCTCCCACAGGTAGTGCAAGAACCTAGTTTAAATCCTATAGACCCCTCCAGGTACCTATGTATTTCCCCTACTAGGCGCCCAGATTCCTCTCCAGTATTCTAGTCTTTGGTAGCTATGGTGGCACCTTAGCACTTAAACAGGCATGTCACAGAGTGAATAAATCTTCCCACCTTCACACACACACACACACACACACAACAAAATCTCTCCCAGGCAATTTTTAAAAGCAAGTGCTTTTACTAGTTACTTAAATAATTATCATACAAGTCTTACAAAACAAAAGATACAGACATTTGGTTACAGGATAACAAAACAAAGTTGGAAAAATATCATACAAAACACACTGTGAAATTTAACTGTCTAGTTTCTACCTTGTCTGTGGAGAATCAAAAGTCCAGAAAATAAATGAAGTCTACAAATTCCCTTTTTTCTCTCTGTTGAGTCTCCAAATCCCAGTTCTTCTTGCAGCCACTGGTTCTCAGTGTATACTTGGCAGTCTGGCTCTGTGTGTCAGGAAAAGTGTCTTCTGCAAAATGCACTGAGTTTCTGTTTTGAGGGGGCTTATATACCCCTGGTCCTACAGTCTGTAAAACTCTCTTTGGTTTAGCTGATGGCCTTATCTTTATGCCAGCAGGGGTCTCTCTTTCTCTTTGCAAGTTACAAGTGAATTAACATTAATTTTTATATTCCCCCCACAGCCCAGCTTCCTGTCTGGCCTTTGATGTACCTTACTTCCCTGACCTCTTTTAAAAGGATAGGAATTAGGACACTTGTAAGAGAATTCACAATAGACTTCCAGAATGGATATCCCCCAGATCCTGTTCTCAAAATATTTTCTCCTTGAAGTGTAAAAGTTTATGACAGGTGATAGTTCTCCCATTTCCCATCCTTTTTATGACACCTTTTTCCTTTGATCAGCTTACCAAGTAATTCCAATCCCCTTTTGAAATGTAACTTCAGTTTTCTGTTAAGACAAGCCTTTCCTAGACTCTGGAATACACATTCCATACATGTAATCAATCAATCAATCAAAATCTTTATTTTGCCAGGTGAAACATCATTGAGACAAACTCATTTACAAGATGGACCTAGGGCAAAACAACAGGGTTAAGGCATAACAGATTGTGTGAACATACATAACAATTACATAGTAATAATAACAACATAATAACATATAACCATGGCATGTGACAAGATACTTGCACCAGAACATAACAATAGGTTCAGCAGGAGGTAGTGCCATTTAAATACAGTTGCATGAATGCAGATATATAGACATAAGGTAATGAGCTAAAGTTTATACAGTGAACACCATTGGAGGAGTCATAGTGAGCAGCAGTAGCAGTTCCTCTAATGTCTAAGTGCAAAGAAGATTGAGATGTAAGAGTCCTTTGATAAGTACTGAAGGCATGGCCTGGCAAGTGGGGTGGGGTGGGGAGAGGGTTATAGGAAGTGGAGAGGGAAGGTCAGACGAGCTAGGAGAGTGTTGGACATGTTGGCCTAGGGAGGAAGGTCTGTTCGAAGGGAGCACATGACAGATGCTACAGGCAATGGTTGGGTTTAAGTCCAATATTTGAAGCAAAGACAGATTGTGATGTTGGGACCTTGATTTGGACAATGACAGAAGGGAGGGAGGACATAAATGATGCCTCAGGCAATGATTGAGGTTTAAGTCCAGTATTTAAAGCAGTAACAAATCATGATGTTAAGATCTTGACTTGAAGCAATGACAGACCTCGGAGAAGGTCCTCAGGAACAAGAATTTGAAGAGAGAGAATGTGATGGGGAAGTGAGCCTTAAGGTTTTCAGGATCTTATTCCAGAGTGTAGGAAGAGTGAAGCTTATTGAGGCTCTACCAAAGCATGTTTTAACTTTAGGGATAGCCAGAGATAATATGGTAAGACTTCCAAGAGAATAGGCACTAGGGATGCAGAGAGTTAGGCAGCGTGTGAGGTACTGAGGTAATTTATGAATGATTGCCTTATGTATCCATAGAATAACATTCTTTTGCCTCCTGAAGTTAAAGGAGCTCCAGCCTACAGAAGAATAGAAGATGCAATGGTGTGTCCAGGGGCATCAAAATGAACCTAAAGGCTCTGTGGTATAGGATACCAAACTTGGAGAGAGCTGTGCTAGTACTATATCCATATAGGAAGTCTACATAGTCTAGGAGAGGCAAGAAGGTAGCTTGGACTAGGAGTTTTCTAGCCTCCTGGGTTAGTGAGTGCTTTATCCTGAAGAAAATACCAAGCCTTTGATGCAGTTTCTTAGTGAGTTCTTCAATGTGATCAATGAAGGACAATTTGTAGTCAATCCAGACCCTCAGGTATTTGAATTGTTCCACAAACTCCAGGGCTTCTCCCAAAAGGGTGCATATTTGAGGAACCTTATCTGTAGAGTTTTTTTTGAGATGAGGGGCCAGTGGAGAGAAAATCATGGCCTTAGTTTTTTTGGCATTGAGCAGGAGTTTCAAGTTGAGTAGAGTTTTTTGGAGGATGTCAAAATTGTTCTGGAGGTCCAAAATGCTTGATCCAGAGTTGATCTGTCAAAGTATAGCAATGTATCATCAGCGAAGAGATGGATACTAGATGACTTTAGGCCAGTGTCAATTTGATTAATATAAATGGCAAAGAGAAGTGGACCAAGTATGGATCCTTGGGGGACACCTCAAAGGGGTATTTTTTTGGTGATAGGTCTCTTTCAGCCTTGACCTACTGCTCTCTGTCCACAAGATAGTTTGTGAACCAACTTAGGGCCAGGTTGTCCACACCAACTTTCTTCAGGGTCACCAGGAGTAAATCGTGATCCACTGTATCGAAAGCCTTGCTAAGGTCCAGAAACAAGGCGTATTTGTATTGTTTGTTATCAAGTGTGGACTGCCAATCATTTATAACCTTAGCAAGGGCAGTGGAGGTACTATGCATGGGACGGAAACCGGATTGAATTGGGTTTAGTAGATTAAAACTTTCCAGATGAGATCTGAGCTGTTCATTAACTACCTTCTCCAATAGTTTCAACAAGGCTGGGAGCAAGGAGAGTGGTCAGTAATTATTTAGGTCATAGGGGTCCCCTGATTTGAATAGAGGGATGACACAGGCCATCTTCCAGATCTTCAGGAGGGAGCCCTGATTGAGAGACAAATTGAAAAGGTGGGTAATAGGGGGAGCCAAAATATAGTAGGCCAACTTTAGGAAGAAAGGCTCAATCATATCCGCACCCGCACTTTTCTAGTATCAAGTTGAAGAAGAAGATCCTCAACCTGTTTGACGGTGACCAGACAGAAGGAGAAAGAGTGGTAAGGGTCAATAGATTCTGGATCATGGCAATCATGACTGACTAAGGAACTGTGCCCTGAAGCCATTTTTTGGGGAGGTATCCAAAGACATCCTGCTGTGGCAAAGTGATTGTTGAGGAGGTCAAAGATCTCATTTTTATCTGTAGTGTGGGTATCACCAGTCAGAATTTTGTGGGGAAGTGTGCCAGCTCTGTTATGGCCTTCTACCTCCCTTAAAGTTTTCCAAAACTTAGTAGCAGAGTTAGTGGATGCATTAAGCTCAGAGTGGAAATAACTAGACTTCACAGCTCTGATAATTTTCGTGCAGAAATTCCTTGCAGTTCAGAAGGCAGACCAGTCTGTGGCCAGTTTAGACTTTCTGACTCTTTTCCAAAGAGCATCCCCATACCATAAGGCAGTCTTTAGGTTATCAGTGAACCAGCGACAGGATTTTCTTTTGGTTCTGCTTTTGGTAACTGGGACATGGAGGTCTAGTGTTCTGGTGAGTATTTCATGATGTACCTCATGTGCCTCTTCCACAGAAGATGTGAGGTAAAATTTCTGGCAGTTAGCATACTGGAGGTCATAGAGAAAGCATCTGGGCAGAAGTTTCGTTTACATCTCTTATGGATGTATTTAGAGGAAGAAGTTTGGAGTTACACCAACCTTACCATGCAATGGCACAGTGGTCGCTGATGTCATTAAAGAATACACCTGAGTGGAAGAAGAGATGAGGCTTGCTTACAAGGATTAGGTTAAGAAGGGAGCTATGCTCTGGGTTTTTGTGTTTGGGTGGGTAGCTTTTTAATGATCTGGGTAAGTCCATGGGCATCACAGAATTCTTTCAATGCTAAGGAGACTGGAGAGAATCAGTCACGGTTGAGATCACCAATTATGGATACTTCTGATGAGGTGGTAGCTAGTATGTCACTTAGGTGTTTGAGCAGAGAGACGCTATCTGAGGGGGGCCTATAGCACCCACTAATGCAGAAAGAGATTGATTTGGCTAGTTGAATTCTTAACGTGAGGCACTCAAACTCCTTAAGGACTGTAGTTGTGTCCACCATAGTTGTAGTAATGTTGTTCCAGACATAGATGGCTACTCCCCCTTCCGGGATTTCCTATCAGTATGAAACAAGTTGTATGAAGGAATGTTAACCTCATAGTCCAGGGTGGCTGGTCTTAGCCAAGTTTCAGAGATTACAAGAAAATCAGGAGAGCAGTGGAGGGTTCAGGTTTTGATAGCATCAAGCTTTTTCAGAAGGCTGCAGGCATTCAAATGCTAAAATGATAACCCTTTTAGTAAAAGTTAAGTCAGCTGGGGCAGGAATGGAGAGGGGAGCCCAGGGTTTAATTCGACATTACCAGCACTGATGAGTAGCAGCAGGAGCATCTTTTTTATAGCACTAAAAAGTAGTCGGAATGGCTGAATTTTGCCCCTGAGGCACGGGCAGTTTCTCAAACTCTTCTCCAAGGCCAAACAGTGAGGTGAAGGGCAATAGTAAGCATACAGAATAGTTTTAATTGAAAGGGCAAACCCATGAGAGAGAGGCAGTTGGTACCAGACGTGACTATAGCAGTGTATGGTAGTATGGAGGCCAGGTCCGGTAGGTGGCAGTGGGAGGGAAACATTTAGAAATTTGTGTATAAGATTTAGGTAGCCTGTGAATATGCTTGGGTGTTGAAACTTTTGTGGGTTTAGAGACCGATGGTATGTGATGGTTACACTAATAAGTAGAAATCCTATGCTGAATGGATGAAGCAGCATTTTTGCAGTTACGTTTGAGCACGAGAGAGGATCACCCCTTTAAGAAGTTGCAGGAAAGGAGAGCCACTTTAAGAAGTTGCTGTATTTGACTAGTGTGAGGCCTCGGGGGCAGGGATCACTGGGGAAGTGCATTTAATAAAGGAGGGGGGGGCAAAAAAATAACTGTCTAGAAAGCAGTACAGCAAGGCAGTGGCTGAGCTGTGATTTGAAAAAGGTGCCTTGGGTGCTTGCTTTCTCAATGGGGATCTGCAGCATCCAATCAGAAAGTGGCCACAGTCCCCAGGACCCAGTCCAATTATTAGGATTGAAGCCTGACAGCTCCGAGCTAGGAGCTGACCAATCATACCTGCTTTCCTTGGTCAGGGGGTAGTGGGCTGGACGCAGAGATCTGGCCACCGGCAGGTAGCAGCACCAGGGATGGTCGGCTGAAGTGGAGAGCCTGATTTGGGCTTGTGGCTAAAAAAGAGCAGAACAAAAGGCGGGCTGTTAGTTAAAAATTCAAAGACAAAGCTCAAGTAAATGGTGGGAGGGCCCTGAGCAATTTAGTGTTCAGGGCAGAAGCAGGTGCAAATAGTGGGAGAGAAAGGGTTCCTGCAGAGAGGTCTGGTCAAAGGTGCCAGGTGGGAATTTAGCAAAACAAAAGGCTGGTTCAGAAGGTTGATGGGGAGGGGGGGGTAGGCTTGAATGAGACCAGGGAGAGCTGGAGCTGGAAGGAGAGCTGCAACCTTTTTTTTTTTTACAAAAAAACACGGACATCCTTCTGTCAAACCTTATCCCCAGACCTTTTTGGGGGAATTTAAACATAAACAAAATCACCACGAAATATGACAGAATTATGACAGCAGTAGCCAAATCACCACAGGCAGTTCATAGTTTGAATCAATCCATGGGGTTCCACCTTGGCATCTGGTGGCTTGGCTCACCTTCAGTTCGCAGTTCTCATACTCTAAAAATACGTGTGACACAACTCTTACAGATGTAGGAGTGCTCTCAGCAGCAGTATTAACATACAATATTACTTCCTTCCTCCTGCTATCAAAAGTCTTCACAACACACCCCAGCATTCTGTTTGCCTTGCTGTAGGCCTTCTTGTATTGGCTAGTTTGTTTTAGGGAGTTGCTTATGATCACTTCAAGGTCTCTTTCCTCTGAAGTAGTGCTCAGTTTAACCTCGCCCATCTAGTATTCTGTCCAGGGGTTCATGTACCCTTTGTGCATCACCTAGCACTACTTTTTGACATTGAGTTTCAACTTCCAAAACTTGGACCACCTCTCTAACATGCTCACCCATACCCCTGGCCCCCTACTACGTCTATTCTTCTTCCTTCATGTCCCTTAATAGCTCTAATCAGACTCTCACTGCATACTCCCTCATGTACCACCTCCTGATGTCCCCCTGGGCAGCCCCCTGGCTCTCTAAGAAATATCTCCTCCTTTGCACCCATACCTGATTGCCCTACTACTTCTGCTTATGGGCAATATTGAACCCGACTCTTGTTCTGTCTCCCCCCCTCCCTGATCCCGTTTCCACCCCCCATACCCAACTACCCCGAGGTCTAAAACTTGTTCACATAGACATTAGGAGCCTTCTACCTAAAACTGACCAAATTCAAGCCCTAGTCCTTTCTCTACACCCAGATATCCTCATACTGTCTGAATCTTAGCTAAACCCCCAAATTGCTGATGAATGCGTCTCGATCCCTGGCTTCACTCTTATTCGTCAGGACCATGCCAGGAGAGAAGGCAGGATAACCATGTACTTGAAGGCCTCCATTCAGTTCTCTACTATCCTGGCTTCCTCAGTCCCTTCTAGGTATGAACAGTTATTAGTGAAGATCTCTCACCCCTCTTCCCTCCTGGTCTTTTTAAAATTTTATTTAGTATGCTTTTTGCCCCAATCTCGCATCCATCAGCCCCACTCCTCACTTACCTCGATTTACACTACTACCCCTGCCACCACCGCACCCCTGCCCCCCCAGGGTGGGGCCATGGTTCCACTGTTCACCTGTCTGCGATGGGTAAGGTGTCAGTGAGCCAACATTGCTTCCCTGGCTTCATTCAGGGCTCACAGCAGCACCAATGGAGCCATAATTAGTCAGTGTGGGGGAGTGGCGGAGAGCTATAGAGGCCAGGTGAGGAGGCAGAGTCATCCAGTGAGATGAGTATTTTGTGTGTTTTTCTGGAGGCGGGGACATGCAATGACATCCAGCATCCGCTCCATCTCCTAGTACACATAGACGTCGGCTGCTGTGGTACCCCCAGCCTCCGCCAGGGGTCCGTCAAGCACTGAACATACTCCCGACCCTCCCCCTGGAGAAGGAGAGCAGTCCTTGGGATGCTCCATCCTTCTCCACCCAGCCAGCCCTCCAATGACCCGGGTCCATTCCCAAACTCGGGTCGCCGGCATTGCAAGCGGAAAAACAACTGCTGTGCCGATGGGCCCCTTACGCTCTTTATTACAGGTGTTTACTGCTATCCTGGCCTTTCTACCTCAGTCATCACAGATTTCATGACATCTCTAGCATCCCATGCCTCCTTGGGTGAACTTTTGATCCTAGGTGATATAAACCTGAACTGACTCGCCACCCCTCTCTCCTCTACCCACTCTGAAATCACTGCCCTGAATTTAACTCAACTTATTACTGAACCTACTCACCTAAACCCTAAAACACACAACCACTCCCTAATTGATTGGGTACTGGCATCTCACCTACATCAGATTATTAATGCAGGCCTTCTGCCTGATGTTCTAAGTGACCATCATATCATCTACTAAGTACAGAAAAATTCAATACCCTCAAGCACCACCCAAGCTCCTCCAAAACCACTCCTTTAAATCGCTAAACCTCTCCCCCATACTTAAGGATCTATCCAACTCAGACTGTTCCCCCTTAGTTAAAGCCTCCTCTATCGACTCCACCCTCGATTATTTCAAATCAACCTTCCTTAACATTTGGGATTGTCATGCCCCAGTTAGGTGCACGAGGGTCTGTGGGTCACACCTACCATGCATCTCATCAGATCTCCTGGAATGCCTGAGAATGAGGGACCAAGCCTGGAAAGACCACAAATGATTACCCTCCACTGCAACCTATCAATATTACCATCAGCTCCATAACCTCCGCACTAAACTTTTCAGGCAAACTAAAGCGGCATACTTTTTCAAGCACCTTTCATACTAACATAAACCACCCATCCAAATTCTGGTAGGTAGTGACTGCATTATTCTCCCCGCCAAATAGTCCCCTTGCCCCAGTCTTTAGGGTTGGTGACCCCTCCCTGTCAGACAACCCCTCAGTTACCACTTGGTTTAACAACTTTTTTACCTCCTGTGCCTTGGCCTTCCTCACTACTCTACCTGTTATTTCACCCCCCTTCCTACACCTCCTGACCCACCATTGAGCTTCTCTCCAATATCACCATCTACTGCACTCAAGGCTCTAATTGCTCTGAACCAATCCAAAGGCAAAGGCCCAGATGGCCTTGAAGCTAATTTTCTGTGTCTGTCTGCCCCTGCCATCTCTCACCCTATTGCAGCACTAGTAAACCTCTCTTTAAACTCTCCTCAGTCCTGGCTACATGGAAACATGCCACTGTTATCCTCTCCATAAAGATGGTGACCCATCCTCTACTGGCAACTATCACCAATCTCCTTCCAATCCTTGCCAAAATGCAACAGCATAAGTACTGCTCAACTCACTCATCTCGACTCTTCCTCCTTCTTAACTCCATTCCAGTTTCAGTTCCATAACAGCACTCTACTTCCAACTCCCTCCTTTGGCTCTGTGACTCCATCCTCATAGATATGGACCATGGGCATATCACCTCCACTATCTTTGTCTACCATGTCAAGGCCTTTGACATGGTCTCCCGTTCCCTCCTCCTGGACAAACTCTCATCCATTGGAATGTCCTCTACTGCTACTAACTGGATCAAATCCTACTTACTGAGCAGATCACAATCAGTCAGAATCAGGGACTGTTTCTCCTCCCCCTTCCCATCCATACTGGGGTCCCACAAGGCTCAGTCCTTGGTCCAGTTCTCTTCTCCATTTTTCTTAATGATCACTCCTCGGTCTGTACATCTGCATCCATCCACATGTATGCGGATGACACTATCCTGTATGTTTCTGGTCCATCCTCCCCTGTGGTGGAGTCCACGTTACAGCAGGACTTTGACAATGTCCAGCAGTGGATAAGATCCAACCATTTTTAAATGGCAAGAAAACTGTCTCCATGACCTTTGGCAATAGACAGAGACTCTCACAGCTCCCCTTCCCTCCCTCTTTCCACAGGCTTGATGGGTCTATGTTGGAAGACACTACCTCCTTCAGGCACCTAGGGGTTTGGCTTGCCCTCACCTTGACTCCAGCATGTAGAAATTCTACTGAAAATTATCCTTCCAAGATTCGACTATGGTGACATAGTCTATAATGTCACCCCAAGAAAGACCATAGCCAGATTGGACACACTCTTTCACTCCTTGTGTCGCTTCACTCTCAACAGTCCACCCCGGACTTACCACTGCTCACTCTACCAATCCCTTGCTTTCCCTTCCTTCATGGAAGGTCGCACGCTCCTCTGTACCACCTTCACCGGCAAATTGTGTGGGTGGAGATGGAGACAGAGACAGAGACAGTGACAGGATTCAAGAGGGCTTGGGACAGGCACAAAGGGTTACTAGGGAGTGGGATGAGTAACTAAGGAGGGAGGAAGGTAGTTTAGCATGGGGTAAAAGGCAGACTGGATGGACCACGGGGTCCTTTTCTGCCATCAAGTTCTATGATTCTATGACGTTCTTGTTCAGTATTTTACCCTCATACCTAACATCCTTTCTCTCTCCTCCCTCCCTCTACCCATTCACTCAGAAGCCATGGTGCTTGTACTCTTGCCATATAGATCCTCTGCAGCTGGTCAGGCATCTTTCTCCTACCAATTTCCCAAACTTTGGAACTTGCTTCACTTAAACATTTGTAATGCCTCTTCATCCTATTCCCTTGCCTCTCGCATGCGTTCTTTCACCATCCCCTCTTATACTGTCCCTAATCTTGTCTGGCCTTGCTAAAATGACCAAGTGACCCAATGTGATCCCCTTTCCCCATGAACTTCTATCCATTTAAAATCGTATCTCCCTGTACTGTTATTCAAATATGATACACAACTAGCACTTATCACTATCAATTGCTCTACCAGCAATGTATCTGCAGCCCTAATCGGGCCTTCCTGTTCCTGGAAGAAATCCAGTCATTGGAGCAAATTATTGGCTATATTTTGACACTCCAGTTATTGAAGGGAACTGTTTACAATAGTTTGCTAATCCAACCATACAATGTCTCTGCAGCCCAAATGGGCCCTTCCACGTCTCTGGAAGACAGCCAGGCAAAAGAGCAAACTTTTGATGATAGTTTGCTGGTTCAGCCATGGGGGGAGGCTATTGGAGATGGTTTGACACTCCAACAAACTACTGACAGTGCTTTGGGGGGGGCAGAGTAATGCTGATGAACAACCTGCTGAAAATACTTTGGAAGAGTACATGAATGCTAATGAGATAAATGAAATGATGAGAGACCTAATGGCTATTTTGGAGAATGAAAACAGTTTAAAATTCAAGATACAGATATTTAGCTACCAACGAACTGTATACTGCTTTCTTTGAAGTGTGTAGGTTAAAGTAGATAATAAAGGTTTTATGCAGCGTTCAAAAGCTATTTTTCCTTTCTGTGCTAGTAACTTAGAATGTCAAGTTCAGCCATTTATATCTATGAAAAGCATACCATGCTTAGGACAGTAGTACTGCTTTCTCTGCTTGTGGGGAGTTATCTGCTTGATAAGATAGGACAGGACAGACCACAAAGACAGGTGCTGTATGTTTAACACAGCTTGGATAGAAACTTCAAGGTCGTAGCATCCACAGTAATTAAAGCATCAACCATGGGCCAAGTCTTGAATTCTCAGTTTGTTATGACATAACAACATTGAATTGCAAATGGTGCACTTGCCATGTTGAAAAACATTGATCTGCAATCAGAGCACTTATAATGCTGAGCTGAAAAACACAAGCTTAATTTTGCTATGTTAGCTACCTTGAAGACACATGAAGGTAGAGTCTTTTATTTATTTATTTAACATACTTTAGGATTATACCTTTGAATCAGGGACTCATTTACAAAGGCTCTGCATTAGAGTACAAGAAACCAAAAAACAAGACTTACAGAATACATAGTTACAGAAGAAGGAATTATACACAGGTTAAGCACATGAAATTATACCAACAGCAGTAGTACAAGATTATAATTACAAACAGCCATTTTTTTCAAGGAGAAAACAGTTTGAAAGTATAGGTAAAATTTGGTTATTGTCATAACAGCTATCAGCTGATATCATCATATGTTAGGCACTGGCTAGCTCCGACTGTATTTTAACGCAGTGGAGGCTAGTGTAGCACACACATGCAAGCAGCCCAACATAGGCGTTGTCAGGAGGGTTGACAGTGATGGTAGGCATAGATAGGGCTTACCTAGTGGGTACATAGGCACTGTCGAGAGGTGAGTATATGTTGTTTGAGGGCAGCTTTGAAGGGACCTAGGTTGGAGATGGAGGATAAATCATAAGGGAGTTCATTGTACCAAGTTAGTGCTCTGAAGGAGAAAGACCTTTGTGCAAGTGAGGTCCTGACTCTTGGGATCAACCATATCTGTTTGCTGGTGGAGCGAGTATTTACCATTGTATGGGAGCATTGGAGTGCAGCATATACCCCCATTGGGGAGAGTCCCAGGTGAATTTTCTTTGTAAGGAGACATGTTTGGTAGCGTATTCTCTCATCCAAGTCTAGAAGATTTGTGATAGAATACAGGGTGCAGGTGTGGGTACGTTTATCTGCCCCTGACAGGAGTCTGCACACTTTATTTATGGCCAGATGGATTTTGTTCAGTGCTGTATGATTGGCGGCTGAGTAGATGGTTAGCCCGTAGTCTGCAAGAGGGACCGTCTGGTGACAGCCAGATTAAGGGCTTCAGGGTGTAGGCAGGTTTTGTGCCTGTACAGAAGCCCTATCTGATTGATAGCTGATGACAGTTTGTTTATGTGCTGGTGGAAGAGAGGTGGGAGTCAAAGGTTACGCCTAGGTATTTATATGTGTGTACATGCTCTAGGGGAAGCAGAGAGTGGGAGAGGATAGATAGTTGCATATTCTTGGCTTTGTTCTGATGGTGGGCAAAAAGCATTGCCTTAGTTTTTTTCACATTAACTATTAGTCTATGGTCTGTGAACCAGTTTTCAATTTGGTTGTACGCAATTTGGAGGGATGGTTGCAGAGAACATGGATCTTGGTGTGAGGCAAAGAGAACTGCGTCATCTGCATACAGCAATAGATTACTGGTGCAAGACTTCGGCAGGGTGTTCAGGTAGATGCTGAACAGCAGTGGGCCAAGAATTGAGCCCTGAGGAACCCCAGAGTGAACAGGCAAGGTGGAGGACTGGGCGGTGTGTATTTTATGCATTGCGATCGGGCTGTGAGGTAGCTAGTGAACCAGGCTAAGGGTCCACTGGATAGGCCAAGGTATTGTAGTGTGCATATGAGTAAGGGGTGGGACACGGTGTCAAAGGCCTTTGACAGGTCAATGAAGATGGCTCCCACAAGGTGTTTCCTATCCAGGGCAGAATGGATATAATTGGAGAACTCAGTCAGGGCCATGGTGGTGCTGTGACCTGCCCTGAATCCATGTTGTTCCCTACACAGTAGATTGTAGGTGAGAAGATAGTCAGTAAGTTGGGTGGCTATAATCTTTTCAAGGGCTTTTGAGGGGGGGAGGATGGAGATGGGTCGATAATTATTGCAGATAATACTATCACCACTCTTTAGTATTGGGGTGATGTTGACCGTCTTCCAGGTTGAGGGGAACTGTCCCAGACACAGGGTGTGGTTCAGAAGGTCAGTCAATGGGGAGGGAACAATATTAAGTACAAGCCCTAGGATCCTCATATCAAATGAGTTCTTCCAGTAGCAGGAGTCCCTGAGGGCGTTGGTGAGAAATGGCCTAGCCTCTTTCACGGTCACTACTTTGAAGTGGAAGGGGGGATACTGAAAGTTTGGGGCCTGGGTTTCTGGAATAGGATCAAAGAAGTTGAGTGGGAGCACAGCACTGAGGTCAGAGAAGGATGCATTAAGGCTGTCAGCTATGGCCTGCGGGTCGGTAGTAGGTACATTGTTTATGTTAGTAGGGATGGGGAAACCCAGGTTTTGCATTCAGTTCCTTGATGTTGTCCCAAAATAGCCGTGGAGTTCCCCAGGAGGAAGCTAGGTTGTTTTGTAGTATTCAGATTTTGCCTGTTTTATAGCCCAGGTGCATTTGTTGCGGGCTGCCTTGTAGGCCTGCCTATCAGCTTGTGAGCCAGTGGAAACTGCTTTCCTCCCGAGGTCATCTCTGCATTTGAGCTGATGGAGCAGCTCAGTAGAGACCCAGGCTTCATTGTGCTTCTTGGTCTGTACATTAGAGAAAAGGGTGTAGATATCACAAGCTTTATTAAATGAACAGGTAAAGTAGTCAAGGGCTTCATCTATGGTTAATGCCTGAGAGATCAGAGACCAATCACAGCTGGTTAGGTAATTCCTAAGTTTGGCAGGCCACCAGGTCTAAAGCGGCTGGGATATTTTGAGTGGTTTGGGTTTCTGCTGAAAGCATGATCATGTAAATATAATGGGGAATGATCACTTAGTGAGTCAGGGAATACCAAAAGATTAGAAATTTTGTTGGGACGGTTTGTGAGAAGGAGGTCGAGCAGGGTGCTAGAGCCATTGGTAGAGTTCAACCTTGTGGATTGGTTGACCAACTGGGTAAGATCAAGGGTAGCGAAAGTGTCTTTGATAGGCAAGTTTGTGCCGGCAAGCCAGTTCACATTCAGATCACCTACTATAGCATGCTCTGTATTGGTGGGAAGCTGGCAATGAAGTCAGTGATAGATTGAATTGCCTGGGCTTAGTTTCTCGGGGAATGGCTACCGTCAAGGTTAGAGGGGCCCTGGAGGGTCTGGAGTGAACTTTAGGAAAGGGCTTGGGCATTGTGGTCAAGTAATGGTATAGGAGGGCCTGACAAATGATGGAGTCACGGATGTACACCCTCCACTCTTACCTACTCTATCGGTTCGATATAAGGTGAAGCCTGGAAAAGCAACTGTTAAGTCAGGTATTTTTTTGGAAAGCCAGGTTTCTGTAAGGGCCAGAACATCTGGTTGATGTTGTGATAGCCAGCAGTGGAGGCCTGTAGTTTTCTTGGGGAGGCTGCAGATATTCATTGCTGCTATTTGTAGCCCATGTTGTGAGAAGCTAGGGCTGGGCGAGGCAGGACCCGGGTTGGGATGGACATTCCCCGAGATGAGAAGGAGAAAGGCAATGACTCTGAGCATGGTAAAGGATCGCTGTTCTTAGTGTCATGAGGTGCTGTCACCTAGTTTTTGTATAAGTAGAACAAGGGATGGAAAGAGCGATGGGTGTGGGGGTGGGATAAGAGTAAGACCTGGCATGGGTGTAGATAGGAGACCATGGGGAGATGTATAGGAGGATGAGGTGTGGGCAGCCAGCCTTGGTAGAGTTGGCAGCATCAAAGATTATGCAGGGGATGGGATGTGCATGGTGGGTCCTCAAGTGGTAGACTTGTGGGACCAATAAGCAGGAAAAGTGTGATCAGGAGGAGCCTTGGACCCCAAGTGGAGGGGTGACCAGAGCAGAGCAGTAGTGAGGCAGGTGCCTGGTGTAATAATAAGGGAGGCATAGTAACATCCAAAATTGTGGCAGTCACTGTGGCTTAATGGTAGGGTATTGGACTGCGGTGCAGATGGTACAGGGTTTGAATCCCACAGAGGGACAGAGATTTGAGACCCTAGTAAAGCCATATGATTTGGGGAAAGGGCTATCCTGCCATGGGCAGAAGTGGTTAAAAATACGGGTGCAGCAGTGACTCCTAGAGGAGGCTGGGGGAATAAGACTGGGGGTACACTAAGGGGGGTAGTGGGTCTGGTAAGAGGGGAGGGAGGTGGGAGGTCTGAGGGTACTAATGTGTGGGTGGAGGTGAAAGTAAGTGGAGAAGCCAAGGGGTAGTGGAGTGGAGAGGTGGTCAGGAGAGGCAGCGGGAATAGGGGGGATGGAATAGCTAGTGAGACAGAGCACCTGGAGGACTGAAGCCCTCTAGTGGCCAGACTATATAACCTGCAAATGGGAAATTAGGGACTTAGTTCCTAAGCCAACAGGAAGTCATGTGACCAGGGAGGTGCTTAAATTAAGGGCTGAGCTTGCGTGGGGAGGTGGCTGGGGTAGTCGACACGAAGTGTCGATGGGCTAACACCTTCCACAAACAGTGCAAGGGGAGGTGATTAGTTACCTCTTGAGCCTCTCGTGGGGTCCGCATTGCCTTGTGTGTGCTGCAGCAGGAGCTGGAACTGTCTTTAGGGGATCTGGGGAGGCCTAATGTGAAAGGGAACAAAGGACTTAGTGAATATGCAGCGGAGACTTTCAGCTCTACATGCACAGGCTCTTTACCACTTTCAGATGCCTTGCTCTCAACTGCGTATGTGCTATCGGGAGAAGCGCCAAGATGGAAATTCCCCTGTAATCACGACTGAACTCAGGTACAGAGTTACATTACAATATTGAAATTACTATCCATAAACTGCTGTACAGGGCTATCCCAATCAGACTAAAAGCGTTAGCTGCATGCACGAGCTTAGTACAACATTCCAGTCACACACTGAGAGCATAAAGCTTACAATACAGCCCTTAAAGTTCCCCACCAGACAGACACGCTGGCTGCATATGGAGGCTTAGAGAGACATTCCAGTAACAATAACTGTAGACAATGCTCAAAGAGACGTTCCGTATGGCACAGAGGACCTATTGCATACAGAAAAAAACTAGGGCTTCTTAAACTGAGATCTGGTTTTGGCTTGATGGTGGTAAGAAATTGCATGTTTTTCCTGGCTATATCAATCAATTCAATCAATTCTTTATTTTTAAAAAGCGCCTTTCCAAGACCAAAGCACTTTTACAATAAATAAATCAAATACGTAAAATTAAAACAGTATAATAAAATCAGTCAGTAAAATATACTTAAAAATCAGAATACACCAGGCTAAATAAGTACGTTTTTAATGCTGATTTAAAACTTTGGATGGTCAGGCAATCCCGCACCCAATGAGATAGAGAATTCCACAGGTTTGGTGCCATAAAACGTAATGATCTGGCCCTAGATGTCTTCAAACGGACCCTTGGAATCTCTAGCAATCTCTCATCGGTGGATCGGAGCAGACGGGAGGGACAGTAGGAATGAAGAAGATCTTGCAGGTAACTAGGTCCCTGATCGCGTAGGGCCTTATAGATCAGCAAACTGACCTTGAAGGTAATCCGCCACTGTACTGGCAGCCAGTGCAGTCCACGGAGGACAGGTGTTATATGATTGGTCCTACATGTTCCAGTCAAAAGCCTGGCTGCCGCATTCTGCACTAACTGCAAGCGGCGGATATCCACCCCCAGTAACCCTAGGTACAGGGCATTGCAGTAGTCCAGGCGGGAGGAACAGGGTTGCTTGTAAGATTTATTTTTCTGTATTTTCATTTTTGCATCTGTAAGTAAGGGAATGCACTTCCATTTCCTGTCGTGATTTTTTGCTTGTTAATTCATTCTGCATGAATTCCTGTCAGTAGAAATTTACTTTAATAAAAATCCATTGCTTAGACATGGCTGTGACTACTCATTTTGGAGTTTTAGAAAATAGATTGATTGTCAAACAAAAGACAGAAGTTTTTATGATTACTGCTATATTGGTCATTTGGGTACCTTTAAAGTAACTATACAGGCATATAAACACGTGTTAGCCTGTATTGATCATAATTGTCCTGTACCATTTCACAAAATTATCAGATGGTGTAAACTAGATTCAGGGCTTGATGCCACTGGGGCATGCATGCAAGATATATAATTGCCCGAGGCATGGCAACAACAGTATAGGCTGTGTGGTTATTAGAATATTTGCATACATGCTGTAATCCAGGATCATTGTCCTTCACAATTTTCACATAAGAATAAGCACCAAGGGGATTTCGATGAGTATGATGTATACTCACACAAGGGTAAAATACTTCTAATCAGTAAACAAGATCAGGACATTATAGATGCAGGAGATAGAATAGGCTCAGAACATCATGAACTACCAGCCCTCTGTATAGCTACTCCAGTGAGGTTATATCCTAACATAAATCAGCTATTGACTATGTCTGCTCCTCCCGAAAGTCATGATAGCCAGAAAACTGACTATCATTTACATGGAGAAAGCTTGGAGAGTCATGCCCAGGAAACAACACAGAACCCAGGCAAAACACCACTAATTGTGAATCTATGCCTACAAGTCCTACTACAACTATTTCATTGGTGTATGTACTCATGTTTATCTGCTCTCTACCTAATGTTACTGTTTATTATTCCTTGTACTCATGAGTAACACCTAGCACTTACTGCTTCTGTACTCATTAGAATTATTTTTGCAACGTTACACCATTTTTTGTTCTCCCATGCTCTTTAACCCCCTTCCCCCAGGACACATCTACAAATGGGCAGTTTTGCTCAGTATATCTTCCTGGTGAAACTTTTAAACAAATAAAAAGAAAAACCTTTGCAGGTCCCGCTGAGCTCTCTTAGCCCCTCGTCACTGTCTACCCTGTAACAGAGCTTTGTGCCATCTGTGAAGAGTCACATCTTGCCCTGTATCCCTTCTCCTATGTCACTCATGAACTTATTGAAAATCCCTGGTTCCAGGATGAACCCCTGTGGCACCCCACTCATTACGGCCCTCTCACCTGGTTTAACCCCATAGATACATAGACATTGATAGCAGAAAAAGGCTCTTGGCCCATTCAGTCTTCCCACCCTACCTAACTATTCTGCCTTGCCCTAGTGCCCATTAACCACCACTATTGCCCCAGTCAACTTCCCACCTATCAGGTGCTTGCTGCCACCAGTGTGGCCTGGGTCATGACTAAAATCGGTCCTTTGGATCAGCTCACTCACCCGGTTACCAAAGACATAAATAAATAACTATCTAATGAGGTTGTTTGCTGCTCTTAGATCCTCTAACGTTTTCAGCAGCCTTCTGTGTGGCACTGAGTTGAATACCTTGCTGAAGTCAAAGTAGAATAGATGCACAACTTGTCCCTTATCCACCACCCTTGTTACCAGTCAAAGAATACTATCAGGTTGGTCTGACAGGTTGCCCCAGCCATGAACCTGTGCTACTTATTAGCCTGGAGCCCATTTCTGTAAAGGTAGTCCCCTGGGCCCTCTTTGACTAGTGTTGCCATCAGTTTACCCACAGTGGAGGTGAGACTGACAGGCCTGTAATTTCAAGGTTGCTCCCTCTCCCCTTCCTTGTGAAATGGAACCATGTCCACTACCCTCCTGAACCATCCCAGGCTGCAGTGAGCTGTGGATAGCCCTGTCAGTGGTTCAGCTAGTTCTGATGCCAGCTCCCTGAGCACCCTTGGGTGAATCCCATTTGGCCTTGATGCCTTGGAAACATAGAAAGATAGAGAGTGATAACAGAAAAAGACCATAGGTCCATGCAGTCTACCCATGAGCCCCTACAGAACCCCACAACCTAATGCTGATACTGGGTTTCAACCCTCCCCATCCGTTTTCCAATTCCATTCCCCTTCCTTGTCATTACTAATGATTACTATCCCTTCACCTTCTCTATTTTCAGAGCTGCAAGCCCTTTTCTAACAGTTTCTCCTATAATTATCACATGCCCCTTATCGGGGATATGTCTTGCAACAACCTTTATGCTGCTTTCTGGCAGATGCCCTCTAAACTCAACTGTGGACACAGAGCAGAAGTAGTCATTTAGAATATCTGCCATGTGCTTATCCTCCTTTATTACCCTCCCTCTCTGCGGTCTTACAATTCCCCTCTCAATTTCCTTTTCCATGATGTACTTGAAGAACTGCTTTTCCTCCTTCCCCCCTCAGCAACATGCAGATCTGTGTTTGTTTTGCATCCCTGACTGCCTTTTGGCTTCACTCATCTTTGCCCTGCATTCAATCTATTCCTCTTTCCTGTTTCTTCTTGTAGCTATGTAGGCCCTTTTTTGGCTCTCACTGCTTCTGTGACTTTCTTAAGGAACCAAATTGGTCTCTGGGTGCCTGTTACCCTTGGTATATATATATATCTCAAGCATGATTTAGTTGCTTTAAGAATGGCTCTTTCATTTCTGTGCAACTGTTAGGCTGCACAGGAGAGTCGGAGACCATAGCCATAACATACTTACAGGCAATACAATGTCATCAAAGCCCAGCTCATAGTTATGAATACCAAATCCACTGAAATATCAGTTGCAGAATAAATAGTTTTATTGAAAAAACAATAAAGTTACAGCAGCAAGTCCAGCTCTCAAGCAGCCAACGTTTCGTGTGTATGTGCTTTTTCAAGGCTGACATGCAAACCAAGTGCTAGTGTTTTATACACATTCAGTTTAATGTGCAAGTGTGTATAAACAAAAGGCAGTGTCAAATACTGTAGATTCCACAATGAATGCAGGTAATACAAAGTGACAAAGTTAATGAATTACACATTCATACTAACACCTAATAAAGAAACTAGAAAAGGGATCTACGATCAGTTGTCGACAAAAGGTTTGTCGAATGACCATACAGTGAAACTATCATGTCAACTGCATTTGAAGTCAGCATATGGTTTCTAAGTTAAGGATATGTTTTCTTTGGGGGATTTCACCCCCTGAACCCCCCCCATGTGGGGGTCTGTTCCCCCGCACCCCCCCCACTAAATATAATCAACTCTGAGTCAGAGCTGACTAGAGGATGGGGTACAAGACCCCCCGAATACAGTGCTGGGGTCCAGTGCTGACATTACAGCGACCTGGTGCTGTAGTCACTGTAGTGTCGGTCGCTGTCCGAAATGTCACTGTCGGAGGGTATACCCTGGAAAAGAAACAAATGTAAAGAATGGGTGTGTGGAAAGAATCGGATACAGTAAGACAAGTGAAGATTAGGAGCTAGCTGAGGCTGAAAAACAAGTGAAAAAGTTATGTAAAAGGAAAGAGATGAAAAAGAATTTAATTTCTCCCAAATTCTCCTCCACCCTCCCTGGTTTTATTCACTCCAAACGAATTACCCTTGTCCAGTTCCCTTATCTGATCAAAGTCTGCTCATCTGAAATCCTGAACCAGAGCCATTGATGAGTGTAACAAATTTCAAATCTAGGATACTCTATCCTTATTTAATTCATAAAGTTCAGATTGCTTTTCTCATAAGGGGTTCTACTGATTTTATGGCATGTAATAAACAGACTCCAGTGTGCACCCGCACATGTTTGCTTCTTTAAAGAGGACCTTCGCCAGTTCTTTTGACTTTCATGAGTAAATTATCCTTTCTTGCATTGATTCTGGAATTGTATTTCATTACTGTCTGCTGCAGTTAGTTTTTGCATTCTGAGCTGCTAAAAACTGCAGGGTGTTCCAGAGCTTCTATAGCAAGCCTGGTGTTGCTGTGGACCCAGGGTTGTACTGGTGATACCACTGTAGCGCAGAGTCAATTTCACAAAAAAGAAAAAACATACTGACAAGGCATGTGGATTTTGGCATAATGCATTGCTAACAGGGTGTCTTGAGGGAGGGAACACAGTATGTATGCAGTACTGGTGGGTTTCCCTTGCAACATTTTTGCAACTGCATGAGTACTGCACAGTGTGAGTCACTCCCCTACCTACAATGATGTCATCAGGAGCTAGCAAGCGCAGCAGCTGAACAACAATTGCAAGTGCAGCAGGGTTCAAAACAAACCCAAATTATGTAAGGCAGAGTAAACCTTGGCCAAAATAACAAATGCACACCTTTTCAGGTCTAGTACTGCATATAATGACTACAAGCTGTAACTTTTTGGACCATCATGAAAGTTCCTCTTTAAAAATGCTTCCACGGAAACATAAAGGTGATTAAAAGGGAGCATGCTACAGGAGTGCCACACACCTCCCAAGCACTTAGTAAATTCCAAATCTAGCTTGCTCTACCCTTGTTATATTTCACAAAGTTCACATTATAGTCCACTGGGGAAATTTACAGGTGAGAGCATGCCAGATGGAATGAGGAAGCACTTTATTTTAAAGAAGCCATTTTAGGCAATGCGCTTTGTACAAGAGAAGTCACTGTAGGCAGCTCATAGTTAGATTCAAACCGTGGGGATTCCACCTCGCTGGCTGGTGGAGTTCTGATATGAAGACAAAGACAGCCTCCTTTTGATGGAAATAAAGCAAGAAAATAGCCAACTTAAGCAGGAAAAAATTTCAGCTTTTCAAAGATTTACCATGGGAGGGGGATGCATGGGACGTTGTTTTTTTGTTACATGCCACAAAACTAGTAGCACCCCTTATGAGAAACGTAATTTGAACTTTGGGAATTAAACAAGGGTAAAACATGCTAAATTTGAAATTTATTAAGAGTTTGGGAGATGTGTGGTAATCATGTAGCATGTGCCCCTTTAATCAGATGTGAGTTTCCATGGTGCAAGCACTTAATTTTAAAGAGGCCAGTTTAGGCAATGCACACTATATAAGAGAAGCCACTGTAGGCAGTGTCACAACTCCATTACTTGGGGCTGGGTCAACTGAGATCACAGTGTCCACCCTAAGTGCAATCCATGACAGGGAACAGGAAGTACCCACCCTGTGTCCTTTCAAAGTGTTCACTGAGTTCACAACTGAACAGTCACCATGAGGGCCCAGGGCTTCCTCTTTAAACTGAGTAAGGGTAAAATACAGTCTTGAGTCTGTAGCCAGATGAGAACCCTTCTTGGTTGCTGCACTGGGAGTAGAACCCAAACATTACGAGCCCTTTGGGGCTGTCCTAATAACCCTGTGTCTTATTACACAGGTGGTGCAGGAACCTAGTTCAAATCCTACAGACCCTCCAGAGACCCATTTCCCTACTTAGGCACCCAGATACCCTTCAGGATCCTAGTCTTTGGTAGCTATGGTGGCACCTTAGCACTTAAACAGGCTTGTCACAGATTGAATAAACCTTCCCACCTTCACACACACACACACACACAACAAAATCTCTCCCAGGCAATTTTTAGAAGCAAGTGCTTTTACTAATTACTTAAATAATTATCATACAAGATTTATAAACAAAAGATGCAGACATTTGGTTACAGAATAACAAAACAAAGTTGGAAAAATATACATACAAATCAAACTACGATATTTAACTGTCTAGATTCTACCTTGTCTGTGGAGAATCAAAGGTTCAGAAAATAAATGAAGTCTACAAAGTCCCTTTTCTCTTTCTGCTGAATCTCCAAGTCCCAGTTATTCTTGCAGTCACTGGTCCTCAGTGTATGCTTTCCAGTCTGGTTCTGTGTGTCAGGAAAAGTGTTTTCTGCAAAACGCACTGAGTTCCAGTTTTGAGGGGGCTTATATTCCCCTGGTCTGGCAGTCTGTAAAACTCTCTTTGGTTTAGCTGATGGCCTTATCTTTATGCCAGCAGGGGTCTCTCTTTCTCTTTCCAAGTTACAAGGGAATTAACGTTATTAATTTTTATATTCCCCCCACAGCCCAGCTTCCTGGCTGGCCTTTGATGTACCTTACTTCCCTGACCTCTTTTAAAAGGATAGGAATTAGGACACTTGTAAGAGAATTCACAAAAGACTTCCAGAATGGATATCTTCCAGATCTGTTCTCAAAGTATTTTCTCCTTGAAATGTAAACGTTTATGACAGGTGATAGTTCTCCCATCTCCTGTCCTTTTTGACACCTTTTTCATTTGATCAGCTTACCAGGAAATTCCAGTCCCCTTTTGAAATGTAAGTTCAGTTTCCTGTTAAGCAAGCCTTTCCTAGACTCTGGAATACACATCCTCCCCATGTAACCTTTTTTTAAAAAAAAAAAAAACACGGGCATCCTTCTGTCAGACCTTATTTCCAGGCCTTTTGGGGAATTTAAACACAAAAATCACAGAAAAATATGACAGGATTATGACCGTAGTGACCATATCGCCACAGCCCTCCCTCCTAACTGAATCTGTGGTAACATGCCTCTATTGTAAGGCAGGATTCCCACAATTCTGTTACTGTTCTAATTGGTAAGATAGGCCATCTGCGTTTGCATTGGCTGTCCCGGCCCAGTGCAAAATTGTCATGTCATCAGCCTGTAGGGAAACACTCCGAGGAGCCGTCCATTTGTTTTGCCCATCTGATTTAACCACACCAGGGGGTTGTGATCAGTCTGTACCTGGAAACACCTTCCACAGAGGTACAGCTCTAATTTCTTTAGGGCCCATACCAGCACAAGGCATTCCTTTTCAATGGTGGAGTATGTCTGCTCCCAGGGAAGTAACTTCTTACTAAGGTACACTGTCAGTGGTCTTTTCCCTGATTAGATGTCTGGCTGAGGACTGCTCCAATCCCCACATCTGAGGCATCTGTCTGTACTACAAACTGCCTAGTGTAGTCTAGACTAACCAACAGGGGTACCGCACAGTGCCGCTTTCAGCCGTGCGAAGGTCTGTTCACAGGCTGGCTCCTAGTTTACCTTTTTTGGGCTATCTTTTCTTCAGCAAGCCAGATAGGGAAACTGCCAGGGTACTGTAATTGGGTACAAACCTTCGGTAGTACACTGTGGTCTCTAGGATCTTCTAACTTGCTTCCAGGTTTCAGGCATGGGCCCGCCTCTATTGCCCAATCTTTGCTTGATTAGGGTGGAGCTGTCCCCAACCCACTACATGGCCCAGGTATGTCACCTCTGCATAGCCATCTGGCACTTTTTGGCCTTTACAGTGAGCATTACCTTGTGTATTCCACTCAACACTTCCTTCAGATGGGACAGGTGTTCTTTTCAGCTGGCAGTGAAGATAGCGATATCATCCAGATAAGTTACTACGTTCTCCTCAGTACCCTGCAACACCTGACTGACCAACCTTTGGAAGGCGGCAGGGGCATTCTTAATTCCAAAAGGCATTACTCAGAATTTGAATAATCCTATTGGAGTGATGAAGGCTGACCATTCCCTAGCTCTGGCAGTTAGTTCCACCTGCCAGTACCATTTCATTAAGTCAATTGTGGTAAGTTACATCTCCCTCCCAACTTGTCCAGTTGCTTGTCCATCTGTGGCATTGGGTGGGTGTCAGACTTCGTGACTGCACTGAGTCCATGATAGTCCACACAGAAGTGAGTAGTGCCATCTGGCTTGGGGACAAGAACTATGGGCAAGGCCTAGAAACTGTTTTTTTTCTGGATTACCCCTAAGCTCAGCCTTTCCTCCACCTCCCTCCTAATGTCCTTTAGGATGGCCTCAGACACCCAGTAAGCTGTCCATCAGATGGGCACTTGCATCCCTGTATCTACGTCGTGGGTCGCTAAGGGGGTTCATCTAAACTTGGCTGTAGATAAAGGGGCAAAGTCCTCTCAAACCTCCCTCACTTCCTGGGTCTGTTCTGGGGTCATCTGGGGCTACAGCTTGATTGCCTCCACAGATGACTCCTGCTTGCTTTCTTCTAGCAAGTCCTGGAGGGGTCTTCCTTATCCGTCCCCTCTCCAGGACTACACACTGCAAATATCATGTCACCCAATTTGCATATGGCTTCATCATATTGACATGGTACATCCTATTGGTATGTCTCTTGTCAGGCAGTTCCAGAATATAGTTTATGTCACTGACCTGTTGGACTACCTTGTATGGTCCTGCCCACTCAGCCTGCTGCTTGTTCTTCTGAACTGGAATTATGACCATTACTTCCTGGCCTGCACTGTATGAGTGAGCTCTGGCTCTGCAATCATACCAGACTTTTTGCTTCTGTTGGGCAGCTGACAAGTTACTTTGGGACACCCACATAAGCTCCTTCAGATTCTCCCGAAACTTAAGGACATACTCCACTATGGGAAATCCCTGGGTAGTGTACTTGCCTTCCCAGTCTTCCTGGATCAAATCTATGGGCCCATGCACCCTACGTCCGTATAAGAGTTCAAATGGGGAGAACCCTGTCAATTCTTGGGCACCTCCTGTATGTGAACAACAGGTGGGAAAGTGTTTCTCCCAGTCCCTCCCATTCTGTTCAGCAAAAGCTTGGAGCATTGATTTTAGGGTACCATTAAAATGTTCCACAAGCCCACTGGCTTGTGGGTGATAAGGTGTTATGCATCTCTGCACCACCCCACACTGCTCCCACAAACACGTCATCAGGTCTGATGTGAAGTTACCCCCTTGATCAGAGATTACCTCCTGTGGAAACCTGATCCGGGAGAAAATCCCTATAAAGCATCTGCCACTTTGGTTGCCTTAATGGAGGAGAAGGTGACTGCCTCTGGGTATCGGGTGGTGTACTCGACCACCATCAGGATGAACATTTTTCCAGAAGAGCTTGGGGTATTCAAGGGTCCCACAATATCCATCCCTACCCTCTGGAATGGCTCCTCCACATTGGGCAAGCAAATTAGGGCAGCTTTGGTTTTACTATCTGCCTTCCCTATTTATTGACACTGATGACAAGACCTGCAATATTCCTTCACCTGCTGAGTGAAGTTGGGCCAATAGAAATTTTGGGCCAATCACTGCATGGTGCAAGCGATGCCCAGATATCCAGATATGGGGATATCATGAGTGATCTTGAGCAACCTCTCACGATACCCCTGGGTAATGATAAGCTGCCTGCTCATCACCCCTCCCTCTGTCCTCATGTCTTGTGTATTCAACAGTCCTTGGTCCCAGAATACCCCATGTCTCATGTCACCTCCCTGTGTCCCATCAGATTCTGCACAAGCCCTCAGCCTCTCCAAACTAGGGTCAGTCCTCTGAGCTTCTGCAAAATCTTTACATTTTCCCAAAGCATGGGACATGTCCCCCTCAGTTCCTAAACTGGGGTCCATAACTCTAGTGTCAGGGCATTCAGAGTCACTGCCATCCCTAACTTTATGGCCATTTGTTACCCCTCCCTCCTCAGAGTAACCTTCTGTAACTGTATGGTGAATGGTTACTTGGGGAAGTACTACCACCCTTTTACTACTCTCCATTTCAGGAGACACAGGCTAGGGAACCAGCCTCCTATTCTTTTCCACAGGGACTTCTATGGGGTTCAGGGAACTACAAGGGACCTTTGCAGTCTGATGGTGAGTAACTGCACACACCACCCCCTGCTGTAGATTATTCCCTATAATCACATCCAGGGCAAGGTTGTCTGCCACTGCAATGTTTTGCACAGTCTCTCTGTCTCACCCCAGTCCAGAAGAGCACTAGCAAGTGGAAGAGTTTTCTGCTCCCAGTGATCCTGTACAGTAATAAAGTGATTAGGCATAAGCTGTTCAGGCTCAATCAAATCCCTTTTACCAAAGTAGGAGATGCCACCATGTCCCTCAACCCATGGGTCTGCACCCCATTTACAGTAACCGGGTGTATGTGCTCCCTCATGTTTATAGGCATGCTCTCAGGGATACACAGTGTACCAGCTCCTTTCAAGGGACGCCCACTCTGTACCTTTTTAGGACACTATCAGGGAGATGTCCAGGCTGCTTACAAAATCAGCATTCATCACTTCTTTTATCCAAGAAATCCCTTTTTGGAAATTGTGGGCTTCCCCTTTCTGCAGAGGCAGTGAGGATTTTAGCTGCCCTGAAAGTGCACTTTTCCCTTTCTGCCCCACAGCACTTGCTCCCCTCTTCCTTTCTGAGCAGGCCTGCTCCTGGCATAGTGATCCAAGAGTTCAGCAGCTTGCTGTGCTGTTTTAGGATCCTGGTCCTCTAGCCAAGTTTTCAGCTCCACTGGACAAGCCCAAAAGAACTGCTCTAATAACATAACCTCCTCAATTTTCCGCACAGAGTTTGCTTCCACCCCCCCCCACTGTTCCAAAAACTGACGTTGCTTTGTGGTAAGTTCATCAAAGCTCATGTCAGAGCTTTTTCAGAGTTTATGTAATTTAACCCTGTAGGCCTCAGGAGTTGGTATCCTGTGAACATGGTGACTGTGATTGAGCAACTGCAAAAAGGATGACTCAATCACGGTGCCTGTGTTCTGAGCTACCTGGCAGGGTAGAGGATGGATATGGGGGTAGGTGACTATGGAGACAGAATGTATGTATGTATACATGCAGGAGGACCACAGCACAATGGGTGGATGGGGAGGGAGGGTATGTGGGAGGTAGTGTGGCAATCGGCTGCCAAGCTGGCTGTGTGGCATGGTGGGTAGGGTGCCAGGCTGGGGTTGGGACTGTGCCAGGTTCAGTTGTGGGGCGGGATCACTTTTTGCATCAGGGACTTTTTTTATATATTTTTCAAGTTTTACACCCCCGACATGCACCCCCCCTGGAGTTGAAAATCATTAAGTGGGGGGTGCAGGGTGTGTGCCCCCCACATAACATGTAAAATTGTTGTTTGTTTGTTTTCAAGTCACCATGAGTGTACATCACAGTTATTTATTTTCAGCTATGTATACCTGCCTAAATGGCGATTGCCATTTGGTGATCGCCTTTATGGCATAGAACCCAGGAGTTAGTTCATACTTTATAAGTAAAGCAGTTTGAAGTTTCTCATAGTCTCTACTGTCCTCATTGTCCATTTGGCCTAGCACTTCACACGCCTTTCCAGTAAGCAGTGGGGATAGTTGAAAGCTCCAGGCTTCCTTGGGTATCTTGGCCTGGATATAGACCTTTTAAATGAATTTAAAAATGCATCCATATCCTCCCCTATCTTTAAATTCTGTTATTAATTTGAAATTTAATTTATGCCCCAGCCCTGGAGTTTCAGGTTCACCCCTACCACTTATCTGCTCTGGTGCTGGTTGTTGAAGCTTCAGCCTCTCCAGTCCAAACTCTCTCTGGTGCTGCTTTTTCTTGGCCTTTCTCTGGTGCTGTTTTTCCTGCATCCTCATTTAGAACTTTCTCTGCTCAAATTCCCTCTGCTGCTGGGCATTTCAAACTTTGTCTGCACAAATTCCCTCTGCTGTTGGACTTGAACTTTCTCTGCTCCAGCTCAATTTCCTCAACTTCAGCTGCAGCCTGGTCATTTCAGCTCCATCTCTGTGTTGGCCTTCCCCTGGTGCTGTGGCTCTGGGTTCCCTCTGGTCTCACTGTCCTCCTCCCTGGGGCTAGACACTGCAATGGCCCTGGCACCCCAGGCCCAAGCTCTGGTCCTTTTCAGTCACTGCCCATGACTTAGGTTCTGGGAGACTGCTTGCTCATTGGCTGCCATAAGAGCTTCCATGGGTTGTTTTGGTTTGTCCCTCATTACAGACCCTCTTTCTGACACAACTGCCTTAAGTGGTCTGCAGTGCATGCTCTGTAATTGGAAGCCATCTTCTTCCATAACTACTGCTATGCTAGCTCACACCAAAAAAAAAAAAAGAGAGAAACAGGGTTGGGAGCTTTATACTGTAACCAAATATGTTTTTCAAATTTGCCCTGTTTGTGTGTGGATTGTTTATAGTTTATCAATCTGATACACTGGCCTCAAATCTGACCGCTATGCCTGTGCTACCAATATCTCTCAGATCCCACCACTATGCTACATATCTGTCACAATCCCTCTCCTAGAGGCTGGGTCCACTGAGGCTCACAGTGCCCACCCCAAGTGCAGTCTGTGAAAGGGGGACAAAGTACCCTCACTGTGTCCTATTAGAGTGTTCACTGCGTTCACAACTGAACACTCACCATGAGAGCCTAGGACTTCCTCTTTAATCTGGGTGAGGCAAAATACAGTCTCAAGTCTGTAGCCAGATGAGAATCCTCCTTGTTTGTTGCACTGGAGGAGGACCCAGGCATTACAAGCTCTTCGGGCTGTCCTTGTAACCCTGATTGTGTCTTCTCCACAGGTAGTGCAAGAACCTAGTTTAAATCCTATAGACCCCTCCAGGTACCTATGTATTTCCCCTACTAGGCGCCCAGATTCCTCTCCAGTATTCTAGTCTTTGGTAGCTATGGTGGCACCTTAGCACTTAAACAGGCATGTCACAGAGTGAATAAATCTTCCCACCTTCACACACACACACACACACACAACAAAATCTCTCCCAGGCAATTTTTAAAAGCAAGTGCTTTTACTAGTTACTTAAATAATTATCATACAAGTCTTACAAAACAAAAGATACAGACATTTGGTTACAGGATAACAAAACAAAGTTGGAAAAATATCATACAAAACACACTGTGAAATTTAACTGTCTAGTTTCTACCTTGTCTGTGGAGAATCAAAAGTCCAGAAAATAAATGAAGTCTACAAATTCCCTTTTTTCTCTCTGTTGAGTCTCCAAATCCCAGTTCTTCTTGCAGCCACTGGTTCTCAGTGTATACTTGGCAGTCTGGCTCTGTGTGTCAGGAAAAGTGTCTTCTGCAAAATGCACTGAGTTTCTGTTTTGAGGGGGCTTATATACCCCTGGTCCTACAGTCTGTAAAACTCTCTTGGTTTAGCTGATGGCCTTATCTTTATGCCAGCAGGGTCTCTTTCTCTTTGCAAGTTACAAGTGAATTAACATTAATTTTATATTCCCCACAGCCCAGCTTCCTGTCTGGCCTTTGATGTACCTTACTTCCCTGACCTCTTTTAAAAGGATAGGAATTAGGACACTTGTAAGAGAATTCACAATAGACTTCCAGAATGGATATCCCCCAGATCCTGTTCTCAAAATATTTTCTCCTTGAAGTGTAAAAGTTTATGACAGGTGATAGTTCTCCCATTTCCCATCCTTTTTATGACACCTTTTTCCTTTGATCAGCTTACCAAGTAATTCCAATCCCCTTTTGAAATGTAACTTCAGTTTTCTGTTAAGCAAGCCTTTCCTAGACTCTGGAATACACATTCCCGCCATGTAATCAATCAATCAATCAAAATCTTTATTTTGCCAGGTGAAACATCATTGAGACAAACTCATTTACAAGATGGACCTAGGGCAAAACAACAGGGTTAAGGCATAACAGATTGTGTGAACATACATAACAATTACATAGTAATAATAACAACATAATAACATATAACCATGGCATGTGACAAGATACTTGCACCAGAACATAACAATAGGTTCAGCAGGAGGTAGTGCCATTTAAATACAGTTGCATGAATGCAGATATATAGACATAAGGTAATGAGCTAAAGTTTATACAGTGAACACCATTGGAGGAGTCATAGTGAGCAGCAGTAGCAGTTCCTCTAATGTCTAAGTGCAAAGAAGATTGAGATGTAAGAGTCCTTTGATAAGTACTGAAGGCATGGCCTGGCAAGTGGAGGTGGGTGGGAGAGGGTTATAGGAAGTGGAGAGGAAGGTCAGACGAGCTAGGAGAGTGTTGGACATGTTGGCCTAGGGAGGAAGGTCTGTTCGAAGGGAGCACATGACAGATGCTACAGGCAATGGTTGGGTTTAAGTCCAATATTTGAAGCAAAGACAGATTGTGATGTTGGGACCTTGATTTGGACAATGACAGAAGGGAGGGAGGACATAAATGATGCCTCAGGCAATGATTGAGGTTTAAGTCCAGTATTTAAAGCAGTAACAAATCATGATGTTAAGATCTTGACTTGAAGCAATGACAGACCTCGGAGAAGGTCCTCAGGAACAAGAATTTGAAGAGAGAGAATGTGATGGGGAAGTGAGCCTTAAGGTTTTCAGGATCTTATTCCAGAGTGTAGGAAGAGTGAAGCTTATTGAGGCTCTACCAAAGCATGTTTTAACTTTAGGGATAGCCAGAGATAATATGGTAAGACTTCCAAGAGAATAGGCACTAGGGATGCAGAGAGTTAGGCAGCGTGTGAGGTACTGAGGTAATTTATGAATGATTGCCTTATGTATCCATAGAATAACATTCTTTTGCCTCCTGAAGTTAAGAGAGCTCCAGCCTACAGAAGAATAGAAGATGCAATGGTGTGTGTCATAAGGGGCATCCAAAATGAACCTAAAGGCTCTGTGGTATAGGATACCAAACTTGGAGAGAGCTGTGCTAGTACTATATCCATATAGGAAGTCTACATAGTCTAGGAGAGGCAAGAAGGTAGCTTGGACTAGGAGTTTTCTAGCCTCCTGGGTTAGTGAGTGCTTTATCCTGAAGAAAATACCAAGCCTTTGATGCAGTTTCTTAGTGAGTTCTTCAATGTGATCAATGAAGGACAATTTGTAGTCAATCAGACCCTCAGGTATTTGAATTGTTCCACAAACTCCAGGGCTTCTCCCAAAAGGGTGCATATTTGAGGAACCTTATCTGTAGAGTTTTTTTTGAGATGAGGGGCCAGTGGAGAGAAAATCATGGCCTTAGTTTTTTTGGCATTGAGCAGGAGTTTCAAGTTGAGTAGAGTTTTTTGGAGGATGTCAAAATTGTTCTGGAGGTCCAAAATGCTTGATCCAGAGTTGATCTGTCAAAGTATAGCAATGTATCATCAGCGAAGAGATGGATACTAGATGACTTTAGGCCAGTGTCAATTTGATTAATATAAATGGCAAAGAGAAGTGGACCAAGTATGGATCCTTGGGGACACCTCAAGGGTATTTTTTTTGATAGGTCTCTTTCAGCCTTGACCTACTGCTCTCTGTCCACAAGATAGTTCTTGAACCAACTTAGGGCCAGGTTGTCACACCAACTTTCTTCAGGGTCCCAGGAGTAAATCGTGATCCACTGTATCGAAAGCCTTGCTAAGGTCCAGAAACAAGGCGTATTTGTATTGTTTGTTATCAAGTGTGGACTGCCAATCATTTATAACCTTAGCAAGGGCAGTGGAGGTACTATGCATGGGACGGAAACCGGATTGAATTGGGTTTAGTAGATTAAAACTTTCCAGATGAGATCTGAGCTGTTCATTAACTACCTTCTCCAATAGTTTCAACAAGGCTGGGAGCAAGGAGAGTGGTCAGTAATTATTTAGGTCATAGGGGTCCCCTGATTTGAATAGAGGATGACACAGGCCATCTTCAGATCTTCAGGAGGAGCCCTGATTGAAGACAAATTGAAAGGTGGGTAATAGGGAGCCAAAATATAGTAGGCCAACTTTAGGAAGAAAGGCTCAATCATATCCACTCTCACTTTTCTAGTATCAAGTTGAAGAAGAAGATCCTCAACCTGTTTGACGGTGACCAGACAGAAGGAGAAAGAGTGGTAAGGGTCAATAGATTCTGGATCATGGCAATCATGACTGACTAAGGAACTGTGCCCTGAAGCCATTTTTGGGAGGTATCCAAGAGACATCCTGCTGTGGCAAAGTGATTGTTGAGGAGGTCAAAGATCTCATTTTTATCTGTAGTGTGGGTATCACCAGTCAGAATTTTGTGGGGAAGTGTGCCAGCTCTGTTATGGCCTTCTACCTCCCTTAAAGTTTTCCAAAACTTAGTAGCAGAGTTAGTGGATGCATTAAGCTCAGAGTGGAAATAACTAGACTTCACAGCTCTGATAATTTTCGTGCAGAAATTCCTTGCAGTTCAGAAGGCAGACCAGTCTGTGGCCAGTTTAGACTTTCTGACTCTTTTCCAAAGAGCATCCCCATACCATAAGGCAGTCTTTAGGTTATCAGTGAACCAGCGACAGGATTTTCTTTTGGTTCTGCTTTTGGTAACTGGGACATGGAGGTCTAGTGTTCTGGTGAGTATTTCATGATGTACCTCATGTGCCTCTTCCACAGAAGATGTGAGGTAAAATTTCTGGCAGTTAGCATACTGGAGGTCATAGAGAAAAGCATCTGGGCAGAAGTTTCGTTTACATCTCTTATGGATGTATTTAGAGGAAGAAGTTTGGAGTTACACCAACCTTACGCATGCAATGGCACAGTGGTCGCTGATGTCATTAAAGAATACACCTGAGTGGAAGAAGAGATGAGGCTTGCTTACAAGGATTAGGTTAAGAAGGGAGCTATGCTCTGGGTTTTTGGTGTTTGGGTGGGTAGCTTTATTAATGATCTGGGTAAGTCCATGGGCATCACAGAATTCTTTCAATGCTAAGGAGACTGGAGAGAATCAGTCACGGTTGAGATCACCAATTATGGATACTTCTGATGAGGTGGTAGCTAGTATGTCACTTAGGTGTTTGAGCAGAGAGACGCTATCTGAGGGGGGCCTATAGCACCCACTAATGCAGAAAGAGATTGATTTGGCTAGTTGAATTCTTAACGTGAGGCACTCAAACTCCTTAAGGACTGTAGTTGTGTCCACCATAGTTGTAGTAATGTTGTTCCAGACATAGATGGCTACTCCCCCTTCCGGGATTTCCTATCAGTATGAAACAAGTTGTATGAAGGAATGTTAACCTCATAGTCCAGGGTGGCTGGTCTTAGCCAAGTTTCAGAGATTACAAGAAAATCAGGAGAGCAGTGGAGGGTTCAGGTTTTGATAGCATCAAGCTTTTTCAGAAGGCTGCAGGCATTCAAATGCTAAAATGATAACCCTTTTAGTAAAAGTTAAGTCAGCTGGGGCAGGAATGGAGAGGGGAGCCCAGGGTTTAATTCGACATTACCAGCACTGATGAGTAGCAGCAGGAGCATCTTTTTTATAGCACTAAAAAGTAGTCGGAATGGCTGAATTTTGCCCCTGAGGCACGGGCAGTTTCTCAAACTCTTCTCCAAGGCCAAACAGTGAGGTGAAGGGCAATAGTAAGCATACAGAATAGTTTTAATTGAAAGGCAAACCATGAGAGAGGCAGTTGGTACCAGACGTGACTATAGCAGTGTATGGTAGTATGGAGGCCAGGTCCGGTAGGTGGCAGTGGGAGGGAAACATTTAGAAATTTGTGTATAAGATTTAGGTAGCCTGTGAATATGCTTGGGTGTTGAAACTTTTGTGGGTTTAGAGACCGATGGTATGTGATGGCTACACTAATAAGTAGAAATCCTATGCTGAATGGATGAAGCAGCATTTTTGCAGTTACGTTTGAGCACGAGAGAGGATCACCCCTTTAAGAAGTTGCAGGAAAGGAGAGCCACTTTAAGAAGTTGCTGTATTTGACTAGTGTGAGGCCTCGGGGGCAGGGATCACTGGGGAAGTGCATTTAATAAAGGAGGGCAAAAATAACTGTCTAGAAAGCAGTACAGCAAGGCAGTGGCTGAGCTGTGATTTGAAAAGGTGCCTTGGGTGCTTGCTTTCTCAATGGGGATCTGCAGCATCCAATCAGAAAGTGGCCACAGTCCCCAGGACCCAGTCCAATTATTAGGATTGAAGCCTGACAGCTCCGAGCTAGGAGCTGACCAATCATACCTGCTTTCCTTGGTCAGGGGGTAGTGGGCTGGACGCAGAGATCTGGCCACCGGCAGGTAGCAGCACCAGGGATGGTCGGCTGAAGTGGAGAGCCTGATTTGGGCTTGTGGCTAAAAAAGAGCAGAACAAAAGGCGGGCTGTTAGTTAAAAATTCAAAGACAAAGCTCAAGTAAATGGTGGGAGGGCCCTGAGCAATTTAGTGTTCAGGGCAGAAGCAGGCAAATAGTGGGAGAAAAGGGTTCCTGCAGAAGGTCTGGTCAAAGGTGCCAGGTGGGAATTTAGCAAAACAAAAGGCTGGTTCAGAAGGTTGATGGGGAGGGGGGTAGGCTTGAATGAGACCAGGGAGAGCTGGAGCTGGAAGGAGAGCTGCAACCTTTTTTTTTTTAAAAAAACACGGACATCCTTCTGTCAAACCTTATCCCCAGACCTTTTTGGGGGAATTTAAACATAAACAAAATCACCACGAAATATGACAGAATTATGACAGCAGTAGCCAAATCACCACAGGCAGTTCATAGTTTGAATCAATCCATGGGGTTCCACCTTGGCATCTGGTGGCTTGGCTAAGCTCCAATATGAAGCTAAGAGTGCCCCTTTTCCATGGAGATAAAGTAAGAAAAAAGTCAATTTAGGCAGAAAGAAATTTTTGTTTTGATTTTAGTATACTGGAACCTATGACCCATTCAAGCCATATGGTATTGTGGTCAATAGGCCCCAGTTGTTCCTATACCTGCATTTCACCTATCATTTCCAAGTTAGTGAGAACCAAGTCCAGAATGTCAGCCTTTCTTGTTTGTTCACTGACCAACTGCACCAGCAGGGAGTCCTGTACAGTTAGGGTTGCCACTTTTGGAGGAGGCAAAAACCAGATCCTAAGCTCCGACCCTAGCCCCACCCATTTTCATGACTCATCATGCATTGTTTCTCCTAAAAAGCCATTTGTTATGTCAATAAAGACAACACTTAAAGCAGCAGTTTCAACAAAAATGTTAAGATACTGTACTGAACCTGTTAAAGTTACTTTCCTAGGTTTTTCCTAGTTATTTACTTATGTATTTATTTATTGACATTGATTTACCAGATAAACATACAGAGATAAAAGAAATCTCATTTACAGATATGATCTGGGGGGGGGAGACAAGGGAAATACTATAAAGAGCATACAACAGTATACATGGTATATAATAATGCATAATAAAGAAATAGTTTCCTGTAATGTGTTTTTAATATATTTTTCTGGCTTCACTTCCTTTTCATGACCACAGTACTATTTTAAAGCCAAAGAAGTGACCATACTTTTGCCTTGAGAAAAATTAATTTAAAATGCCTAAATTCTGTTAGAGATGAAAATGTTTACCAGCAAATGAAAGTGGAAGACAAATGGATGTGTTGCTGTTACAAGAGGTGGGGGCAGCTGTGCTGCTATGCCAATTTAAGATGCAGTGGAAAATATTAGGTTAAGTAAGTGCTAATGGTGTTAATGGCCATACTTTATACCTCCCAGTTCGACTGCTTTCACAAAGAAAAGGCTATACTGATGACAGAACTTGTTTATAACCTGGCCATGTAGCTGAAACAATGAATGAGAAGACAATCTGTTTCAAAAGTATGTGAGCACTCAAAATGGCTCAGAAACCTGACCAGCACAAAGTAAAACTGGATTACCTGATAGGGACCCTGAAAACCTGATCACCAGATAAAAAACCTGACAGGTGGCAACCCTATGTACAGTATCTAGCAGCACTTGACATCTGGAATATTCCAATCTATGTCTGTTAGATTGAGATCCCCTACCACCACCATCTCACCCTTTGTGACCCCCTCCTCAGTTTCTGCCTCATGTTCCCTACTCCCCTCATCTCCCTGTCCTGGTGGACTATAGACCCCCCATGCTCAACACTTTCCCGATGTTGTGTGATGTACCCGCAGTTTCAGCATGATGCTGGGAATTATGTAAAGTCAAAGTTCAGTTCCTAGTGGGGGACGTACTAACCATCCTCTTCTCCAGAGATGGGGTCCAAACTTAGGCTCAGACATAATAGTGAAATACATTTGAGTGGGTCTCAGTTCAATGGGAATGGCACTGACCTTTTACTACCAGTGATATGGATCCAGTCTCTAGAAAACAGGCAGTAATTTTCCCCCTATATAGGGCTTATATGCGCACACATTTAGATTATGCATCGCCAGTGTGGTGTCCCTATAAACGTAGGGACTCTGACCATTTAGAAAGAGTCAAGTGGAAGGCAACAAGGACAATATACAAAATCAGTATTTTATCATATGAATTCAGACGACAGACCTTACATTTTGTGACCTTAGAACAGCACCGACTCAGAGGGGCTTTGTTTACTATGTTTAATATTATGAAGGATCCATACCTCCTTACAGAATTAAATTTTGACTTCAAATCATATTCCAAATCTACCATAGGACACCCATTTCGGTTATTGAGACAAATCTTCAGAACAACCAAGGAACAATACTTTTTTTACACAGCGTGTTATTAACCCTTGGAATTTACTACGCCTTGTAATAATAGTTAATAAATCTAAAGATGAATTTATGGCCAAACTGGGTAAGTTCAATTTGAACCATGGTATTCTACATTATTATGCATTGTTAGAGCAACATGGGCATACAGCCTTTTCACTCCCTTACTCCTTAGAATGAACCTTAGTATAATGTCAGGTCAATCACATGTGAAATTAGTTTGGGTGGCCTTAGCTGAGGTGTGAGTGGGAAAGGTACTGTATTACCTTTGTGAAACATAAATGTAAGAGACTCAACTCCTGAGTGAGTGTGATGTGTATGTTATTTTATTATGTCAACTAATCACCTAAACATCACATCAGTGGCCAGCGTTTCATGGGTAGCTGCACTTTGTCAAGGTATGGTGGTCATCATTCAGTCTTATCTCTTATAGATTCTCTTCAAGAGGCACTTTTCTTATTATGGACCCAAGGGCTGCCGACATGGTCCCCATTTCTTCTATGCCTTTCTTGATTTGTCACTCTGGGCGATGCCCTGGATTCTTGTAGTTGCATATGTGGGAAGCCCAGGCATTCCACTTTCCTCTAGCCTCTGGGAATGGTGTCAATAAGGCCTATGGTTAGAACTAAGAGCTCAGGATCCTAGTTACAATCTATTCACAACATCCAAATGCAACTGCTTGTGCAAGTTAACCACTCTAAAAAAGTGTTTGCCCTTTTCCCCCAGCCGAAGTCAAATTTCTCTAAACAGCAACTGTTATTACTATAAATGAGTGCAATTTTCTTTACACCTTTGAAGGTCTAATTGACATAATTCCCAGAGGCATCCTGGTAAAATTCCAACAGATCAAAGACAATAAAAGATGCTTGCATGGTGACACCGGGGGGCCATAAAACTGGCAGGGAAAAGTTAAAAAAAACCTTGCCCCAGACATAGGGAACAGAATGCCAGAAACAATTAGAGCAACAAAAACCAAACACATGTGTTTTGATAATTTTTGCATGTAGTTTTCATTTAAGTTCTAATATGAAGAAGAGTGGCTCAGGGTGTAAGGTTATGCCCTCAACTTTAGGTGCGTATGGTGACACTGCAGTGACATTTCAACACCGAAGTACATTACAGCAGCAAGTTGCTGTTGCCACTGTAATGAACCCATGAGACCCCAGCACTACTTTCTCTGAGTTTTTCTCCCTTCCCCAAATCAACTCCGACTCGGTGGTGACAATTCTAAGTTACGGGAGGTTTGGATGGTAAAGCCCCCCCAAAAATAGTCAGTTTCCCAATGGATTTATGCCGACTACAACTTGCGGTCAACATAAATCCATTGCTGTTGTATCGTGTCAGGGAAAAAGTTGTCACTGTGGTGTCATGGATCCCCTTAGGTGGAAGGAGCAAGGGAAGTAGTGCAGCATCAGCATCTGATATTTATGTTTTGCAGCCCTCTGTGAGACAGATGCTGGCAGCCACTCCCGTAACAAAAATGGCTTCTGTGGTGCCATCTGAGGCTGGAAGAAGGTAGTTCACCAGTAGTGACAGTAGAGCAAATGTGCAGCCTAGCCGCCTATTCAAAAACAAAAACGGACAGTGATGTAACAGCAATGTGCATTATGTCTGAATCACAGGGGGGGGGTCATCATTACTGGAGGAGTCTGAGTATCAGGAATCTGTTCATTCTGAGACACAGGAGATGATGGTGAAGGATTCTCAGTGTGAGGTGTTTGAGGAAGAGGAGTCATGGGAGGATGTAGCTGAGAGAGAGGAGAAAATAGTAAAGGAGAGGGAAGTGCCAGCTGAAAAGGAAGAACATGTTGACATCTGAGTTCTGATCCAGTTTACACTGTCCAGTTCTTGATGTTAACTGGGAGCCCAAGAGGGAGTCTTTTCAAATGAAAGATTACTGAATGTAAAGGTGGTGGAGGAGGAGGAGGGTGATGGTGATAATAATGCCACATCCAAGCAATTGTTTAGATGACAGGGTATGGTGCAGGCTTATGATCAGCAACACTAAGTTTTTTTTTTAATTTATTTATTGAAAAGTTTCACTAGGAAGGCACACTGAACAACAAGTTGCTTGTACCCCAGTGCATCCTGGGAAGAGGTAAGGGTCGGGAGTACAATGAATCAAACCTGCAATTTCCAACAAAAGAGTACAACAAGAGCATTTCTGGTACAAAAGAAGGTACATAACAGCAGAACAAACATATGGATTAAAAACAAGTGCTTGAAGCTCAGAAGTGCAATTTTCAGGTACAGCAATAGTGTTTGGTACAAGTTGGATAAATTTAAGACAGTTACAGGAGATGAGTGTGGGACGACAGTAAACCATAAATTTGATAGGTACCTACTATCATGAAGAGTAATCAAGTAAAGACTATGAGCAGGTACAGTTAGAAGAGAAGTAATTATGTAAGGCTATGGTAAGGGATGGGGGGAGGAGGAGGAGCGTCTGAATTGTTGGGGTAGGGCATTCCAGAGTTTGGGGAAACAGTAGGAGAAAACAGACTGCCTGGCAGAGGTAGAATGATGAGGGATTACCAATTTATGGAAGTCGTTAGGTCTGAGAGTGTGGGATGGGGTAGAATGGATTGTGAGGGAGGCTGAGAGGTATAGAGGGAGCAAGCCAAACCAGTATTTTGAGATGAATTTAGCAGTGTGAGTGACGTCTGTCCATAAGTGAAGGGAAAGCAAGAGAGTGGCACAGATTGCAGTGGTACATACGGGGGGGAGGGGCATCCAGGGCAAAGTGGCAAAAGGAGTTGAAGAGGGTGTCCAGTCTGGATAATGAAAATGCCAGAGTGGCACTGTACACTACATTGCAATAGTCAAAGATAGGTAGAATCATCTTTTGGACAAGTTCATGCCAAGCAGGTAGAGGTATGCTTCTATGGTTCCTGAATAGGGCACCTAGTGTGGGGCGCAATTTTTTCAGGATGGCATCCACACGACCAGAGAAGTTGAGGTGGTGACCAAGCCAAGCCCCAAGGTATCTGAAGGAGGAGGTATCCTCTATAGTAGTCCCATCAAGAGTGTGGAAAGTGAGCAGGGAGGGAAGCCTAGAGAGTCTCTGCCTTGTGCCAAAGGTCATAGAGACTGTCTTCTTGGTGTTGAGGAAGAGTTGATGTGAGCTAAGCCAGTTCTGAACTTTATTGAAGTTGGACTGGAGTCTGGCTGCTACAACAGAGGAAGACGGTCCAGAGGTGAACAGGACGGTATCGTCTGCGTACATGTGAATGAAGGATGATTTTCAGACTGATGGGAGGTCATTTAGGAAAATGAAAAACAGGAGAGGGCCAAGTACTGATCCCTGTGGCACCCCTGTACTGATTGGGAGGGTGGGGATACAGAGTCAGCAATTTTAACTGATTGAGCCCGACCAATAAGGTAGGCTATGAACCAGTTAGTGGCAGAGTCAGATAGACCCGCTGATGAAAGATTGTTTAATAGGAGGGAGTGGGAAACCATGTTGAAGGCCTTGGCTAGATCAACGAAAATGACCAAAGTGATTAGACCTCTGTCCATCTCTGAGAAGATGGAATCAGTGAGCCTAAGTAGGCAGGTAGTGGTTGAGAGGTGTTTCCTGAACCTGGATTGGAATGGAGTGTAGAAGCAGGAGTCAGAGAGACAGAAATTGAGTTGGATAAGAACCAGGTGCTCCTGTAGCTTAGCAAGGCGGGGTAAGAGAGATATAGGGTAATAGTTGACAGGCAAGGAGGGGTCTCCACCTTTAGGTAAGGGAAGGACAATGGCATGTTTCCATGCGCTAGGTACTGAGGTAGAAGAAAAGGAGAGGTTTAGGATTTTGGACAGTGGATTGTGATGGGGAGGTAGCAGTGGAGGCTGATGAAGCAGGGTTCAGTGAGATGGATCATAGCAGCAGTGCTACAACCAACACATCTTCAATGTATGTCACAAGCACTCCTGTAGGTAAAGCATAACAATAATCCTATTCCATTGCTATTTCTCCAAGTGTAAAATTATGAACAGTTCTGCTCCTGGCAGTAATAATGTGCCCCATGCCCCAGGCATAGCATCTTCCCAATCTGCAACACCACCACTAGTGCAACCCAAAATCACAGTTGCACTCTTTAAACACAGTCAATGTCATTGCAACCACCCAGCCTCCAGGGAACTGAATGAGTGTTTAGTGCAAATGCTGGCAGTGGATATACAGCCCTACTGTTTCGTAGAAAATTACGTGTTTCAGCATTTAATGAGCTGGGCAGTACAAGATGGAGTATTCCATCCAGAACATATTTTTTAACCAAGGCATTTCCTAAATTATATCAGGATCTTAAATCTTTCATCTCTCATAGCCTTAGTTATTGTGCTTTTAACACTGTGGACCTCAGTACTAATATTAGGAGCAGGGGCCTGGGGCATCCTCCTCTTATATGTGTATCACAGCACACTGGTAACATTTCCCAAATGTTTATGTGAAGCCCTGTCAATCTCCTTCATGCTGAAGCCACCCTATAACCTTGCTGGTGTACTGCAATGGACCACACTCAACATGACATGTGTAGATACTGTGCACCACACTGCCACAGGCATCTTGTTGGAGCTAAGCAATGAAATTCAAGAGGGGCTCACATGGTATGACCTTAAACTAGGATTAATTGTCAGTGATAGTGGCAGGAATGTTGTAAAGGCCATTGAGGGTAGGCCATTCTACCATGTCCCATGCTTTGCCCACTGACTTAATTTAACTGTGCAGGACTACATGAAGTGAAATACTGAGTTAGATGCCATGCTGACCTCTGCTGCTGCTTGTGTGGATATGTAAGCAATTCCATCAAGGTCAGAAATGAGCTGAAAAATCTACCGATAAAAAATGGAATTTGGACAGGATCAGGCTAAAGCAGAAGGTGGCCATGTGGTGGAATTTCACTTTATGTAGGATTTAATGGCTGTTTGAGTAGTACTAGGTGCTGCCAGACTGCTCCACAAAGATCATGACACATCTTCTCTCTCTCTCTCTCTCTGTCTCCTTCAGTATGTATCAGTGGCACATGATGGACAACCTGATTCAAATCCTAAAGCCTTTTGAGCACGCAACCTGAGTGGTAGTGTCACAAATGTCTGTATCCACCAGGCCATACCACTGCCTTGTGTGCTGTGGCTGGCTCTTTTTTTTTTGTTGGGGGTGGTCAGAAACCTTAGTGCCTTGTATAATGTTTCTCCATCAAAGAAAGTGGATAATCCTACAAATGAGAGTTCGTCATCACATACCCAATCCTGGTGGAAGTACCTCTTATTGATCCACAGTACAAAAAGAGTTAAAGGGAAACTGTCATAAACCACTATTTCCTTCCCCAGCCTCTACTCACCTGCCAACTTACTGTGAGAGGGTTTCATGTCTGTTGCAGGGCATGTCTTTTAGTTTAAATTGTGTTTTTAATGACCTGAGGTGAGAGGCGCTATGTCACAGCTAGAAGTGGACAGAGCCGCAACCTGTATGCAAATAAGTTTAGTATTGTTCCGGCTGTGTGCCGGAAGGCTGGTTCATGACAAGCGGGGCACAGTGCCACGAAGTAAAAAGAAGCAGTGAGCCTTGTAGTAGTGTTTGAGCTGAGTCTTTAGAAACAATCCCAGTCGAAAACGGAGCAGTCTAACCCATTTAATTTTTAAATGTAAAATTGCAGCCTTGAGTTCAGGCATGCGCATTAGCATTACTTCTTAGGCACTGTGCCCCGCTCGTCATGAACGAGCCTTCCAGCACACAGCTAAAACAATACTATGCAGAAAAGGTCAAGCTCAGTCTTCCAGTGTAGTGGCACTTTCTAAATGTCACCTCCAAGACAGCACACTGAACTACCATCAAGACAAGAAATGGAGCAAAGATTAGCTGAAAACTTAAAATAAACATTAAGGCTGTGCTAATAGGTAATTTCTGCAGCCCTAGTAATTGTCACAGGGGTTTATGACAGTTTTCCTTTAAGTATATAAAGTATTTTTTTCCACTAGTCCTGGAATCTTTAAATGGACCCTATTTTATAAATGTTACTATACTATTGCTATATGCTGTAGCTGGGGCTGGCAGTGAAGCCTAGCAGTTAGAGTAATGAGCTGTGAATGGGCCCAATGGGCCTCACCCAGTTACCAAAAAGAATAACTAAAATAAATAAGAAAGGGTTCTCAAATCTATGTAAATGAATTGATTTTGCCATCTGTAATGTGAAATATTCTTTCCAGTCTTGCACAATCCATAACTGAGTACCAACGTTCATAACTTGGGCTCAGATTATTCCTTCCATTAACTAAGATACGTTTTTTTGCATTAACAAATATCACCGGCCCTCTTGAATATCAGAGAGCAGTTTAAAAGGAATGGGAACAATAAAGACAGTGATCGGGCAAAGAGGATGACTAAATGTGTGCCTACAGACCATCGTTTGTGAAGCATGATGGAGTCCTGTGTGTGTGGCACTGGTAACCATCTTAGGTCCCTGATACAAGCACGAGATCATGTCTCTACTTGATGGGAGAAGTAAGAGGTAGATAGGCACATTCAAGTTGTGACAGGGCTTGTACACAAACATATGATGACAGTCCAGCAAGGGGAAAATAAGCAAGCAGCAACATGTCTAGACTGCACCAGAAGCCCTATGAGGAAAGACTTAAGGACCTTAATATTTATTCACTGGAGGAAAGAGGGGAGATATGATAGAGACTTTCAAGTACCTTATGGAATAAACAGGATACAGGTGGAAAGCATATTTCAGAGAAAACTCTGCACAAGAACAAGGGGTCATGATATGAGGCTGAAGGGTAGAAGGCTCATGAGTAATGTTAGGAAGTACTTTTTCACTGAAAGGGTGGTAGAGCTGTGGAGCACCCTTTCCAGCAGAAGTGGTGGGGGTGAAAACAGTATGGGAGTTCAAGAATGCATGGGATAGACATATGGGTACCCTGGAGATGTGCAGAGCAGGAGATCCTCAGATCAAATAGGATCTGGAGCTGCAGTAGTGAGTAGGGAAATGGGCAGACTAGATGGGTCGTATGGTCCTTATCTGCCGACAGATTCTGTGTTTCTATGTTTCTAAGACATTGTTTGCAGCATCGTCTCTATCTGCCACAAACACAAATTCATCCTCATCCTTCACCTTCGTCCACAGGTACTAGGCAGCAGAACCAGTAGCAGCCTAGCAGTGCCACTGGCATACCTTTTTTTTTTCATTCTTTGCTAACTGGATAAGACCCACTAGGCGACCCGGGAGCACTGGGGTGGTTAAGTGACTTGCTCAGAGTCACACAGTATGCAAGTGGAGGTTGTGGGAATCAAACCCAGGTCTTCTGGATGTACCACGCTCATTCACAGCTCATTACTCTAACCTCTAGGCTATACTGCCAGCCAAAGTCTCTATGGGCTGTTCTTTCCCAGGTGGGTGTGTCCAGCAAAAGGTGGTTCCATCAGATTCAGAGACTCATATGTGGTACTCCCATGGTGGTAAAATGGATATTAACATGTGCTGGTCTCCACAACAATATGAAAGGGTAGCTAAAGCAACTGTGTCATGATGAAACCAGTAACCTCCACACAAATTACTAACACAGATCCCAAGTAGGTGGATGGTGGCATCTGACAAAGAGAGGCAGGAGTCAGAAATAGATTCCAAATGCTATTCAGGATTTTATTCACACAAATGGGGAAAGAGAACATGGTCACAGGGAACTCTTATCCCTACTCTCCTGTATGAGGAGAACTCTAAATCAAACGACTGTAACAGCTCTACTTTATGAACGTTCTATACTCTATACCCTGTATGATGGTGACTCTATACACACTTTCAATAATCAACTGTAACAGCTCCACTTTACGAGCGTTCTATCTACTAAGATCAGTAAATCACTATGCAGTTTCTAATACTACCCTGGGCTGCACCTCTACCTAGGGCCGATTCCCTGGAGTACTCCACTCTAAGGAACTCTAACACATGTCACTACCAGACTCTACATATGTCCTAAGAGGCAGTTCGTGTACAGTGGAGTTTTCTCTGTCATCAAGAAGAAACTGGGTTGCGGGATATGAAACACAAGGGGAATACTTGGCTGACTGGCTGGAATGAGTTAAAATCTAAGGGAATGCAGAGAGGATTTTGAACAGGCCATGGGTTCTCGGCCATGTCCCACCTCTCTAGGGTTGCCGGAATTTCAGAACAATGCAAACATTTCCTTGGCTCAAAACCCACTGAGGGCTGCCAGAACTGAAATATAACAGACCTGGCCACAGCCCACTTCTGGACTACCGGGAGAAGAAGAAGAAGATACTGCATGACTGGCCACAGCCCGCTTTTGGACTGCCAAGAGAAGAAGATGCTGAACACCCAGCCACAACCCTCTTCTGGACTGCCGGGACATGAAGAAGATGCTGAATACACAGCCACAGCCCACTTCTGGACTGCCGGAACACAAAGAAGATACTGAACACCCAGCTGTAGCCTGCTTCTGGACTGTTGGGACAAGAAGATGATACTGGGGAGAAGGAAGTCTGTAGACTGGGAGAGAACAACAGGGTTCTGAGCACCAAGGTCAGACGAGCCAAGGACTAACATAAAATAAGAAACAGGATGATGATGCAGGGCACTGAAACAGAAGATCTGGATGGCACTTTGGTATGGATGACAAAACAAGAAGATGGACAGTAACTTTGTACTGGGCCAGACCGTACACTGGAATAACTGGAGAGCGGAAAATAATAAACAGGACATTGCACCTGAGATGACTACGGCATGGTTCTTCAAGAATTTGCTGCTGGCTGCTTCGGAGATGCACTGGAGATGATTGCTGGAGTACTAAAGAAGACTGATCTGTATACACGTTGGTGAAGTGATTCTGGAAACTTGCTTAAGACTGATTCCGAATACCTTGTGACACTGAAATGCTGGCAACAAAACAATACTTTCTTGCACTGAAATGCTGGTACAAAGCAATACAAGGACAGTCTGGCACTTTTACCGTTCGTAGGAATAATAGAAAAGCAATGAAAGTCTTAGTTCTTATTGCAGTGGTCAATTATACAGTCTCAATGTCCATAACACAGTAAATATATGGGCACTTTACTTTACTGGGTGAACCCTAGCTTCCATGGACCTAACTACCAGGGGTCTCTCTAGCTAGATCAGATTCTTTCTGTTACTGCAGTTCTGTATTGCTAGCTAGACTCCCTTAATATCTGGGGTCACTAATGCAGCTGGGCCCCTATAACACCTGGGGAAATTCAAATGGCTAGCAGTGGGCTGAACTTCACCCTATTATGTAGCAACGGGCCTGAACTACCCTTTTAAGAAGCAATGGGCCTAACTCGCCCTTTTAAATAACAGTGAGCCTAACTTGCCCTTTCAAGTAGCAGTGGGCCTAACTTGCCCCTTTAAATAGCAGTGGGCCTAACTTGCCCCGTGAGTCCTGGGCTTCCCTCGCCCCTTTAATCAAATATTTGGGACTGCAAGGCAGAAGCAGGAAACTACAGACTTGTTAGTTTAACCTCAGTGATAGGAAAAATGATGGAATCACTTCTGAAGGAAAGAATTGTCAAGTACCTGGAGGCCAGAGGGGCACAGGACCCAAGGCAGCATGGATTCACAGCGGGAAGGTCATGCCAGACGAATCTAATAGATTTCTTTGACTGGGTGACCAAAGTAGTAGATCAGGAAGAGGCTGTGGACATGGCCTGCCTAGACTTTAGCAAGGCATTTGACTCAGTCCCACACAAAAGATTAATATATAAATTTAGCCAGCCTGGGAGTGGGTCCCAAGATGATAGCCTGGGTAAAGAATTGGCTGGAGAATAGGACACAGAGGGTAATAGTAAATGGAGTCCACTCTGAAGAAAGGGGTTACTAGTGGGTGCCGCAGGGTTCAGTATTAGACGGTCCTCTTCAATGTCTTTGTAGCGACATTGCAGAGGGACTGGAAGAAAAATATGTCTTTGCAGATGACACAAAGATCTGCAACAGAGTTGATGCACAAGGTGGGTGGAAAGGATGAGAAGGGACTTGGCAAGGTTAGAGAAATGGTCAGATGTATGGCAGCTTAGATTTAATGCTAAGAAGTGCAAGGTAATGCACCTGGGAAACAAAAACCCAGGGAAGAGTACACAATGGGGGGTGAGATACTAACAACAGCAAAAATGGAAAGAGACCTGAGGGTAGTCATATCAGATAACCTAAAGGTGGGCAAACAATGGAGAGGGCAGTAAGGAGGGTTGTGGACATTGGGATGCATAGGGAGAGGCATCACCAGTAGAAAACAGAAGTTGTTATCCCTCTGTACAGACAGCTGGTGAGACCCATCTGAGTACTGTGTGCAGTTCTGGAGACCCAATCTCCGCAAGGACATAGACAAGATGGAAGCTGTCCAGAGGAGGGCAACTAAAATGGTACAGGGTCTGCACGGAAGACATATGAAGAGAGACTAAAGGAGCTTAATATGTATAGCCTCGAGGAAAGGAGGGAGAGGGGGGACATGATAGAAACTTTCATGTACCTCAAGGGAATCAACAAAGTCTAAGAGGGTAGAATTTTCAAAAAAAAGAGGTGTGCAAGAATCAGGGGCACAATTTGAAGATGGGGGTGGCTCAGAGGTAATGTAAGGAAGTATTTTTACAGAGAGGGTTGTGGATGCATGGAACGCCTTCCAGAGGAGGTTGTGGAGTCAAAAACAGTGGCTGAATCTAAGCATGCATGGACAGCCATAAGGCAATTCTAGGGGGTGGGGGTAGAAAGAAGTAGGCTGCTGGTTAACTAGGATCTGCAGCTTATCCATTAGGTAGGGAAATGGGCAGACTGGATGGGCCAAGCGGTCCTTATCTGCTGTCAAATTCGATGTTTCTATGTCTTGCCCCCTTTAAGACCTGGGGTCTGTTACCTCTATAACCATAGGGCATTTACTAGTCCTGGGAAATCTGTAGACCTAGGAAATCTGTAGGCCTGGATGGTCTCCCAAACAATTGCTGGGCCTGTCTTGGTTTGGCCCCTTTTAAATTGCTGAGCCATCCTTGGCTGAGCCCCCTTTTAAATTGCTGAGCCTTCCTTTGCCCTATGAAGTAACAGTGAGCCTTACTTGCACTTTTTAGACAGCAGGGGGCCTAACTTGCCCTTTCACACACTGGTCCTTGCTTTAATTGGGGGTCATCCTGCCCCTCTCATAAATATTTATGAGCTTTACTATGTCCTTAGTGTTAAACCCTCCCCTGGGCATTGCCGTACCCATTGAATATTCAGATATTCAAATTAGGCCTTCTGTGCCCCCCCCCATGGCTCTGAGCCACCTTTCAGCTCTTTGCGCCTAGTGCTAATAAAAAAACTAACTTTTCTTTCAGTTTTGGGGTGGCCAGCACACTGCAGCATGCTGCCACCAACTCACTGCACCAAACCAGGGGTGAAGAAATGCAGACAGAAGGTGGGAGGTGTTGCTTGCAGAGGGAGGGAATGCAGGCAGGGACTGGAGAGCAAGGGACCTTGTGAGGTCTTGGGAACAGAGCAAAAGATGCGGTAGCACTATAGCTGCCTCCGGGGGACCGACACTTTTACTTTTTAAACAAAATAATAAAACCGGGCACCAAGCCCTTGCGACGGGAAACAAATGGTTTCTTTTTCTTCTGGTGCCTCACCACGGCGCTGTGGACCAAATGTATGACAAGGTAGGCTGTCTTCAGTGACAGGAAGCAGAGGGGCACACAGGAAAGCCCTCAGGGACAGATTCAGCCCTCCTTTCAAGCTCTTCTCATCCCTCCACTTTCTGTGTCCTCTCTCCTCCACAGTCACCGCAATTCTCTCCTAACTGATAAATATTTTTTTTTTAAACTTAACACTCTGGGTTCTTGTTCTGGAAGACAGGGCAGGTGCCATACAGTGGGCATTCCATTTGCTCAGCATGGCATTCTATATTCTCAGCCTGGCATGAAGGATTACCTTTTTCATTATGTCCTTAACTATTTACAATATTTAGACAGGATTTGAAACAGGTTTAATGGTTGCATCTGAAACTGGGCACCTGGACACTTTCTGGGGCACCTTTCTGCTGTACTGGGGCACCCTATAAGGCTGGGCACCATTCTACTTTCCTCTTCTGTTGTGACCCCAACTCTGAGGCACTACACATATGCCTGTGGCCTCTGTTGTGAAAACATACATGGGTGACTCAGAATAGCTTGGACCCGAGGTTGAACCCTTGTTATATTGACAGAGTAAGGTTGATGTGTGATCAGCACTGGCTTCAGTTGCTGTCGAGTACCTATCCTGCCCAGTAACCATGTGAATTCTGAAACAGTGTTTACAGCAGCAGGGGCCCTCATAAGTGACTTGAGAACTTGACTTGCACACGCGACTGTGGAAATATTAACATTCATCAAAATGAACAAAGAACACATCTAACCAGACTACAAAATAAGTGTGAAATCAAGGTTCCATGAGGAGGGAGAGAGAAAGACTGAAGCTAACAGTCAGGAGATGGAGATGGAGGATGACAGTGTCCTGATTAAGCATAGAAACACAGACAATGATGGCAGAAAAATACCGCAGGTCCATCCAGTCTGCCCTTAAACCCTAACAAACCCAGGATGTATTATCCATACAAGGTTCTAACCCACACTATCCACCCCAGTGCTTCCTGCCCTCCCACTATCACCCTGAGCAACCACTGAGCCCTTCACTCTGTCCCAGCCATGTTTAAAAACATAGGTAGTTTGCTAGCCCAGTAGCACTGAGGGTTGAGGCGCTGGGCGCCACATCTTGCGTTGTGCCGGAGACCCGCATTCAGGAAATAGCCTGGGTTGTCGGGGGTCAGCCTGAAGGGGGGGAGGACGAGGAGTGAGACTGAGCCACCGCAGGTGGTTCTCTCTCCTCCATGGAGGGACTGGAGGCTCCCCAGCCACTGGCCGCCACTCGGTGGACGATGGATGGTGGCGCCAACCTGAGGGTGCTCTGGGGAGAGCCACTGGGAGGGGTGGAAGAGGCTGAGACAGTGTCATGGGGCATGTGTGTGCACCACCACACATGCATGACACCCGTGTGCTTGGGCACTGGGGAACATGGGAGAAAACCGGGCAAAACCCACAGAAAATGTAAATTAAAAAATAAATAAATAAAACCATTGGTAATTTGGGCACCCACCACATTAGCTGGCAAATTGTTTCACAGCTCCACCACCCTTTCTGTAAAATAAAACTTTCTCACTTCCCTCTTGAATCTTCTCCAACAGTTTCCAGTCCTGCCCCCATCTTTTTGATCTGATACTTATGCTAAATAGTTCCTCACAGTTTACCTTATTCATTCCTTTCAAGAACTTGAAGGTCTCTATGGAATCTCCCTTCTGTCACCTGGTCTCCAGCGTGTACACGTTCACTGGCTTTAGTTGATCCTTGTAAGATCTGCCCTGCTTGCCTTGAATGATTTTTGGTCACCCTACATTGCACTGTCTCCAGCCTGTCCTTAGTTTTTCCTTAGGTGAGGACTCTAGAACGGGCACAGTACTCCAGGTGGGACCTCACCAGTGATCTATAGAGTGGTAATAATATCTCCTTCCTTCTGCTGTCAGAACCGCTTCTTATACAACCCAGCATCCAGTTTGCCTTACAGCAGGCCTTGTTTCACTGGCTTGATTGTTTTAGAGAGTCACTGATGATGGCCTCTGGGTCTCTTTCTTCAGTGGCTGTGAACAGCTTCACTCCCCCCACCACCATCCAGTACTCTGCCCTCAGTTTCTTGCTCCTGATTTGCATCACCTTGGACTTTTTGCCACTGAATTTCAGCTGCCAAACTTCTGACCACCTCTCTAGCTTTTGTAAGTCTCTCTGTATCTCCCTAAACCCCCTCCTCACTGTCTACCCTGCCACAGAGCTTAGTGTTGTCTGCAAAGAGGTACATCTTGACCTGGATTCCTTCTCCCATGTCACTAATGAACATATTGAAAAGGACTGGACCCAGTATCAGACTGAAGACATATCTGTAAGCAATAATACCCGACAGGGTGGGCAGTACTGTGCTATACCGGACTGCCCAGGGGCGTAATGAGGCCTGACGCCGCAGATGAAGGCCCTGATAGCCCCTGGAAGGTCCGGTATAGCACAATACCACCCACCCTGGAGGGTATTATTGCACTTAGAAAATGGGCCACTGTATTATATATGTTTGAAAAAAATTTATTTTTATGTAAAAAAGTTAAAACTCATAGGAGTTTGATTTATTTTGTAATAAAATAGTTCCTCCGCCTGTGTTTTTTTTGTTAGCTAAGGACATCTGTCCTGCTGGAGTCACTGTAGTTGTAGCTGGTTGTTATGGTTCCCCCCCCCCCGCATATACACAGGCTATAAATTGTTTAAATTGTCATTCTGTATTTATTTATTTAATTAATCATTCATTCTGTTACACCCACCCATAGTAGTCTGTTTATAACCTCCTTCCCCGTTGTCATGCAGTGTGTGTCTAAGTTTTATTTTGTATAACCCCCCCATGAAAATAGAAGTATTTTTTTTCAGCCACCAGGTGTTGCTATAGTGATCATGACACGAACTGCGGGGGGAGTAAGCGAGAGTGGTTTGCGGTTGAGGGCACTTACTTTATGACAAACAGTATACAGTATGTATTTTTTGTTTGTTTCTTTTCAACACTAGAGCCAGCTGTTGCTGTTAAAATCGATTGAAGAAAGTGCGGTCTGTACTGAGGTGCATGTTTGGGACAGTGAGCTTGGCGGAGGAAGCAGTTTAGTTTAGGCTGCTGGTGAGACTAAAGGTATCCTGCTATGAAAACAAAAAGGACGTAGTTTGATTTTTTTTCCAGAGATGTCCAGGAAAAATGTGATATTTCATGTTGTGGTGGTGATTTGAGAAAGTACAGTGAAAGGGTCAGTATCGTTACTGGCCATGAGATGAGCGGTACTTTGTTAATTTTCCATACCACAGATGCATGTCCATCTGCCGTATGAAAAATGAAGAAAGTACCACTGCTGTCATCATTCATTGTAGTTGGACCGGAGCTGTCGTCTATGGTTCCTTGAAATCTGCTTACCCTTTTGCAGGTTAGCTGCATTTTTTCCTTACAGCTGCTGATTTGTTTATTTTGTATTTTTTGTGTTTGGCATGAGAGAAATGGGGAGATTGGCCTGGCTGGTACTTAAGGTTTCGCTTAGTGAGTGGGAAAAAATGGAGTCTGGCAAGTTAAATTCGGGGTGGCCCACGGATATGTTCAGCAATAGGGCACCCCAAAGTGGCACTTGTTTTTCACTGGGCACTGTTGCCTGATAGAGCAGGGCTCTGGATAGGGAACTGGCCAGTCAGAAGGGAGGATTTTAGAAGCCCATTTTCTAAGATGTGGATAATGCAGTTGGATGTTATGAACACTGTGAGCAAATCCCCAGTAACAGGAATGTTCCAGTAAATGCAATGTTCCCTGGTGGCAATTCCACATGAACACTGCTAGTACTAAGGGTGTGCAAAAACATAAATTATGTATACGTCGAAGGTTTGACAAATATACCAGGGTATTCATGTATTCAACTGTATTTGGGTGTTAAACTAGGCTGGTATTCGACCATAATTCAGTACATTTATTAAAAATGCTGTAGACATGAAAAAAAACACCACAAAATAGAGTTCAATGTGCCTGCGCAACTGGTTTCGAGCTTGTGTAACGTAGATCATCTTTGGTTGTCCACCTCTCTATCAGTGGGATATACAACCCTGTAGGGGTACAAAGGCAAGGAATCCTAAAGGAGGGTTCCACCCTTGAGGTGCCACAGGAGTGATTCCCTTGGCTAAAGGTACCTTAGGAAGAAGCCCAAAAAGAGTGCTGAGCAAAGCATACAAGGTAGTGAACACTTAACGAGGATGAAGACCTGTGCATAGGTCAGTTGGTAGTACGGGTTCAGTTGGTAGCATGGGTCAGTTGTTATACTGTTTGAGTAGAGTAGACAGGAAACAACAAGTGAATAGTGACCCACTCGGAGGTCTAACTAAAAGGCGTGGAGACCTTGCTTCCTAAGGAGAGAGAGAACATCCAAAGGGGGAGAAGGGACAATTATGGGGCAGCCATCCAACTCAATCCAACAGCGGAAACCTAAGTGATGTAGGGACTACAGCTACGCCTATCTAGTATTATGACCATTGGAATGGAGAAGATGAAAAAAACCCTTTGAGGAGGAAACCTCTAGGGATCCAAGGCATAGGTCGCCTTCCCTCCAGGCTTTGGGACAGTTTTGTTTAGTGACAGTTCTACTGCTGCAATTTAAGAGACCAATCCAGGGGAACTGCAATTTGGGGGGGACACTCTCACTCTGTCTCTCTAATGGGAATGCTGTGGAGGGTTACAAGTGAACTCTGCAACACTGGGGCATCTCAGTGCCAATCTCCAAGATGGGAGGAGGAGAAGAATAACGACCGCTGAGGTCCTCAGCCAGCCTACTGATCTAAGAACAAACCAGGTTAACCAGAGATTGTTATAAGGAGAATAGCTTTAAAGGGTGCCTCCAAACCCACTCGGGCAGGTAAAGGGGCCCTTCCCATGATAACTCCACCCCTTTACTGCTGAAATCTTCACTGCTACCTTGAGAGGTGCCATTGGTACAGTTGACAACTAAAGGTCCCCTAGAGTGAGGACATTCCCAACTGTGGGCCAGGTGAGAAGGACCATGCCCCAAGCTTCACATGCTCAAGATGTGGCCTTCGGGTGCAGAGAGACACTGTCGGCCACAGGGCTAGCCCTGAGATCTGGAAGTAATGGACATAGTCAGAATTTCTCCAAAATGTGGAGGAGTAAGTTGTAATGAGCGTGGGGCCTGCATGTGGGTCATGATGGATGATAGCAGAGGGATCTGTACTCCAGTCAGACTGAGCACTGTGGACCCTCTTGTGGGTCTTGACTAGATGAGAGCTGACAGGGAGAGACCTGTATTTATTTTTTTACTTAGTTGTTTAACCAGGAGTAGCACACTAAGCTGAAAGCTTTTTTACAGGAGCGACCTGGGAGCACAGGGAAGTTAAGTGACTTGCTCAGGGTCACACGGTATGCAAGTGGATGCTGTGGGATTCAAATCCAGGTCTGGTCTGCTGGATGTGACCAGATATGCAGCTCAGCGCCTTAAACCACTGTGCTATACTGCCTCCGATATGTTTGTAGGCCAGGCTAAGCAATATGGACCCTCTCGTGGGTCTAGGCAAGGCAAATAGCATTTGTCAACCACAGGAAGCCATGCCGACCAAGCCCATTAGGAAGCCAAATTAGGACTGAATTGAATTGTATATTATGAGTAAGAGAACAGCAAGACTGGGAGGAGCCAGGGGCTGGTGGTTGGAGAAGAAGAGGCTGCAAAGCCAGTATGGTAGGAGGTGTGGTTCGAAGCAAGTAAACATGATATGCTGACAGACTTGGAAGGGGATGAGTGTTGCTGGTAGTGAAAGGGACAGGAAGGCTGGGATGACTGTGTAAACCAGGTGCATAAGTAAGCATTACACCATGACAGACCGTGGTTCTACTGTAGAATTAATCCATGGTTGAGAAGGGTTGGGCCTCCAACCACCCAACCATGGATTAATTCCACAGTAGAACCATGGTCTGGAGTGGTTTAATGCCATTGTAACATGGTAAGAGTATTGCCACTATTTTGAAATGTACACAGGTATTGAACATCACACTGATGATGTTCAATACCTGTGTAATGAGGTTAGTTGATATCTTGGAGGTAGAAGACTTGGTTTGCTGGCCAAGGCACCTAGCTTCACCTGAGCTCTTTCCTTCTAAGACTGCTTGAAAGGCAGAGTAGAGAAACTTACCAGAGCAAGGGAGAAGGATTAAGACTTAGTTTGGCTAAGCAGATTTACTGTGTGGTGGTGTTTTTTATTTTTTTACTCACAGGGATTGCTACTGTTTGTTGTTAACATTTCATTGCTTTATTTTTTCTCTGATTCAAATTGTTGTTGCTGGTATACCTTCTTCTGCATTATTACAAGGTGTGCCTACAGGTGTGTGCTAACAGATTACTGCTGTAATCTTCTGATTCAAATTGACTTTTGCAAGGTATATCTTCTGTTACTGCTTTATTTTTCTCTGGAGCAAAGTGTTTCTTACAGGGTATATCTTCTCTGAAATTAATGTATTGCAGGTGGAGCTTACATTTTTTGTGACTTTTTATCATTGGGCTAAGCAAAATTACTGTTTGACACTGTGTTTTATTTTTTTCTTGTTTGTTGAAAAGGTTTGTTGTCTCAGAGGTGTTTCAGTCTCCTTCTCACATTGAAGGAGCTAATTGCTTTTCCTCCCACAGCTCTTCCAAAGGATTAGGTGTGTATGTGGGGGTGGAGCTGGCAAACTGTCAGTAATTTCCAACAGAAAGAAGGGTTAAAAAGTCAGGTTAGTTGATATCTTGGAGGTAGAAGACTTGGTTTGCTGGCCAAGGCACCTAGCTTCACCTGAGCTCTTTCCTTCTAAGACTGCTTGAAAGGCAGAGTAGAGAAACTTACCAGAGCAAGGGAGAAGGATTAAGACTTAGTTTGGCTAAGCAGATTTACTGTGTGGTGGTGTTTTTATTTTTACTCACAGGGATTGCTACTGTTTGTTGTTAACATTTCATTGCTTTATTTTTCTCTGATTCAAATTGTTGTTGCTGGTATACCTTCTTCTGCATTATTACAAGGTGTGCCTACAGGTGTGTGCTAACAGATTACTGCTGTAATCTTCTGATTCAAATTGACTTTTGCAAGGTATATCTTCTGTTACTGCTTTATTTTCTCTGGAGCAAAGTGTTTCTTACAGGGTATATCTTCTCTGAAATTAATGTATTGCAGGTGGAGCTTACATTTTGTGACTTTTTATCATTGGGCTAAGAAAATTACTGTTTGACACTGTGTTTTATTTTTTCTTGTTTGTTGAAAAGGTTTGTTGTCTCAGAGGTGTTTCAGTCTCCTTCTCACATTGAAGGAGCTAATTGCTTTCCTCCACAGCTCTTCCAAAGGATTAGGTGTGTATGTGGGGTGGAGCTGGCAAACTGTCAGTAATTTCCAACAGAAAGAAGGGTTAAAAAGTCAGGTTAGTTGATATCTTGGAGGTAGAAGACTTGGTTTGCTGGCCAAGGCACCTAGCTTCACCTGAGCTCTTTCCTTCTAAGACTGCTTGAAAGGCAGAGTAGAGAACTTACCAGAGCAAGGGAGAAGGATTAAGACTTAGTTTGGCTAAGCAGATTTACTGTGTGGTGGTGTTTTTATTTTTTACTCACAGGGATTGCTACTGTTTGTTGTTAACATTTCATTGCTTTATTTTTTCTCTGATTCAAATTGTTGTTGCTGGTATACCTTCTTCTGCATTATTACAAGGTGTGCCTACAGGTGTGTGCTAACAGATTACTGCTGTAATCTTCTGATTCAAATTGACTTTTGCAAGGTATATCTTCTGTTACTGCTTTATTTTCTCTGGAGCAAAGTGTTTCTTAGGGTATATCCTCTCTGAAATTATTACAGGTGGTGCTTACAGGTTTTACAGTTTTATCTAACATTAGGATAAGCTTTCAGGGTTACTGCATTTGTTGTTGACTGATTGTTTCTGCTCTTACCTCCTTGTTCTTTCGTCCGTGGTTCTTCTTTTTAGGCAGGGAAGGGCCAGCCACCACCCCATCCCAACCACCCCACGCTACACTCCTTTTATAGGGTACCACAGTTGTGACATTTCCTGTGACAGAGCAGGAAGGGGCGGATCAGTGGGGCCTCCACAAGGTGATCTCATTTACAGGGCACTAGTAATTTAACTTGTTATAACAAGTTAAACAAAGCACAATTAAACCATTACTTGCATTTTTTTTCCTTCTAATTACTCTGACTAGGTTACAAACCCAGCAACTTATTTGTAATGGATTTCATTAACTGCAGGTACTGTGGAACAATTTTCAGAAGGACAGTCTTACAGGATTTAGGACACTGTCCTACATGCTGGGCCTTTGAGATCTTAGGTCTCAGCTCCGGGCAGCATGGGCAGAGATTGCACGCTCAAATTTCATATTGAAGAGGAAATACATTATAAGAACCACCCGCCATTTCCCCAGCATCCAACAGAAAACCTCGACCGCAGAGGGTAGTTGGTCCAGGAGGTTGGCAGGTGGTTAGGAGGAGCAAATCAGGTGCCCCATCACTCTCTGCTCTCCAACATTACCTCCAAAACCTATAAACACTACAAACAGGTATCTGCCTCTATCTCTGAAATCAAATAAAGAGGCAGAAGAAACTGCACAGCAGGACACTGCGGCACAGGACTGGCACAACAATACTCACCCAAATCAGGAACCAAAACTAAACAAGCACAAAGGAAATCCAAAAACTCTGATCATAGGAGACTCCATGATTCGGGAGTTGATACCCATCTCCAGCCAGGGTGATGGTCAGATGTCTCCCAGGTACATCAGCATGGAGAGACACTGACCGCATTACTAAAATTGTTCACAAAGCAGGAGAAAACATTGATGTCCTAGTACACATAGGGACTAATGATCCCGCCAGCCGGTCAGTTGTGGAGACCAAGGAACACCTGACCAGGCTGGGTGACAAACTATCATCTATTTCGTCCAGCATCTCCTTCTCTGAGATCCTGCCAGTCTGGGAGAGAGGAGCAGATGGACGGAAGGTCAGAGAAGGGGAGATAGGGAGCTAAACACGTGGCTCAAGGACTGGTGCCAGGAAAAAGGACACAGATTTGTAGGGAACTGGCAACAGTTCTGGGAGCGAAAGTTCTTTAAATTTGATGGACTGCATCTGACTAAAGAGGAGTCAGTGCATTGGGGCAGAAGTTTGACGCTCTTTGCAGAATATTTAAACTAGCAAATGGGGAGAGGGGGCAGCACCCCATACGTCGAATGGGAAGAACACCCTCCCCTCAGCTAGTGGTCAAACAGGAATTCAGCGTGTTTGCCATTCATTTGCATCACCAGGTGAAAAAAAGGTTTGTCTCCCCAACGATGCACAGGGGTAATGCCAAACTTCACCCAACAACTAACACACCAAAATCTGGCCAATGGAAAATCATGTACCAAATGCTCACAGCCTGGGAAATAAGATCCCAGACCTGCAGGCAATAATGTCAGAGGCTAAACTGGACATAGTAGCAATTAGTGAGACGTGGTTTACCAGTAACCACACTTGGGAGACTTCAGTACCTGGCTATGTATTGTTCAGAAGAGACCGAGGTGCAAAAGGGGAGGAGTGGCCTGTATGTTAATGAAAATATCAAAGCTACAGAAATTCAGAATACACATAAGAGAGCCAGAAGAACTGTGGGTCACCCTGGAAACAGGAAATGGGACAGCCATAAGAACTGGGGTTGTCTACAGGCCCCAGACCAGAGGGAGGACATAGACACATTACTGTTAGAAGATATACAAAACATGACAGCTAAAGGGGAGGTTCTGATAATGGGAGACTTCAACATGCCAGATACAGATTGGTCAATACCAGCAGGAACATCGGCCAGAACTAGACACATAGTGGATTCCCTGCAGGGGGAGGGCCTCAAACAACTGGTACAGCAACCCACAAGAGACAGGGCTATCCTAGATCTAGTACTGACTAACAAAGAAGGGATCACAGATCTCCAGGTAGAAGGTCACCTGGGGGCCAGTGACCATCACATGGTATGGTTCAATTTGGCTACTACATCTAAATCATCCCATTCAAGGCAAAATATGGGACTTCAGAGGAGCTGACTTTGATAAGATGGCCAACAGAGTTAAGCTAGCCCTGGCAAAAAGAAACACAGGTGAGGAGGTACAGGCAAAGTGGGCAAGCATTAAGGATACAATACTTGAAGCAACATCCCATTGTGTTAGACAGAAAAGGAAGTGTAAAGAAGAAGGAAACCACTTTGGTTCTCAAATACAGTAGCAGAAAAGGTCAGAGCCAAAAGGCTGGCCTTCAGAAAATATAAGGGAACACAGCGGGATGAAGATAGGAGGCATACCAAACTGCCCTAAGGGAAGCAGGTAAGGCAGTAAGGCAGGCAAAGTCCCAAACTGAGGAAACACTAGCACGAACAGTAAAGAAGGTGACAAGACTTTCTATAGATACATTAGTGAAAGGAGAAAGTCCAGAGGGTATTGCTAAGCTTAATGGAGAAAGGGAGCATGTGAGGAGGAGGACCCTGTAAAGGCATCTATCCTAAATAGATACTTTGCTCAGTATTTACTGAAGAGAAGGTAGGGCAAGGCCCACAGCTCAACATCATGGACACAGGGGAGGGAGGTGAGCACTACTCCCTTCACAAAGAAAGGGTCCTACAAGAGCTTGCTAAGCTCAGGTGGATAAGGCAATGGGACCTGATGGCATACATCCCAGGGTACTAAGGAGCTAAAGGAGGAACTAGCAGAGCCATTAGCAGAATTGTTTAGTGAGTCTCTGAGCACAGGAGAGGTCCCAGAAGACTGGAGAAGGGCTCATGTGATCCCACTCCACAAGAGTGGTAGCAGGGAGGAGGCGGGGAACTACAGACCGGTCAGTCTTACCTCAGTAGTGGGCAAGATTATGGAGGCACTCTTAAGGAAAGGATAGTGCAACACCTGGAATCCATAGGGGCACAGGATCCAAGACAGCATGGGTTTACAAAGGAAGGTCCTGTCAAACTAATCTCATAGATTTCTTTGACTGGGTAACCAGAGTGGTGGACCAGGGGGAGCAGTTGATGTCGCCTACGCTAGACCTAGCAAAGCTTTGACACTGTTCCACATAGAAGATTGATAAATAAGCTAGGTAGGCTCGGGTGGGTCAGAAGTTGGTCAACTGGGTGGCAAACTGGTTGACTGGCAGAAAACAGAGAGTGGTGGTAAATGGTATACAGTCAGAAGAGATGCAAGTCACAAGTGGGGTACCTCCAGGGATCAGTCCTGGGGCCAGTCCTATTCAACATCTTCATTACTGACCTCTAGATGGACTAGAGGGTAAAGGCTTGTCTGTTTGCAGATGACACCAAGATCTGCAACAGAGTAGATGATCCAGATGGGGTGGGCAGAATGAGAAGAGATCTGGATAAACTAGCAGAATGGTCAGAAGAGTGGCAACTGGATTTAATGCAAAGAAGTGCAAAATCATGCACATAGGGAAGAGAAACCCTGAAGCCACTTATAGGCTGGGAGGAGTTGCTAGCAGTCACAAAGGAAGAAAGAGACTTGGGCATCATCATCACTGATGACCTAAAATCATCAAGCAGACCTCTAAAGCAGTAGGTAAGGCTAGGGGTGTTAGGGTGTATTAGTAGGGGTATCACAATAAGTAAGAGGGAGGAATAATCCCTCTGTACAAGACATTGGTTAGGCCCCATCTGAGTACTGTGCAGTGTTGGAGGCCACACCTTCTCAAGGACATTAACCAAATTGAGGCAGTCCAGAGAAGGGCAACCAAATGGTGCAGGGACTGCATCAGAAGACATATGAGGACAGATTAACGGAGCTCAATATGTATACCCTTGAGCAAAGGAGGGAGAGAGGTGATATGATCGAGACATTTAAACACCTTAAGGGCATAAACAAGGTGAAAGAGTCTAACATGTTTAAATATAAGAAAAATAGCAGGACAAGAGGACACAGCATGAGATTAGAGGGAGGCCGATTAAGGGGGAATGTGAGGAAATTCTTTTTCACAGAAAGGGTGGTAGATGCATGGAATGGCTTACCACAAGAAGTGGTGGCTATGAATACAGTGCAGGGCTTCAAACAGGCATGGGATAGGCATAAGGGAGCAATACAAATGACTACGAATAGATAGGTCACTGACAGAGCAAAGGCCGATGGCACATTTATAAGGTAGAAAAAGAAATGGGCAGACTGGATGGGCCTTGCGGTCCTTATCTGCCGTCAACTTCTATGTTTCTATGTTTCTATGATGAAATAATGTGCACAGATACAGGATTCATTTAGGTGCTTTGTTTATTGCAATATAGTTCGCCATCATAGCACTGCTTACATACATTGCGGCTGGTTTGCATCTATATTACTAACTTTGCTGTCAGAACTCACTTCGTTCTGTTAGAAACATATCCGATTTTTTTAAGAAAATGAATTGGTAGAAAATTTTTTTTTAACTCACATTTTCACTGCTTGCATCGTGCATTGCTACTTCCTTATACCCGTGTGCTGCATTCTGGGATTGTTGTCATGATACTACGTGATTAGTATGTAGCATATTGCTAGGCTATCTTGGGTTACATCGTGTGGAGAGCCTCAACCTACAGTATTATGCAGTTACATCCAGGTAATACTAAACAGTAACATTTTTAATTTTTCAACATTTACAGGCTGTGAACACTCGTGCAGAAATTTCAACAGTATATACTGTTTGCTTATGTTTTCTACTGCTGCTGCAACACTCGCGCCTTGTGATGCACTCGCTATCTAATAAACTCTGCTCATATGTTATGGTGGCTGAAAAAGGTACTGCATAAGCAACCATTGTTCTACTGTGGAATTAATCCATGGTTGCTTGATGGTCTCCTGCTGCTGTTTATCCAATCTGTGTTATCTATTTTACTGTGTTGTTTAAAGCCAAGTTATAATATTAGGTTTCAAGTTTCAAGTTTGTTGCAGGAAGACTCCATTGAGCAAACTCATTCACAAGAAGGTCCTGAGGCATGTACACAGTCATGGAGACATTACATAATAAGACATCATTGATTATAAGTAAACAAAGTGCAAACATAGTTCATGTAAGACAGTTCATAGAAAGAAATATCATTATAAAGTAATGTACAGTTAAGGAACATTTGATTCATAGTGTTCAAGCAAAACAAGGAAGGGTTTATAGACATAACACTGGTATAAAGCAATAAATATGGTTAGCGTACAGTGACAGGAGAGAGGATAATTAGGAGGGCCGGGTTGGGGATTAATAGAAAGCAGGGATGGAAGAGGGTTAGAATGAGTAAGGGGGAGTAAGATATAGATAGGAAGTCAAGGTGGAAGAAGGTTGTAGGAGCAGGTAAAGAAATCATGTAGTTTAGCAGCAGTATGCATTGCAGGCTAGGAAGTTTCAGTCCTGACTTGGACTAGAGCCTGAGGAGTCGAAGAGCATGCATAGGGGTACGGGAGATGCTTAATAACAGCTACAAGTATCTTTTATTTTGGATGCTGCTAATGCTTTATAGAGATTGACTGAGATGCTACTAGTTAATTTCAGTATGGATTGGAGTTGGTTCCATATAGAAGGAAGAGCATGTGAAATAGCTCATTTGCCAAAGGTAGTACGAGTCCTAGGTATGAGAAGCAGGATGAAGTCTGATTTCCTAACAGAATATACACTGTGGGAAATGCAGATAAGAGACATTAGATAGCTCAGGAGTTTGTGCAGGAGTATCTTAAGGGTCCAGATACCAGCATGGATCAGGCATCTAGTGGTGAGTGATGTCCAGCCAACAGCTGCGTACAGATCACAGTGGTGAGTTCGGAATGGGAAGCAGATGATGAACCATAGAGCATGGTGATAGGGGATGTCCAGCTTGCCAAGGCTTGAGATTGCAGAAGAGGTGTAGATTAAATCTCCGTAATCAAGTAAGGGAAGGAATGTGGCCTGGACCAGCATGGTTCGAGTCTCAAGAGGGAAGACTGACCTATTTCTAAAAAAGAATCCTAGCCTGGCTTTGAGTCTCCTGGATAAGTCCTCAATATGGTCATTAAAAGAGAACTTATTATCTATCCAAATACCAAGGTATTTAAATTTGGGAACAACTTCCAAGGGTTCTCCTAAAGAGGTAACAATAAAGTCTTTCGGTAGGACAGGGAGGGTGCCAGAGGAGGTACAATGAGAGAAGATCATTGCCTTAGTTTTCTTAGCATTAAGGAGAAGCTTGACTTTTGTTAGATTATTTTCAAGCTGAGCAAAGTCAGTTTGTAACACGTATCTAACTTCAGACAGAGTTGAGCCAGAGGCATACAGTACTGTGTCATCCGCAAAGAAATGCAGGTTGGAATTGGTTATGTAAGAGTCAAGATTGTTGATGTACTGAGGGAAGAGGGTTGGGCCTAGAACGGAGCCTTGGGGGACTCCCCTGGCAATTGGCAAGGAGGCTGAGAAAAGACCATTGGCTTTAACATTCTGTGTCCTCCCTGATAGATAACTGGTAAACCACTGAGCGGTGGACAGAGCGGCACCTAGATTAGCAAGGCAAGTAACTAAGATGTTGTGGTCAACTGTATCAAATGCTTTACTAAGGTCTAAAAAGACTGCACCAGTAATCTTCTTGGCATCCACAGCAGAGACCCAGTCATTAGTGACTTTAGCCAGTGCTGTGATAGTGCTGTGATTAGACCGGAAACCAGATTGTGCTGGGTTTAGGAGTGAAAAGGTTTTGATGAGAAGTTTTAATTGGTTATAGATCAATTTTGCAAAACTTTAAAGAGGAAGGGCAAGATGGAGATGGGTCTATAGTTGTTAAGATCGCAAGGATCCCCTGATCCGAATAGAGGAAGGATGTGGGTGGATTTCCAACAAGACAGAACTGTGGCAGAAGTGATGGAGAGATTGAAGATATGTAGAATGGGGGCAGTGAGATGGGCATGGCCTAGTCTTAGGAAGAAAGGTTCGAGTCCATCATCCCCTGCACTTTTTCTGGTATCTAGCTTAAGGAGTAAGTCTTCAACTTCTTTATTGTTGAGCGTGCGCAGCTGAAAGGGACAAGATGAGGTGCAGGTTGCAGAGGTGGAGCTAGCTTGCCTATTCACATGACCAGCATAAGGTGAGGAGTCAAAGGCTAGGCCAGCAGTGACAAAATGGGAGTTAAGTTCTTCAAGGATTTGAGAATTACTTTCCACCACCTTACCACTGGTGAGTATCTTAGTTGGAATGGACGGAGCAGAGGGACATCCTTCAATAGATTTAAGTGTCCCCTAGATTTTGTGGGAATTCCTGTTTTCCTGTTCCAGGGTTAAGATATAGAAGTTTGCTTTTGCAGAGTGAATGCTTTTTACACAGGTGTTCCTAGCTGTTCTGAAGGCCTGACAATCTGCAGGGCTCTTGGTGTGCCTAGCCTGGGCCCAAATCTTGTCACGTTTTGTAAGTGCTGCCTTGAGATGTGGGGTAAACCAGGGGTGGGAGATGTTACGAACCCTGACTTTGATAAAGGGGGCATGCTTATTTGCCAGAGTGGCAAGGTTATTGTTAAGGACAGAGACAGCCTCATCGGCAGTTTTGGCAAGGTAAAGATCTTGCCATCTGACCTTGCCTAAGTCAGAAAGGAAATTTACTGCATTAAACTTACGAAAAGACCGTTTTGCAATGAGTTTGGGCTGTTGCTGGGCCTTAGTTTGAGATCTTGTACATACAACAACCCCGCGGTCACTCATGTTGTTGTGAAAAACTGCTGAGTGTAAGATTTTATTAAGGATGAGTGGTTAATATAACATTTAAGAGGGAGCTATTGGCAATGTTCCAGGTATTGTTCCTTGTGGGTTTGCTAACTAACTGTACAAGGCCAAGCTCGTCACAGAGAGATTTAAGGCAGTGTGATTTTGGGGAAAGCCAATCCATATTGAAATCCCCTAGGGTTATTGTTTCTATGTTGGCAGCAGTGGTTAGGGATTTCAGTATATTAAGGATTTCTGTGCCGCCGGTCAGAGGCCTATAACCACCTATAATAGTAACGCATTCCTTGGAAGGAAGGTGAAGCTTCAGTGAAACAATCTCAAATTCCTTTGGTTTAGATTTACAGAAGATATCACTAACTGAGTACCTGGTTTTGGAAAAGATGACCCCCCCCCCCGATTCCCTATCTGCCTTGAATAGTTTATAGCCCGGGAGAGTAATTTGTTGGTTGGTATTAACCTTTTTAAGCCATGACTCGGTAATGATGATAAGATCCGGGTTAGTATGTGCAGCCCATGCTTGTAGTCGGTCACATTTTTTGACCAGGCTTAGTATATTGACCAGCACCATTTTAAGACCAGGAGCAGCTGCAAATTCTGATGGAGAGGTAAGTTGTAATGGAGGGCCAGGATTTAACTCTACATTGTCTGAGCACAGGAGGAGCAGCAGTAGCATTTTCTTTAGGGAGCTCATCAAGAATGAAAGGACTTTTTTCCTTTGGGACCACCCTTGATACATTGCCAGGGATGTATGTTTAGTGCAAGAGAAGGTAAGGCTGATTTGACCGTTTAAGGTGATGAGAGAGAGTGCTCAGATAGTCATAGGGGATGGGGAAAGGAAGGGGAGGGGGAGGAATGGGAGAAATGGGTGAAGGGAGGGTGAGTCAACGAGAGGAGGGAGGTACAGTGTGAAGGGGTAAAATAGGTTGAAGTAAGGGTTCCAGGGCTGGATTAGAACCTGGTTCATCATGGTATAGTGTAACATAGATTACACTGTTTTCTAGAATTAGAAAGATAACAATAAAGCAAGCCATGATTCCAAAAGAGTGGAGTCAAGATGTTAGTGAGGGTTGGATGCTTCTGCTGAGAGGGTGACAGGATCATGATCAAAATGCCCTCAGGTCTCAAAGGGGAAGTAAAATTAATAGTGGCGTTTATATCAATACTCAGTCTAGTGAAGAACTACGGAAGCAAATAACAGGCTAGGCACTACAGTGATGCTACACAAAGTACAGTCTAATTGACTCAGCTCTGAAAAGTAACAGGCCAACGTGAACCAATCATATGGCAGAGGACCAGGGAGGGCAGTGCAGAATTGTATTTAAAGGAGGCCTGGGAGGGGGTGTGGGAGTGGGAGAAAAATTCGAGCAGCAGTTATCAGAAGAGAGGCAGTCAAGACCTCACAGAATTTGCTGTATAAGTCTATGGTAAAGGGCGCACCAATCAGGGTGTAGCAGGATAACATTGCAGACCAATCAGAATCCGCCTGAAAGCATGCTGCATCAGTCGGGTGCAGCCAACCCAGGATGGCTCCAGGGGAAGAGCAGCGGTCATACCTACTGTCTGGATCCACTTTCCAGGATCCGAAATCCGGCAAGGGCTGGTGTGTGGGGTCAGGCAGCAGCCATAGAGATGGCTGGTGCTGTCTGCCCTGGATGAGGAGAGCCGCTCAGATGTGAATGCCTAAGAGGGAAAGGCGAGAGAGAGAGAGAGGTTAAATAGTCAGGCTTCGCTGGGAGTTCAGAGGTGGGAAGCTGGCGGCAGACCGACAGCAGGGGATGGGGGTGATTGAAAGTTAGCAAAGAGAACGATTAGAGAGGCAGGGGTAGGGCAAGCCAAAGATAATGGACAGAGTGAGGAAACATAGAAAGATAGAAACATAGACTTTGACGGCAGATAAGGACCACTTGGCCCACCCAGTCTGCCCATTTCCCTACCTACTGGATAAGCTGCAGATTCTAGTTAACCAACAGCCTATTTCCTGCAACCCCCCACTATAATTGCCTTATGTCTGTCCCATGCATGTTTGAATTCCTCCACTATTTTAGACCCCACAACCTCTCCAGGAAGAGACACTAAAGGAAATAGCAGAGGGGAAAGGGTCTACACAGAAGGCAAATATTAAAGAAAAGAAGCTAAGTTAGCTAGGGGGTTGGTGTGGGATTTCCAGAGAAAGGGAGAGACAATGAAGAGGAAAGAAAATAGATATATGTCACATATATGTCACAGAAAAGCAGTTTTGAATACAGCAGGCAGTGTGAATTGAGCTAGACAGTCAAGGACTACCAAAATCACACACTGCACTGGGCAAACAGGCTACAGTAATACTCAGCCTTAATAGTAGAAAATAAGTCTACACAAGGCATGGTAAGGGATGGTAGAAAGCTAGGTAGAGCCAGAAGCCCTTGGGCAGAGTTGCCTGGAATAGCTGGTTACATAGTGCCATAAAGGCTATGCAGAGCAGCAGGAGGAGGCCGGGCAAGCTAGAGGCTTATACAATACACGACAAACAGGAAGCTGCTCAAGCTACCTGGGGCCAAGATGTCCACTCTGACTCCTCAGTCCCCTGACATAGGAAAAACAAATAAGCCATGAACATGACGCCATGACACCAAGCAGCTAACGAAATAAGTTAAATAGGTGCCAGCCATGAAAGCAAGATTAGGTTATCATCAGAAACAGACTGCTGTGGGTTTGGTAAAAGTGGGAGTAGCAATAAATGAGCAATAAATGAGGCTAAATAACATAACCACAGAAGTGAGGAGTGATGCAGTAGGGTAGGACACTGCTGGAGCAGACAGGGGAATGAGACAGATTGATAGCTGCTAAGGGGAGCCAGTACTAAAGGCAGGTGAAAACAATTAAGGTGATGCGCACAGGGACTACAGCAGGGAAATAGCAATTGGAACTGAGAGCACACAGGCAGCTAGTACAGAGAAAGAGAGATTGCTGAAATATGATACATGAACTGAGAGCTTGATTAGCAATGCAGAAAAATGTAACAATGCAAACAGAGGGGCACTAGCATACTAGAAAAGCCCAGACAGCAAACAAAGCAAACGGGACCACAGGAGCAGTAGGGAGAACAAATAACCGAGACAGAAGCACAGACTGCAGCCATACGCAAGACATGGACCGAGAAGCAGGAGGCAAAGGTAAAATTTACTGACCCAGAAGTAGGAGGAGTACAATCCAGGCAGGGAGTCTAGCACAGCCAGCAGATTCTAACAGAAAAGAAGTGAAGAGACAAACACAGCGGGGGCAGGGGTCAGGGAATGGCGGGTCCAGAGAGAGGATGGACAGAGCCTCCGACTGCAAGAAAAAAATGTTTTTGTGTGGAATGAGGAGAGTAACCCTTATATGGGCTGAACGAGGGTGTGGCCAGTTGCACCGCCCCTTGAACTACAGGCTGTAGCCTTCCAAAAATAAGAGGTTTTCTGCTCAGCATGGGTAGATAGATGGTATCACTAGATTGTGAAAACACACTATACTGATGCAGTCAGACAGTGTAAGCATAGTTTAAAGGAAAAAAACACCAGCAACTTTTGTGTGCTGTCCTGCCAGTGCATATTTCTACCCCTGATTAGTATTTCTGTGTAAAATAAATATATTTTCTAATTGCATTTGGTATTAAAACTTCAGTTTAAAGAAGTGCTCGAAAACTTCGGTTAGCTAGGCAGCTGCCCACCAGCAGTCATGCTGTGGGATGGCAAAGATGCCATCAGAAAAAATATATTGTTAAACAGAAATGATAATCGAGGCATATGCACCGACAAGAGACTACGTAAAGTAACCGGTGTTTTCCTTTAACACATTAGGCATTTTCTCTAGATACGAAAATGCCAGCAGATACAGGCCATAGCGGTCTATCGAGTCTGCTCGAGTGTGCTGCTCCCAGTCTAAACTACTGCAGCTGCCCCCCCAAAACACCTGTGTTATTCCCCCAGACTGCCTCCAGCCACCTCTCCTGTTTACCCTCTGTTATGACCTTACCTCTGACCTTGTCCCACCCCCTCTTAAAACTGCCCACAGTTGCCAGCAAAATCATCTCCTCTGGCAGTTGGCTCCAAGCTGCCACCATACTTTCTGTGAAACAGTGCCTCCTCATTTCCCTCTTGAATCTATGCCCCTCCATTTTCCAATTTCAGACTATGCCCTCTTGTATTCCCCTTCCCCCTTAGTCTGAACATGTCCTCCTCAGAACGTATGTATGCCCTTTAATACTTATTGGTCTCAATCATATCATCTCTCTCCCATCTAACCTGCAGCCAGCTCCTAACCCATCCTACCAACTTCTCCCTGGAGCCCAGGGCCTTCAGTTTACTGATCAACCTCCCATGAGGCACCAAGTCAAAAGCATTGCTAAAGTCCAAATACAAGACATCCAACACATGGCCCTTATCAAGTGCCTTTGTTACACAATCATAAAAGTCGATCAGGTTGGTCTGGCAGGATCTACCTGCAACAAATCCATGTGGCCTATCATCCTTGAGCCCATTCTTCTCCACAAAGATCACCAATCTCTCCTTGAGAATAGACTCCATTAGCTTCCCTACAATGGCAGTAAGGCTGACCAGCCTGTAGTTACCTGGCTTGCCCTTGGGCCTACTCTTACGGAGGGGGCACCACATGTGCCAGCCTCCAGTCCTGAGGCACACATCCTGTCTCCAGAGAGGTGTTGAACAGGTCTGCCAGGGGCTCTGCCAGGCCCCCGTCAACTCCCACAGGATTCTTGGATGTACACCCTCTGGTCCTGGAACCTTATCAACCCTCGGGGACTTAAGGTCCTCCAGTACCCTACCCACCAGGATTACCCCATCTGTAACTCCCAGCCCTCCCAACATGGTCTGTTTTGTCTGGTGGGTGTGCCAGTGGGCAGGCCCTTCATATTTTTTTTATGGATTCTATGTTTTTTTTATGAAGACAAGAAAATTGAACAATCATCTTCTAAGAAAATAATGAATGCTGCTCTGCAGGGTTACATCTAATCCGTTTATTCAGTGGTCGTAGCCACGGCATACTTGTAATGCCTGATGTGTTTTGGAATTAATTCTTTTTTCAAAGGCTTTTTTGAGATGTATTTATAACTCTGAGATTAATATTTTCATATTTTATACTATTACTTTTGCTTGCTGTCTGGCTTGAAAGTTAACAGGCTAGTAAGAAGTATATTTTGTAACCTAGTGCCTAAATATACCAGGATAGGAGAAATCATACTGCAAAAAAAAGAGAGAAAAACATTTTCAGTAATTTCCCCAAGACTATTGTCATTTTAGCAGCAGCATTGGTCATAAAGCCATTACGTCAATCAAAACTCTAAGTGGCAAGTGAAACACCACATATAAAATCATTATTCCAGAATCTTTGTCTGTAAAATCAAGAGCAGAGGTCAGAATGCAATACTGCCATTTGAGAAGTCGCACACCTGGCAGGCAGTGACAGCACATTGTCAGTCTGACTAGTACACCTTCACTTTCCTCACTTGAAGGAACCAAGCAGATGCATATTACACTTAATGGGCTCTATGCACTAACAGAATAGTTGCCTATGCACCGTATATCCGAGGCACTTAGGCAACCTTTAGTGTGAATGACATGCAGCGGGGGTCCCGCGCACCCCAGCAGCAGGCATTCACCAAGGGCGCAAGGCACTTACAAGCCTGCATCTCAAGTTACTCAGGGAACACAGTGCAGGGGGCATGTCTGGGGCGTGCCTGCACTATGCGGCATTCACTACCACGTAGTGCCAGGCTCAGGGGGTGCCAGCTATGCCATCCAGGACCAGGTGTAACCTGGTATGCGCCCCTATGTTCCTCATCCGCTGGGCTCAATGGTACAGGGCTATGGACCTCCATGCCTCCCCAGCCCACTAAGCTTCAGGGGAAGGCTTGGGCAGTGGTTCAGGCAAGTGCCCAGCAGGCAGTCTAATGTTGCCGTATTACCTGGCATAATCCAGGACTGTGCTACTGCTGCATGGGCACAAGGGATCCACTGAGAAAACCAGTACGGGCATCCGATTGGATGCCCACCCGGGTCCGCCTGAGGGTGCATGCAGTCATGCATACCATGCACCCAGTGCCTGTCCAGGGTCGCATAGGTACGTGGGTGGGGTATGTGCCTCAGGTGTGTATAACCTGCCCTTTAGTGCATGGGGCCCAATAAAAATAAGTAGCTGCACATGTTCAGGCTGCAAACAGGAGCGATGTGGCCGAACAATATCTCCTGCAGTGCTGAAGAGGCTCTCCGTGGGTATGCTTTTGGGATCACACAAAATATTTACATGCTACCTGAGTCAAAGCAGGACATGATTGCTTTGGGTCAACATTAAAGTCCACAATCAGCTCATCCAAATAATTAGTGAGCATATGCTCAGCAGAACGTGGCAACAATGGTGTCCTCTGCCACTGCTTGTTCAGAATTCGTGAGCAGTGACCAGTCATAATGATATGCTTTTGTAACCTGAGGCACAGTGTCATGGGCCTGTGTTACCAATTCAGCCTGTCTTCTGGCATAAGCAGGCTACCTCATTGCCAGTAGCATGCCACCACCCACACCATTGTCACTTGGGCTGCCAGTGCCACTCATTCCAGTTAATCCTGAACTGTCTGACCCCCCCCCAGCATACTCTGAATGGAACAGGTCCATCTCCTCCATGATTCCCTCATGTTCACTACACAGTTTCTGCTGGCACTAACTCACTCTATGACACTCTACATGGACAGACACAGTGCCTTGGGTCTGACATGATTGGGAACATGTAGCTAGTATTGTCATTTATGGTTGCAAACCATGATCTTAACTCCCTAGTAAGCCTTTCAATGAGTTCTTTGATGGGTTATGGAAACAACTCCATAATGCTGCGCTCCTGGAAACTCTCCATGGTGACATGAGGAGATGGACAGCTGGGATGACCTGACTCAGTATACTGTATTTGAGTTTAGGTCACAGATGCATTTCTCTAAGGGAGACAGATCCTGGATCCCATCCTTAATGAAGTTTCAATCCTGGTGTAGCAGTACCCCACCGATATCCTGCTGAATGGATAACTCATGCAGGACACTTCTGTTCCAGCAAGCACTGCAACATATAAAATGTGCTGTTCCATCATGTACTGGCATCTTGGATTAGCTGATGGTTTGGTAAATCAAGCTGGTCCTGAACAGTTTGCATCTCTCTGGTTGCCTTAGCAGAACGTTGAAAATGGCTACAGATGTCTCTTGAGGTATCAGTAATATGAGAAGCAGCCACACTGCTCTGGAGAGCACCAGTGATCACAAGGTTCAATGTATGAGCAACGCTGCGTATTCCCTGGGAAGTAGCCATCACAAACTGCGTTTACCAAGTTCTTCCCATTATCTGTAATAAAGAACCCAACATGCAAACCTGTTGTGCTAAACCAGGAATCAAGCATTTCTTGCAAAGACATAAGAATGTTAACAATGGTGTATTCATTTGGAAGGACTTCAACACTAAGGAGAGCACACATCCAGTGGAATAGGGTGTTGTTGCAGCCAAGGCCAGAGGAAGAGTCAACAGCAGCAGCTATGCCACCATGTGCAACTGGTGTAGGTGATCACCAGTGTGCTGCGAGAATGGCAGAAAAAGGGGAGATATTGTTGATGGGGGGACCTGAATATGCCAGATGTTAACTGGAGCACCTTTGCTGCAGGCACATCCAAGAGCAGAGTCATTCTTGATGCCCTACAGGGGGCATGTCTCAGACAGCTAGTATTGGAACCAACTCGGGAGGGAGCAATCTTAGACCTGGTACTTTCAAATGGGGATGGAGAAAGAATCTCAGATTTAGAAGTGGGTAGCCATCTGGGAACAAGTGACCACCAAACAGTGTGGTTCACGATAAACACAGCCATACAATCAAGCCATACGAAAGCAAGAGTACTAGACTTTAGGAGGGCTGACTTTGGGAAAATGAGAGAGTGCCTCAGAAAAACACTAGCAAACAGGCAAGAAGGAGGGGTGGAGGAACAATGGGAAGTGATCAAAACAGCCATTACAGAGGCAACAAGCCTTATAAGAAAAAATCAATAAACACAACGAAGGAAAAACTCTATGGTTCACAAAAGAGGTGGCAGGGAAAGTTAAGGAGAAAAGGGCATTCAGGAAATATAAGGGAAACACAGAAGGAGCAGGACAGAGAACTTATCAGTTAAAGCAGAAAGAGGCTGGGAAGGTAGTCAGAATAGCAAAGGCCCAAACCAAGAAAGGATAGCCAATTCTGTTAAGAAGGGGATAAGACCTTTATAGGTACATTAGGGAGCTAAGAAAGACCAAAGGAGGGATACTGAAGCTTAATAAAGGAGAGGGAATGTGGGTAGAGGGTGACAGTGAAAAAGCAGGGTTACTGAATGAATATTTCTGCTCAGTATTCACAAAGGAAGAGGAGGGGGAGTTACCTAAACCAAAACAAGAGAAACACTCTGAAGACAGGGTTGATACCAGTCCATTTACAGAAGAAAGGGTTCTGAATGAACTTATAAAATTGAAGGTGGACAAAGCAATGGGGCCTGATGGATTCACCCAAGAATTCTAAAAGAACTAAGGGTAGAACTAGTGACATGCTGACTACTCTCTTTAACAAATCATGGGAGGATGGGGTGGTACCCAAGGACTGGAGGAGGGCAGATGTAATTCCTCTTCCACAAAAGTGGGAGCAGGACAGAGGCAGAAAACTACAGACCAGTTAGTTTGACCTCCAGTGGTAGGAAAATGATGGAATCACTTCTGAAGGAAAAGAATTGTTGAGTACCTTGAGGCCAGTGGGGCACAGGACCCAAGGCAGCATGGATTTACGATGGGAAGGTCATGTCAGATGAATCTAATAGATTTCTTTGACTGGGTGACCAAAGTAGTAGATCAGGGAGGGGCTGTGGACATGGCCTACCTAGATTTTAGCAAGGCATTTGATACAGTCCCACACAAAAGATTAATACACAAGATAGCCAGCCTTGGAATGGGTCCCAAGGTGGTAGCCTGGATAAAAAATTGGCTAGACAACAGGACGCAAAGGGTAGTAGTAAATGGAGTCCACAGTGAAGAAAGGAGGGTTACTAGTGGGGTACCACAGGGTTCAGTACTGGGACCAGTCCTTTTTAATGTCTTTATAAGTGACATTGCAGGGGAACTGGAAGGAAAAGTATGTCTCTTTGCAGATGACACAAAGATCTGCAACAGGGTTGATACACAAGATGGAGTGGAAAGGATGAGAAGGGACTTGGCAAGGTTGGAGGAATGGTCAAATGTATGGCAGCTCAGATTCAATGCAAAGAAGTGGAAGATAATGCACCTGGGGAAACAAAACCAGGGAAGCGTGCACAATGGGGGTGAGATACTGACAACAGTAAAATGGAAAGGGACCTGGGGGTAATTATATCAGATGACCTAAAGGTGGAAAGCAATGTGAGAAGGCAGTAAGGAAGGCTGGAGGGATACTGGGATGCATAGGAAGAGGCATCAATAGTAGAAAACAGGAAGTTGTTATCCTTCTGTACAGACAGTTGGTGAGACCCCATCTGGAGTACTGTGTACAGTTCTGGAGACCCCATCTCCATGAAAGACATAGACAGAGTGGAGGCTGTCAGAGGAGGGCAACCAAAATGGTGCAGGGTCTGCACCAGAAGACATCTGAAGAAAGACTAAAGGAGCTTAATATGTATACTCTTGAGGAAAGAAGGAGAGAGGGACATGATAGAAACTTTCAAGTACCTCAAAGGAATTAACAAAGTCCAAGAGGGTAGCATCTTCCAGAAAAGAGATGTGCAAGAACAAGGGGCACAATTTGAAGATAGAGGGGCGGCTCAGGGGTAATGTGAGGAAGTATTTTTTCACTGAGAGGGTTGTGGATGCATGGAACAGCCTCCCTGAGGAGGTCGTGGAGTCAAGAACAGTGGTGGACTTCAAGAATGCATGGGACAGGCATAAGGCAGTCCTAGGGGCCGGTAAGAGGAAGTAAGCTGTTGGTTAACTAGGATCTGCAGCTTATCTGTTAGGTAGGAAAATGGGCAGACTAGGTGGGCCAAGCGGTCCTTATCTGCCATCAAATTCTATGTTTCTATGTTTCTATGAGAGGCAGGCACATGTAACCCCCCTGCAAATGGGGGTTCCCAAAAGACTTCCAGGAGCTTGCTTGAATGCTCCAAGCCTGAATGGTGTTTGGCGTTTAAGCCATTTATCAGTGAGTGTTTTTAGAGCCTCTGGTACTGTCTCTTTAAGAGCTGTCTGCTTGCAGACATAATTAGTTTGTATGGGGGGACTGTGTGCTTCTCTGCTTGAGTACCACTCGAGCTGCTGCAATTCACTCCATTTTTGCAGTCACTAGGAGTGCAAAGGAACCTATCTGAAAGATGTAACTGTTTGCCAGAAATCATTTAGAGTAATAATGAAATTACAGTTTGTCTAACTGCTTTCTTTGCAGTCAGAACTGTGTTTGCCTAGTTCCCCATTCTAGTTTTAAACTGCTGAACTGGACCAATCAGTGTGGGGTTAAGGTAGCTCTAAAATGGTGCCTTGGACGAATCAGAACTTGGACTCATAATCTGAGCCAGCCACAAGAGGATTGTATGGGCAGTGACTCTGGGAGATGTAGTTTAGACTTGGCTTTTTTGGACCAACAGGGCAGTCTATTGTGAGTGACAGCCAATCCAGCCAAGAACTGGGAGGAACTCAAAGGAAGTGCCCGTTTTGTCTGCTGGAGTTTCAGTTGAGCTCTGGCAGTGAAGAGGAAGGAGCCCTGTGCTTTTTCGGTGTGCAGTTTTAGTCGGGAACGTGTGTAAGGCCCAGAGTTCGGTCTGCAGCTTGTGTAACTGCTTGTTAGACTGAATCCATCCTGTGAAGAGAATCAAAGGATATCTGAAGAGTAGAAACCAGGCTCACCCTGTAGAAGACTGGAGAAATTGCTGAATTGCACTCGGTCTGTCAGGAACTGAATCTGCTGTGTGTTCTCCGGGTATTGTGCAGTAATTGCGATCGGGATAGAAAGCAGCCTGCCTGGTATAGTACTTTCTTTTACCATATAAATGTGTGAGGAGGCTTGTGTAGCTCAAGTGAATCCTGCTACCATTGAAGGACTTTCCTGTGACTGTTTACCATATAAATGTGTGAGGAGGCTTGTGTAGCTCAAGTGAATCCTGCTGCCATTAAAGGACTTTTGCCTGTTGCAGTTTGCCATATAAATGTGTGAGGAGTCCGTGGAGCTCAAGAGTAGCCCTGCTGACATTGAAGGACCCTATCTTGTTTGGAGGTCATGAGTACTAATTCAGGGTCGCTCCCTGTTGAATTGCCACATTGAATCCAAATGGAATTACTGTACTGCTGACTGTTTAACTAATTTTTCTTTTCTCTGTGTGAAAGAGTCCCTATCAGCTGCCACGGTTTGGACTAGCCACTAGGGCTTGGGTACCCAGGGACAGTAACTGGTAGGGATAGGCCTGTGCACAGAGCCATAGGCAGATGAGTAAAGTGATAAGCTAATTAACCTGATCCCCCCACTCCTTGTTATATCCCCCTAAATAAATCAGAGCTGCTTGTTTCAGCAAAGTTATACTGCCTGAGGTATTTGTCTATGTTAAAGTATTGTACTGTGATTGTTGCACTGTATCTTATTTTACAGGAGGTCCCAGTGCCTGAACCAGTCCTGGGGTAAGTGTATACTGTGAAGGTAATTCTGATATTTTGTGTGGGCCACTAGTGGGAAGAAAGGGGGGTTGCAGTGTCCCAGAGGGCTGTGACCAAGTTAGTTTAACTACTGCAAACCCTGACCTCTGGGTGGAGGCACCCGCCATCGGATCCAGGACCCTCAACCTGTTAGTGGCAAATCAGGCAGGGGTAGTAGCCCCTGGGATAGCGCCATCTAGGGGTTACACACATTTATTCAGAAGTCTGTCAAAAAGGTAAGACAGTTTTCTTTCTATCATGTAGAAGGAAGGTTGCATACAAGTAATTAATTAATTGTTTTCTCTTATCAAGTCGGCAAAATATGGTAGTAAGCTCATTACGGCACTGCAACGTACGTAGTGACTGGCAAGTTGCTGATGCTTGGAATCCTCATGTGCCCAACATTCTAATGTTGGGAACATAAGGATTCCAAGCAGCAGCAACCCCCCAGTCACTGCTGATCTTACAGTGCCATAGTAAGTTACCATATTGCCTATAGTATAGCCAACTACTTGTATGCAACTTTCCTTAACACTAAATTAAAACCGTCTTAACTTCACTGCAGACGTCCGAAGGTAGAAAATGCTCCCCATTGGACACAAGGCTTGGATGATTCAGTCCTCTTTGGAGGAAAGACCGTCAGGCAACAAGGAATGCTCCACACCAGTCACTCATCTGAAAACCTGAAGCTGACCAACACCATGTGCTAGCAGTGTGGGTGAACACCAGGGTACTGTGAGTGAGAGGTACCCACGTAGTGAATTTGTGCTGGTTCATACATTAGATGTACAGTGGAAAATCCTGCCCACAGCCTGCTTCAGCAGTTTCTCCACCTCAGTGCGGCATACCCCTTAGATATTTGGCAGGACTGCACGAGAAAAAGTAGTTTGTGTTGGAATGTGGTATTGAGGTTGCAAGAAATGTAGAAGTCTGTGGAATCCAGTAGCTTCAGCAACAGAAAAATCTGGTGCAATCATCTCCCCTATGAGCTGTGTGAGATGAACAGTTGTGGGATGAGTTGGCAAGAACTTTCGGCAGACCTCAAACACTTCCTTTATTGTGAGACTAGGCTTTTGAAATTGCATAGCCTTGATCCTGGCCCTTGCTCCAGAATAGACAAATGCAGGAGATTTAGCAATGATATATGTTCTTGTGGCTAACTTTGCCCAGCCTTGACGAAACTACTCAATCTTACCGCCCTCCACTTGATTAAGTATTCTAAGCCTGTCCTAATGCTAAGCATTTATTTGGAATCTATTTTGAGTTTGTCTGCTCTGGGATGGGTTATATAATTTCATTAACCATTTTTGTTTCTCTGTCTCACTCTAGGCTAGGATTTAAACTATAGTGTTTTGACCCTTATAGTTGTTGTTACTGCCACTGTACCACAGTCAAATACTTTACTTCAGGAATGTATTGCTAAAGCTCCGCTGCATCGTAGTTAAATGATCTGTCTGTAACGTATTCATAGAAACATAGAAACATAGAAGTTGACGGCAGAAAAGGACCGTAAGGCCCATCCAGTCTGCCCATTTCTTTTTCTACCTTATAAATGTGCCATCGGCCTTTGTTCTGTCAGTGGCCTATCTATTCATATTCATTTGTATTGCTCCCTTATGCCTATCCCATGCCTGTTTGAAGCCCTGCACTGTATTCATAGCCACCACTTCTTGAGGTAGGCCATTCCATGCATCCACCACCCTTTCTGTGAAAAAGAATTTCCTCACATTCCCCCTTAATCGGCCCCCCTCTAATCTCATGCTGTGTCCTCTTGTCCTGCTGTTTTTCTTATATTTAAACATGTTAGACTCTTTCACCTTGTTAATGCCCTTAAGGTGTTTGAGTGCCTCGATCATATCAACTCTCTCCCTCCTTTGCTCAAGGGTATACATATTGAGCTCTGTTACTCTGTCCTCATATGTCTTCTGATGCAGTCCCTGCACCATTTTGGTTGCCCTTCTCTGGACTGCCTCAATTTGGTTAATGTCCTTGTGAAGGTGTGGCCTCCAACACTGCACGCAGTACTCCAGATGGGGCCTAACCAGTGTCTTGTACAGAGGGATTATTACCTCCCTCTTATGACTTGTGATACCCCTACTAATACACTCTAACACCCCACTAGCCTTACCTACTGCTTTAGAGGTCTGCTTGGATGATTTCAGGTCATCAGTGATGATGATGCCCAAGTCTCTTTCTTCCTTTGTGACTGGTAGCAACTCCCCTCCCAGCCTATAGGTGGCTTCAGGATTTCTCTTCCCTATGTGCATGATCTTGCACTTCTTTGCATTAAATCCCAGTTGGCACTCTTCTGACCATTTTGCTAGTTTATCCAGATCTCTTCTCATTCTGCCCACCCCATCTGGATCATCTACTCTGTTACAGATCTTGGTGTCATCTGCAAACAGACAAGCCTTACCCTCTAGTCCATCTGCAAGGTCACTAATGAAGATGTTGAAGAGGACTGGCCCAGGACTGATCCTGAAGTACCCACTTGTGACTTGTATCTCTTCTGACTGTATACCATTTACCACCACTCTCTGTTTCTGCCTGTCAACCAGTTTGCCACCCAGTTGACCAACTTCTGACCCACCCAGAGCCTACCCAGCTTATTTATCAATCTTCTATGTGGAACAGTGTCAAAAGCTTTGCTGAAGTCAAGGTAGGCGACATCAACTGCTCCCCTTGTCCACCACTCTGGTTACCCAGTCAAAGAAATCTATGAGATTAGTTTGACAGGACCTTCCTTTTGTAAACCCATGCTGTCTTGGATCTTGTTCCCCTATGGATTCCAGGTGTTGCACTATCCTTTCCTTAAGGAGTGCCTCCATAATCTTGCCCACTACTGAGGTAAGACTGACTGGTCTGTAGTTCCCTGCCTCCTCCCTGCTACCATTCTTGTGGAGCGGGATCACATGAGCCCTTCTCCAGTCTTCTGGGACCTCTCCTGTGCTCAGAGACTCACTAAACAGTTCTGCTAATGGCTCTGCTAGTTCCACCTTTAGCTCCTTAAGTACCCTGGGATGTATGCCATCAGGTCCCATTGCCTTATCCACCCTGAACTTAGCAAGCTCTTGTAGGACCCTTTCTTTTGTGAAGGGAGTAGTGCTCACCTCCCTCCCCCTGTGGCCATGGTGCTGAGCTGTGGGCCCTGCCCTACCTTTTCTTCAGTAAATACTGAGCAAAAGTATCTATTTAGGATAGATGCTTTTACATTGTCCTCCTCCTCACATGCTTCCTTTTCTCCATTAAGCTTAGCAATACCCCCTCTGGACTTTCACCTTTCACTAATGTATCTATAGAAAGTCTTGTCACCTTCTTTTACTGTTCGTGTTAGTGTTTCCTCAGTTTGGGACTTTGCCTGCCTTACTGCCTTCCCTGCTTCCCTTAGGGCAGTTTGGTATGCCTCCCTATCTTCATCCTGCTGTGTTCCTTTATATTTCCTGAAGGCCAGCCTTTTGGCTCTGACCTTTTCTGCTACTGTATTTGAGAACCAAAGTGGTTTCCTTCTTCTTTTGCACTTCCTTTTCTGTCTAACACAATGGGATGTTGCTTCAAGTATTGCATCGTTAATGCTTGCCCACTTTGCCTGTACCCTCTCACCTGTGTTTCTTTTTGCCAGGGCTAGCTTAACTCTGTTGGCCACCTTATCAAAGTCAGCTCCTCTGAAGTCCCATATTTTTGCCTTGGAAAGGGATGATTTAGATGTAGTAGCCAAATTGAACCATACCATGTGATGGTCACTGGCCCCCAGGTGACCTTCTACCTGGAGATCTGTGATCCCTTCCCTGTTAGTACTAGATCTAGGATAGCCCTGTCTCTTGTGGGTTGTTGTACCAGTTGTTTGAGGCCCTCCCCCTGCAGGGAATGCACTATGTATCTAGTTCTGGCAGATGTTCCTGCTGGTATTGACCAATCTGTATCAGGCATGTTGAAGTCTCCCATTATCAGAACCTCCCCTTTAGCTGTCATGTTTTGTATATCTTCTAACAGTAATGTGTCTATGTCCTCCCCCTGGTCTGGGGGCCTGTAGACAACCCCAGTTCTTATGCTGTCCCATTTCCTGTTTCCAGGGTGACCCACAGTTCTTCTGGCTCCTTATGTGTATTCTGAATTTCTGTAGCTTTGATATTTTCATTGACATACAGGGCCACCTCCCCCCCTTTTTGCACCTCGGTCTCTTCTGAACAATACATAGCCAGGTACTGAAGTCTCTCAAGTGTGGTTACTGGTAAACCACGTCTCACTAATTGCTACTATATCCAGTTTAGCCTCTGACTTTATTGCCTGCAGGTCTGGGATCTTATTTCCCAGGCTGTGAGCATTTGTGTATATGATTTTCTACTGGCCAGATTTCGGTGCGTTAGTTGTTGGGTGAGGTTTGGCAATACCCCTGTGAGTCGTATGGGGAGACAAACCTTTTTTCTTACCTGGTGATGCAAATGAACTGCAAACATGCTAAATCCCTGTTTGACCACTAGCTGAGGGGGTGTTCTTCCCATTCGACGTATGGGGTGCTGCACCCCTCTCCCCATTTGCTAGTTTAAATATTTTGCAAAGACGTCAAACTTCTGTCCCAATGCACTGACTCCCTCCTTAGTCAGATGCAGTCCATCTAATTTAAAGAACTTTCACTCCCAGAACTGTTGCCAGTTCCCTACAAATCTGTGTCCTTTTTCCTGGCACCAGCCCTTGAGCCACGTGTTTAGCTCCCCTATCTCCCCTTCTCTGATCTTCCGTCCATCTGCCCCCCTCTCCCAGACTGGCAGGATCTCAGAGAAGGAGATGCCGGACGAAATTGATGATAGTTTGTCACCCAGCCTGGTCAGGTGTTCCTTGGTCTCCACAACTGACTGACTGGCGAGATCATTAGTCCCTATGTGTACTAGGACATCAATGTTCTCTCCTGCTTTGTGAACAATTTTAGTAATGCGGTCAGTGTCTCTCCATGCTGATGTACCTGGGAGACATCTGACCATTACCCCTGGCTGGAGATGGGTATCAACTCCCCGAATCATGGAGTCTCCTATGATCAGAAGTTTTTTGGATTTCCTTTTTGCTTTTTTTGTTTTGGTTCCTGATTTGGGTGAGTTTTGTTGTGCTAGCTCCTGTGCCGCAGCGTCCTGCTCTGCAGTGTCTTCTGCCTCTTTGTTTGATTTCAGAGATAGAGGCAGATACCTGTTTGTAGTGTTTATATGGTTTTTGGAGGTAATATGTTGGAGAGCAGAGAGTGATGGGGCACCCGATTTGCCCCTCCTAACCACCTGCCAACCTCCTGGTCCAACTACCCTTTGCGGTTGAGGTTTTTCTATTGGATGCTGGGGAAATGATGGGTGGTTATTATAATGTATTTCCTCTTGAATATGAAATTTGAGGCATGCAATCTCTGCCCATGCTGCCCGGAGCTGAGCCCTAAGATCTCCAATGGCCCAGCATGTAGGACAGTGTCCTAAATCCTGTAAGACTGTCCTTCTGAAAATTGTTCCACAGTACCTGCTTTAATGATATCCATTCCAGATAAGTTGCTGGGTTTATAACCTAGTCAGAGTAATTAGAAGGAAAAAAAATGCAAGTAATGGTTTGATTGTGTTTTGTTTTTGTTTAACTTGTTATAACAAGTTAAATTACTAGTGCCCCTGTAAATGAGCTCACCTTGTGGATGCCCCACTGATCTGCCCCTTCCTGCTCTGCCACAGGAAATGTCACAACTGTGGTACCCTATAAAAGGAGTGTAGTGTGGGGTGGTTGGGGATGGGGGTGGGTGGCTGGGCCCTTCCCCTGCCGAAAAAGAAGAACCACGGACGAAAGAACAAGGAGGTAAGAGCAGAAACAATCAGTCAACAACAAATGCAGTAACCCTGAAAGCTTATCCTAATGTTAGATAAAACTGTAAAACCTGTAAAGCACCACCTGTAATAATTTCAGAGAAGATATACGCTGTAAGAAACACTTTGCTACAGAGAAAAATAAAGCAATGAAATGTTAGCAACAAACAGTAGCAATCCCTGTGAGTAAAAAATAAAAACAACACCACACAGTAAATCTGCTTAGCCAAAAGAAGTCTTAATCCTTTCCCCTTGCTCTGGTAAGGTTCTCTACTCTGCCTTTCAAGCAGTCTTGGAAGGAAAGAGCTCAGGTGAAGCTAGATGCCTTGGCCAGCAAGGTTCTCATGTACTCCTTTCTATATCAACTGCTTGGCATTGCCATGTAAAGTATTGTCACTTTATATCCTCCCTTCATTATGTCTGTAACCCTCCCAGGGCATGCCTGAAAATACGTAATTCTATTGTCTAGCACTCCTACCCGGTTAAGAAAAATTAAATGTAAGCCCCCCCCCCCGCAGGGTGGGTTTACTAGCCTCTGTTTTACCTCTTCCTCCTCTTTCATAGGGCCCTTTTTTTCTGGTAGAGCTTTCAGACCATTACATTTTTACTGCAACCAGGGGCAGTGTGATGGCCATTATTTAAGCCCTGGTCCCCAGGGGCAAGAGGGGGAGATGAGCAGTCAGTGGCTGTGAGTAGGGACAGTGTTCTGAGGGGCTCCCCCAACCCAGGAGTTAGCAAGGGCAGCATGGGTGCAATGTGGGGTGTTTGGTCTCCGAGGGAGGGCTGGCAGGAGCTTTGTGGTCGTATGGTTCCGGGAAGGAGTTTTCATCAGCTGCAAGTGGAGTGGAAGGCTGGAAGCAGAAAGCAGAAGTCAGAAAGGTGCCTGAATCCCTCTGTGGTGCAGGAGTCCCAGTACCCTGTTCTGGTAAGGGGTAACTTGGCAGTGGGGTTGCTGTAGTGGTGGCAGAGCTGCAGCAGGGTCTCTGGAGGTGGCAGATCCAGTGAGCCACACCTGTGAGGCATGCCGCAATGAGGAGCAGTAGCAGCAAGGGGAGTGGGCCTGGGATTCACTATGGGGCCTGCCGTGCCCGAGTCTGGGGCATGCCCGTCAGACCCTTTAAGGGACGTGATTCTTGGGAACAGGAACTAGGGGATGGAATGGAGCTGCTGCTATGTTTTGGGCAGCCTGTAGCAGGGTCAGAGTGCAAAAGGAGTTGAAGGCACCATGTTTCGCTCAGGAAAAGCAGTGATGGGTGACTTATTGGAAGCCACCGCAGGAGGCTTAGGCTGTAATTGCCCCAAGGCCATGTTTTGGCTCAGCAGGCATGGGAAGAGCAAGTCACTCCCCCTGCTAGGAGGTTGAAGAGAAGAAAAAGGTTTATTCATGTAGGAAGAGCTGTTCTTAAAGGTAAACTGTCATCAACAGGGGTTCTTAATGTCTCAAAGTCCATAAAAAGCTAATTTGAGTGAGCCATTGTATTTATGTGTGAGTCTTTGCAGTCCAGAGTTATTCATATGTAAATCAGCCTGTAATTAAGGGCTGGGGGCAGGAAATGATGTTGCCGAGGAACTTGGCCCTCCATTTACTGTAGGTTAAATACGAAATCATCTGTTTTATTAAGTGTGTTTTAAGGTGTTATTACAACACTTTCTACATTTATAATGATTGTTTTGTATGTGCATTGAAACTAGTTAGTTATCACCTTTACATTTCAAACTGTTTGTAGTAATAATCCATCTTTAGGATTGCTTTAACCTCTAGGCTATGCTGCCAGCTGATCATTAAAAACTACACATATCTCAAGGCTGGCTCTGTGGTGCCAACAGGTATTGGGATCCCATATCAGGGTTTCTAAACCCTGGCTATGTTTATGTCAGTACAGATTTCTGGGTCTGCCACAGCACCGACTTCTGTCTTATTCCATTCCATTCCCTCTTTTCAGCTTTTTCTCTTACAATTTCAGGTGTGAACTCAGGTCTACAAGATGCAAGTGTTGCTACTTACCTACTGACCTGGCATCATGGGGCCAGCCCTGAAATGTGTAGTTTTTGATTTACAGATGGCAGTACAGCCTAGAGGTTAAAACCAAGAGCTGTGAACAATCTTCTTTCATCCAGCAGAATGGGTTTTTATTCCAACATGCTCTTCTTGTATACTGTGTAACAAGAACAAGTCACTTAACCTCCCTGTGGTCCCAAAACACAGTCTAGAAATAAGCTGTAGTTGTGTGCCTTTCCTGGACAAAGACAATACAAATTATCTAAGTATGTGTTATGATTCTGAAAATATTATGCTCTTTCTATCCAGATTTGACTTAAAAAGAAAAAGGGACACCATTAATAGTTTAATAATTGCAAAAACACAAAGATGGACAACATTGTTAAAACATGCATAATTGGAACTGCATTATTAAAATATAAAATAATATATAGGTGGGTGTGTGTAACCAGAATTTTACACACACACAAGGTATGGGATGCTACATTAACCCTAAGGGCAAAGTCCAAGTGTGACAGTGTGAACACTACACTGGGAAACAAGAAGTTAACCTCTTGTTTGAGGCTGAGGAAATGCAGGGAATGCAACATGAACAGGCAAGGGGGGGGTGCCTCCCTAGGTGTTGCTCATTAGAGGGATTGCTGAAAAGCAGAGAGAATCCAGCAAGGAGTTAGTTAGAAGCTGGAAACTGCTGCAGGGAACTGATACTCCAAAGCAAATATCCCTGCAAGATGGAGGGTGGAATCTAAAACAGGAACCAGAGCAGAAAGCCAAGTAGAAAGGTTAATTTCTGGAGAGTGCCTTTAGAGTTAGAAGTTGAAACCTGTTGCTGAAAAAGAGTCCCTAGCCAGCTGGGCCAAAAACAGTGAGTGGAATGTATTACTAATTACAGCCTGCAGATAAGGCTAAAAGGGAAAACTGTTTGTGTTTTATTTGAGACTGTGCATTCAAAACTTCTGGCCCACAAACCATTTATGTTTTGTTGGAGACAGTATATTGAAAAACTGATGGCCCACATAGGTGGTTCAAAGATTCCTTTTGCCAAGTCAGTCTAAAAGAACTGTTTTGTGTTACCCTTTATGTTACCTGACCAGGCTGGAGAAGTTGAATTGCTGATAATGCTTTTCTGGAGCAATGGCTTACATTTGGAGCAATAAAAGTACATTTTCTTCTGTGAACTTTAAACCCAGTGCGTTGCCTCTCCATCTACCATCGGCCAGCTTGTCACACCAAGGTGTTAATAAAAACATCCCACACTAAGGCTGTGTGCAAACTTCTGGTTTTTACATCCACCCACCCACCCATATATTATTTAATTAATGGTGATATTTTTTTTTCCCTTTCAGAGCAGTTCAGTTAGTGTAGTACTTCTGTCAGAGATAGACACACGTGAATGTGCGCACACACACACACTTCCCACATACACACACACAGCTGTCTCTCCCCTTTTTTTTTCCTTTCTTTTATTACATTACAATTGGAATGGCATTCTAGAAAGTTGTGGTCCATTGGCAGAGCTGCAGCATGTAAGACCCGCTCAAAGGGCATCAGCAGCAGGATCAACCAGATTCATTTGTTTCCTTTATGGTAGAAAATCCCATTCCATCCAAAGCATTTCAGGCAGAAACTGTAATACTTTTAACTTCATCAAAAAAATTAAAATACTCTCTTAATACAATTCAAGTTATGCATGTCTTAACAATGCTGTCCGTCTATATGTTTTTGCAATTAATAGTGTCCTCATATTTTTTTTTCTTTTCAAGTCAACATGCTCAGATTGTTTTCACTGTCTTTGTCCAGGAAAGGCACACAACTACAGTATAGCTTGTTTCTGGGTGTGTTTTGGAACCACAGGGAGGATAAGTGACTTGCTCTGATCACACAATATACAAGTAGAGCATGTTGGAATCAAACCCCATTCTGCTGTATGAACAAAGCTTGTTCACAGCTCTTTGCTTTAACCTCTAGGCTATGCTGCCAGCTGTTAATCAAAAACGACACATTTCAAGGCTGGCCCCATGATGCCAGGCCAGCAGGTATGTAGCCATATTTGCATCTTGTAGACCTGAGTTCACATCCGAAGTTGTAAGACAGAGAATGGAATAAGACAGAAGTTGGTGCTGCAGCATCCCCAGAAATCTGCACTGACATGAACACAGCCAGGGTTTAAACATCCTGATACAGTATGGTGCCCCAATACCTGTTGACACCACAGAGTCAGCCTTGAGATGTGTAGTTTTTATTGATCATTTGGCAGTATAGCTTACAGGTTAAAGCAGTCCTAAAGATGGATTATTTTTACTAACTGTTTGAAATGTAAAGGTGATAACTCACTAGTTTCAATGCACATACACAACAATTATTATAAATGTAGAAAGTGTTGTAATAACACCTTAAAACACACTTAATAAAACAGATGATTTCCTATTTAACCTACAGTAAATGGAGGGCCAAGTTCCTCGGCGACATAATTTCCTGTCAGAAGCCTAAAACACATGGCTGCCCCCAGCCCTTAATGACAGGCTGATTTACATGTGAATAACTCTGGATTGCAAAGACTCGCACATAAATACAATGGCTCACTCAAATTAGCTTTTTATGGACTTTGAGACATTAAGAATCCCTGTTGATGAGAGTTCCCCTTTAATGAAGTGAGATCTCTACCCAAGGGAAAAGTTAAGTGGAGACAGATTGGTCTGTAAGTTAGGCCTACGTGAAAATCTTGGTTACTGTGCCAATTTATATGTGACCTGTGAAAGCCATTGTACACCTGTTTAATCATCTCTCAGCACCAAGGAGCTGCTCCTAGTTATTTAAAGCAATTTTTTTGGGCGCAATCATTTCTACGCCCCCCCCCCAAAAAAAAAGTGTTATTGTTCCTGCGATCATGGGTGTGGAGAGTGATCCATTAACTGATGAATTGAGAAATAATGAATTTGAACCCACTTGCTCACAGTATATTTTTTCCTGCTTAGGAGAAAATGACCCCTCCCCCCGCTCCTGGAGATCATTGGAGAATGCCACCCGCAGAAAGAATGCCCCCTGTTGCGGTGGGATGCTACCTGGGTAAGGGGAAGGTCTGTACAGATATAGAAGAAATCAGCAGGTAAGGCCACCCTGTTTTCATTCGTAGTGGTGAAAGTACCAGAAAGTATTTCAGGTCTGTGCCCCGACTTCATAACATTGGGACCCCTAAACGGATTGAGGACCAGGGTTGGGTTACATAAACAAATAAATGTAAAACATTTAGGCTGTGGGGGTGCATCATAAACTGCACATCTGCTGTCTCAACCATCTAAACTAGTTTGTGAGCGATTTGGTAGTGTCTGTCAGAGTACTTGCACAAGGAATGGAAATGAGATTTTGATGGTTTTCAGTCACTTTGTCTGCCTGTGCCACCTTCACCCCCAGTAGCAGCACCATCGCCAGAATCAGAAACTAGTTTTGGCTTTTTTGAACTGCTGTGTGCAGTGGTGTGAAGAGACCACTCCAGCAGTGGCTCTATCCAAGTTACCCACCTCAGGATGCTTTTTAAGAAAGTGGTTCCAAAGACATGTTGTGCTCGATTTATGAAAATTTTTACCGTGGCTGAGGCTCTGCCCACAGTGTGAACACACAGCTCTCCTTTCTCTTCCTCCTGCTGAGTAAAATATGTCCAGATGTCACTGGACCTTGAACTTGCCTCAGCTGTCTTGTATGCTGCTTGCACCCATGACCACCCGATTCAGTTTGGAGTGTTACAGAAGTCTGTTGTGAACTGAACTGACACCAGATACAGTATCAGAACCACTAGGGCAACCAAAAGTCAGGAGGGACTGCTTAGTTTTTTAGCAGCAGGTTGACATGAAGGATCAGGAGGAACAGTGGCAGATATTTTGTGTCGCTTGAGCAGCTGATTTTCTGGATCACTTTTGACCTGAGTGCTTCCCATGGAACGAGGTAGGGACTCAGTTTCAGCATCCTCAGACTCACTCAGGTCATTGCTCTGAGAGAATGTGTCAGGGAACTCATCCTCAAGCCTTTTTAATTCTTCCGGGGTTGAAGCATATTCTAACCCAGAAGACATTGCCTCACTGTCCTCATCTTGTTCAGAACTGCTTGGATTCAACCGCCAAGGCCGTGGCTGAATACTTCTATCATGAACTGTGGTCATGGTGGTGCTGGTGGATTTGGTGGTGATGGTAATGGTGTCAGCAGCAGCAGTAGTGGAGGTGGTGGTGATCGTGGTAGTTTGCACTATTGGAGTTAGTGCTAATTGTGGCGCTGGCAGCAGTATTGGAGGTGGTGGTGATGGTGGTAGTAGCAGTATCAGAGGTAGTGCTGATGGTGGCGCTGGCAGCAGTGGTGGTGGTGGTGATTGTGGTAGTTGACACTATCTGAGGTAGTGCTAATGGTGGTGTAACCCCTAGGTGGTGCTATCACAAGGGCTACTACCCCTGCCTGCTGGGCTAGTAGCAGGTTAAGGGGCCTGAGTTCTGAAACGGGTGCCTCCACCCAGAGGTCAGGGTTGGTACTGGTCAAGTTAACCTGGGCACAGCCCTCCGGGACACTGTAACCCCCTCTTTCCTTACTAGTGGCTGGAACAATACACAGTAATCACTTTCACAATTCCCCTGATACACCACACAAGTACCCACACTATTTGCACTTGCCACCAAGGCTTTCCTCTGGCTCGACCCTGGGGATCCCCTGTAAAACAAGGTTATGCACAGCAAATAACAGCAGTACAGTACTCTTGCTCAAACTGGAACCACAGTCAGGGTAAAGGCAAAAAGAGTTAGATCTGATTTATTTAAGGGACTTGAACAAGGGAGGGGTGTAATTAGGTTAATTTGCTTAAAGGCTGTATCAATCACACAGTTATGCATGCACTTCAGGGTCCATAAACAGTCACACACTCTGAGTACCCAGATGGAGAATGGTGGGCTAGCCAGGAACGTTGCAGCTGGTTGGGGCCCTGTGATGGAAGAAAGCAACATGCACAACACACACTATTTGTAATCCGGAGCCGGAGGGCTCAGTTCGTGAAAAGAAAACAACAAGACTATCAGATGAGACACTTTCAGATTAGGCTGTTGTTGCAGGGAGCTACCCTGAAGATTACTCACGATACCCAAGACTGGACACAGGCTGGACGAAAATCGAGACAGCAGGTGGTTAATCTGGAGTGCCAGGAGAAGCAGAGCCCACACAAATCACCGAGGCATCATTTCTGTTCAAGCGTGGAGCAGGGGGCTGATCCCCAGGCAGGTCTCTCGTTGATGGCTTTCTCTGTGTAGCGGGTAGTCTGGCTGGGCCAGTGTGGCAAGGCCCAGGCCAAATGGAGACAAATTTGGATACAGTCCGTTTTGGGCTGGATACAGCTTCCAGCAAGCAAAACACAGTTCACACAGTGGGGAACCAAATCATGACCCACTAACAACTCGCAGCACATTTACATGTAAGGAAATTCTACTGAACCAGGCAAACCAATCTCCAGTCACAACCGCAAAATCTCTGCACAAACCGGGGATTCAAAAGCAGCTGGAAATCCTGACAGGCTGATCGCATTCAGCAAAATCTTCGGTCTTCTTCGGGTATAAGCCTGGTTAAAAAAAATTAAAAAATAAAAATCAGTGGCTTAATTCGTTCTCTCAAACTTGGATTTAGTCCAAAATAATTCTCTTCTCTCCCTCTCAGGGCCAGCAGGCAGACATGCAGGCCACAATTCAGGCCTTTCCCCGTGAAACTACTCAGACAGCTGCTTGACTGTCTCAAGCTGTTGCTTCTTCAGTTCCCAACTTAGATCTGACTCAGCTGCCAGCAAACCTGGGACTTTCCCCAGAATCCAAAAGGTTTGGCTGGCTGATCTGTCTGTCAGCCACAACAAAGGCTCCCCCTTCAGGTGCAAAAAGGCTCCAAAAGACCAAAACTACAATTCCTACAGATTTTGACTCCAGATAGCTCCTGTAGTCCAGCTCCATTTTAGGTCCCACCAGTACTGATTGGTCTAATTCAACAGTTCAGGACCAAGATAGTGCAGACAAACAAAACAGTCCTTGCTGCAAAGAAAGCAGGTTAGGCAAACTACATTATCATTATCACTCTAAATGATTTTCAGCAAATAGTTATATCTTTCAACAGAGCTCCCTCTCAGATTATTTATGACTGCAATCCAGGCAGCTCTTAAAGAGACAGTGCAAAAGAGGCTATACAGGCATTTAAACTGCTAAAACGCAGGACACCAGGCTGGCAGTGAGCATTTAGGCAAGCTCAAGGAAGACTTTTTGGGAACCCTCATTTGTAGGGGGTTACAGTGGCACTGGCAGCAGTAGTGGAGGTGGTGGTGATGGTGGTAGTAGCAGTATCAAAGGTAGCACTGATGGTGGCACTGGCAGCAGTAGTGGATGTGACTGTGGTAGTTAGCACTATTAGAGGTAGTGCTGATGGTGGTAGTGATTGTGGTAGCACTATTGAAGGTACAGGGGTAATGCCAAACTTCACCCAACAACTAACACACCAAAATCTGGCCAATGGAAAATCATGTACACAAATGCTCACAGCCTGGGAAATAAGATCCCAGACCTGCAGGCAATAATGTCAGAGGCTAAACTGGACATAGTAGCAATTAGTGAGACGTGGTTTACCAGTAACCACACTTGGGAGACTTCAGTACCTGGCTATGTATTGTTCAGAAGAGACCGAGGTGCAAAAGGAGGAGTGGCCCTGTATGTTAATGAAAATATCAAAGCTACAGAAATTCAGAATACACAAAGGAGCCAGAAGAACTGTGGGTCACCCTGGAAACAGGAAATGGGACAGCCATAAGAACTGGGGTTGTCTACAGGCCCCCAGACCAGAGGAGGACATAGACACATTACTGTTAGAAGATATACAAAACATGACAGCTAAAGGGAGGTTCTGATAATGGGAGACTTCAACATGCCAGATACAGATTGGTCAATACCAGCAGGAACATCTGCCAGAACTAGACTCATAGTGGATTCCCTGCAGGAGGGCCTCAAACAACTGGTACAGCAACCCACAAGAGACAGGGCTATCCTAGATCTAGTACTGACTAACAAAGAAGGATCACAGATCTCCAGGTAGAAAGGTCACCTGGGGCCAGTGACCATCACATGGTATGGTTCAATTTGGCTACTACATCTAAATCATCCCATTCCAAGGCAAAAATATGGGACTTCAGAGGAGCTGACTTTGATAAGATGGCCAGCAGGTTACGCTAGCCCTGGCAAAAGAAACACAGGTGAGGAGGTACAGGCAAAGTGAGCAAGCATTAAGGATACAATACTTGAAGCAACATCCCATTGTGTTAGACAGAAAAGGAAGTGCAAAGAAGAAGGAAACCACTTTGGTTCTCAAATACAGTAGCAGAAAAGGTCAGAGCCAAAAGGCTGGCCTTCAGAAAATATAAAGGGAACACAGCGGGATGAAGATAGGAGGCATACCAAACTGCCCTAAGGGAAGCAGGTAAGGCAGTAAGGCAGGCAAAGTCCCAAACTGAGGAAACACTAGCATGAACAGTAAAAGAAGGTGACAAGACTTTCTATAGATACATTAGTGAAAGGAGAAGGTCCAGAGAGTGCTAAGCTTAATGGAGAAAGGGAGCATGTGAGGAGGAGGACCTAAGAGGCATCTATCCTAAATAGATACTTTTGCTCAGTATTTACTGAAGAGAAGGTAGAGGCAGGGCCCACAGCTCAGCATCATGGACACAGGGGAGGAGGTGAGCTACTCCCTTCACAAAAAGGGTCCTACAAGAGCTTGCTAAGCTCCAGGGTGGATAAGGCAATGGGACCTGATGGCATACATCCCAGGGTACTTAAGGAGCTAAAGGAGGAACTAGCAGAGCCATTAGCAGTATTGTTTAGTGAGTCTCTGAGCACAGGAGAGGTCCCAGAAGACTGGAGAAGGGCTCATGTGATTCCACTCCACAAGAGTGGTAGCAGGAGGAGGCGGGGAACTACAGACCGGTCAGTCTTACCTCAGTAGTGGGCAAGATTATGGAGGCACTCCTTAAGGAAAGGATAGTGCAACACCTGGAATCCATAGGCACAGGATCCAAGACAGCATGGGTTTACAAAGGAAGGTCCTGTCAAACTAATCTCATAGATTTCTTTGACTGGGTAACAGAGTGGTGGACCAAGGGGAGCAGTTGATGTCGCCTACCTTGACTTCAGCAAAGCTTTTGACACTGTTCCACATAGAGAAGATTGATAAATAAGCTAGGTAGGCTCGGGGTGGGTCAGAAGTTTGGTCAACTGGGTGGCAAACTGGTTGACTGGCGAAAAACAGAAGTGGTGGTAAATGGTATGCAGTCAGAAGAGATGCAAGTCACAAGTGGGTCCTCAGGGATCAGTCCTGGGGCCAGTCCTATTCAACATCTTCATTAGTGACCTCGCAGATGGACTAGAGGGTAAGGCTTGTCTGTTTGCAGATGACACCAAGATCTGCAACACAGTAGATGATCCAGATGGGGTGGGCAGAATGAGAGAATCTGGATAAACTAGCAGAATGGTCAGAAGAGTGGCAACTGGGATTTAATGCAAAGAAGTGCAAAATCATGCACATGGGAAGAGAAACCCCTGAAGCCACTTATAGGCTGGGAGGGAGTTGCTAGCAGTCACAAAGGAAGAAAGAGACTTGGGCATCATCATCACTGATGACCTAAAATCATCAAGCAGACCTCTAAAGCGTAGGTAAGGCTAGGGGGTGTTAGGGTGTATTAGTAGGGGTATCACAAGTCGTAAGAGGAGGTAATAATCCCTCTGTACAAGACATTGGTTAGGCCCCATCTGGAGTACTGCATGCAGTATTGGAGGCCACACCTTCACAAGGACATTAACCAAATTGAGGCAGTCCAGAGAAGGGCAACCAAAATGGTGCAGGGACTGCATCAGAAGACATATGAGGACAGATTAACAGAGCTCAATATGTATACCCTTGAGCAAAGGAGGGAGAGGTGATATGATCGAGACATTTAAACACCTTAAGGGCATAAACAAGGTGAAAGAGTCTAACATGTTTAAATATAAGAAAAATAGCAGGACAAGAGGACACAGCATGAGATTAGAGGAGGCCGATTAAGGGGAATGTGAGGAAATTCTTTTTCACAGAAAGGGTGGTAGATGCATGGAATGGCAACACCACAAGAAGTGGTGGCTATGAATACAGTGCAGGGCTTCAAACAGGCATGGGATAGGCATAAGGGAGCAATGCAAATGACTATGAATAGATAGGTCACTGACAGAGCAAAGGCCGATGGCACATTTATAAGGTAGAAAAAGAAATGGGCAGACTGGATGGGCCTTGCGGTCCTTATCTGCCGTCAACTTCTATGTTTCTATGTAGTGCTGATGGTGGCACTGGCAGCAATAGTGAAGTTGGTGGTGATTGTGGTAGTGCTGATGGCACTGGCAAGAGTAGTGAAGGTGGTGATGGTGGTGGTGGTAGCAGTATCGGAGGTAGTGCTGATGGTGGCACTGGCAGTAGTAGTGGAGGTGATGGTGGTCGTAGTAGCAGTATCAGAGGTAGCGCTGATGGTGGCACTGGCAGCAGTAGTGGAGGTGACTGTGGTAGTTAGCACTATTGGAGGTAGTGCTGATGGTGGTAGTGATTGTGGTAGCACTATTGAAGGTAGTGCTGATGGTGGCACTGGCAGCAATAGTGAAGGTGGTGGTGATTGTGGTAGTGCTGATGGCACTGGCAACAGTAGTGGAGGTGGTGATGGTGGTGTTAGCAGTATCGGAGGTAGTGCTGATGGTGGCACTGGCAGCAGTAGTGGAGGTGATGGTGGTCATAGTAGCAGTATCAGAGGTAGTGCTGATGGTGGCACTGGCAGTAGTAGTGGAGGTGGAGGTGATGGTAGTAGCAGTATAAAAGGTACTGCTGATAGTGGCAATGGCAACAGCAGTGGAACTGGTGGTGATGGTGGCAGCCAATGTGGCAACAACGTCAGTCACTACAGAGGCTGAGACTTGCACTGGAACAGTGTTAGTGGCAGTGGTACTAGCAGTGCTAGCACTGGCTGAAGTAGTAACTGGTCTGCTTGGAGTTAAGGGGACAGCAGGACAGTGAATACATGTTGAACGTTGACCCCTGTCTGAATCACTTTTGGAAGGGCTGATCCACTAATGTCTTTTGGCAGTACTTAACTGATGCGTGAAAATGTCACACCAGCAGTCAAGTTGCCAAAAAGGTAGAATAACATTTTTTAATATTGTACTCTGTAACTTTTTACTGTAACAGTCCAAAACTCAGACAGCTTATACTGGATAGTGGTCACTTGGGCAGCAAGAGTGCCCCCAGGCTCCTGCTTACCTGGGACACAGAGTCTGTCATGAGACAAAAGGACTTAAACAATTTTTTTTTTATATAGGTGTTTATGAAATAACAGCTCGGCTAAGTACACGGAATGGCAGTGGGCACAGGCAGTGGCCACTTGTGCAGCAAGTGTGCCCCCCGACTCCTGCCTACACTGGGCACAGACTAAGTCTGTCATATGACAAAAGGAGACTTACACAATTTTTTTGATTGTTTTATGAAATAACAGCTCAGCTTAATACTATGGAATGGAACCAGGTGTACAGTCAGGAACAGCAAGCATAAGCCTGAAGTCGCATGTTCCGTAAAGCACGGAAGGCAGTGCCCCTTCTCTCTTGCTTTCAATATACTGACTGCACTGGTAGCAGGCAGGCAGCAAATGCCTAGGTGGTAAGTGCACTACCAAGACAAGGACTGCAGCATTCCCAGAGAAAAACTAAATTAGATTTTTTTTTTTTTAATCACAAATTAAGTAATTAAACTACAGAAACTGGCAGCAGCCAGGTTCAGAACACAGTAGTAAATTGAGCACTAGGAGTGAACACACACATTACAGTTTGGCCTTCCTTTCCCCCTACACAGACAAACAAATATTTGTGCTTTTTGCAAAATAAAAAGATAATCTCAGTTTCAGAACAGCACTATAAAGATAAGAACTAGTCACAGCAGTGCCAAATGGCCATTTCTAAGTCAGACAGCAATCAAGAGCAATGCCTGCTGCAAGTGCAGACACACTCCTCCTGTCTTCTCCCTCTGCCCTGCCTAACCTGAAGATTTCAACATGATTTTTTGTGTTGGAGAAGTACTTTAGCAATCAATCGATCGATTTACTGAAGTGGGAGCACCACAGTCTCAGAGTAAAACAGAGGAGTCCTATCCAAAAAAAAAAGTCTGTATAAAAACTAATTTTTTTTCCACTTTGCTTCAGAAAAATGTCCTTTCACAGACAGAAGTGGCTTCCTATGAGCTCAAGTGTCTCTGCACTGGCAAGGTCACATGGTTAAGCTCTGGAAAGTTCTCTGAGCAGCCTGGGGATTGGCTGAGAAGATCTCACAAGATCTCAAAGTCTCGTCAAATACGGGACTGTTTAATACCTTGAATACACCCCAGTATGGGTATTTGTCGAATATTGATTGATTAAAAGTTTATTTTTTCACAGGAAATTAATTTGTTAGGACAAAGTTCCATTTACAACAAAGTCCTGCATGTAGATTCTAATACAATTACCAATTAACAATTGACATTTAACATAACTAATGCAAACAAAACTAATACAAACAAACATAATTGCATCCTACATACATACATTATTTAAAACACATACATAAAAAATACAAACTATTAAACAATTCATTTTTAAATTTAAAAAAATCTAAATTTGTTTTCTGTGATTCAGTCAAACCATTCCAACTTAATGCTACTCTATTCTGGAGCATACTGTCCCCTAGTCTATTAAAGCTTCTATACATTGGGATATTGCTTAATGGATTCCTAGTCTTTATATATGGTTCGTTATTTATCTTTCTTTTTAATTTCTTATACAAAGGATGGTTATACTTTTTGTGAATTATCTTATGACATATAGTAAGCCAGAGATAGTTTCTTTTTGCTTCAGGTTAAAGCCAATTTAACTTATTATAAATTATACAATGATGCTCATTTTTAATGCTTCCAGAAGCAAATTTACCTATCCTACAATATATTTGATTAACCAAATTTAAAGCAGTTTTAGTCGAATTCATGTAAATTATAGAACCATACTCCAATATGGCTAACAGCATCTGTTTTGCCAATCGCTCCTTTGCCACCAAAGGTAAAGCTCCATAACTCTTCTGAGGGCCCCTAATCTTTTATTCACTTTCTTTACCTAAACTGATATATGATTTACATATGTCATTCTAACATCTACTTGAAACCCTAAGTATCTAGTATGTTAATACATTTTCAATCTTTGTACCATCTTGTAAATGTAATTGTGGTTTGGGCTCTTTTCCTCTATCTGAACCAATCGAAAACAACATAGTTTGTGTTTTTTAGCATTCAAAAGAGACCAGATTTACTGAACCATTTTGCATTTGTAACAAATCACTTTGAAGCAAATCCATCATACCTGTGAGACTGTCAGCAGGCGCCACTAAAACAGTGTCGCTATAGTCTCATCCTCACTATGTTTAATTTCATGAACCAAATTATTAACATATATATTAAATAATAATGGGCCTAAAATAGAGCCCTGGGGAACACCTCTCTCTAGTTTCCCAGGGGCCGACATCAATGTACCACATTGAACACATTGATATCTATTTGTCAAATATGACTCAAGCCATTTTAATATTTGGCCCTTAATCCCTATGGCCCTTAACCTAGTCAAAAGCAAATCATATTGAACTAAATCAAAAGCCTTACTGAGATCCACAAACACCGCCCCAGTGTACTTTCCTTGGTTCATAGATGTAGCAACCAGGACATTAAATTCCAACAGGGCAGTGTTTGTGGATCTCCCCTTTCTAAAACCATGTTGTTCATCTACTATTACAATATTTGTATCTAAATAATTATTTACCTGTTCATAGACTTTACATTCCAAGATTTTAGATAAAATTGGCAAAAGGGCTATTGGCCTATAATTTGAAGGAATAGTTCGATCCCCAGACTTATAAATGGGAGTAATTTTCCCCATCTTCCAAATTTCAGGAACAATAGAAGTACTCAAACTCCAATTAAACAAATAGGTCACAATAGGGGCTATTACATGTGCTCCCAATTTTAAATATTGGGCCTCAATCCCATCAATACCTCCTGATTTACTTTTATTTAAATTTTTTAGCTCTTTCAGTATATCCTTCTCTTTTAAAATTTCAAACTTAAATATTCCTGTATGGGCTGCCAGCATGTCTGATACAGTAGAGAAATTCATTCCATTCACATTCAAATCTGGCAACTTTAAATCCGGTAATTCCAAAAAATACGTATTAAAAATATTCGCTATAACCTTTGTAACAGTAACTAGTTTTCCATTTCGTACCAAAGTAGGACTTATGGAGTATTTATTTGGGGATTTCAGCTCTGTTATAAGCTTCCAAAACTGCTTGGAGTCAGAGAAATTATTTATTTTATTCTGATAATATTTATTCTTTATATTTTTAATTATATTTTTACACTTATTCCTCCAAAACCTGAAGGTATTCCAATCTGCTTCTTTCTTTGTTTTTCTCGCCTTTTTCCATGTCCTATTTCTAATCCTTAATTTTTTTTTATCTTATCAGTGATCCATGGGGCTTCTTTATTCCTTTTAATTTTTCTCATTAATGGGGCATGGTACTGTATTACATTCAAAAACATGTCATTAAACTCTTGAATAGCCGGTTCTATGTCTGGTATCAAATAAATTCTATCCCAATGGATTTTCCCTAGATGATTTACAAAGGATTGCTCATTAAACCCTTTAAAATCTCTGCTCTAATAAATAGTTGATTGTTGAGTAATGCACTGTTGTAACTCAATAGTACAAGTAATAGGATTATGATCCCCAAATTTAAAGGTAATATTTCCCAGGTTTTTACTATGTCCTGGGATGCAAAAATAAATCTAAAGAGAACCGTAAGTTCCATTTTTGTATTTCTTGTAGATTTTGTATTATTTTGTGCAAACCCAGAATTGAAACTCTCAATTTCCTCCCTCTAGTCTGAAACCAATCTGCATTAAAGTTCCCTGTTAAAACTATTTGTTTGTCCTTTATTTTTTCTAAAATTAACTCTGCTAGTACATCAAATGTTTTACTTTTTGTTTTAGGGGGTGCATAAAACACTCCTATACTAATTGTTTCGCAATTAATTCAATAATAAGACAGTCAATTCCTTCCTTGTTCATACTTAACAGTACTTTATAGGGGCCAAGAGTATTCTTAATAAATAACATCACCCCCTCCCCTTTTACCTCTATCTGCACGTTCTATAGAAAATCCTGAAAGTTGAATTTCTTCCTGCATTATACCTGTATGTAACCACATTTCTGATATTGCTAATAAATCATACTCAGTTTTAATTGCCTATACCCTATACTCTTCCATTTTATGGACTATGCTTCTAACGTTCTCATGAACCATTGAAAGCTGCTTAATTTTTTTTATAATTAGGGCCTGGATTTAACTCAATATCCCCACTTTGAATTAACAGCATTAAACATAACATATTTGTACTTCCTGTTACTTTTAAACCACAAAAACCATGCTTAACACAAGAATTCTTTTGATAATATCGGGATTCATTTGTAAAGTGATTCCTTCTCCGAACGAATCCATCTTCACAATTAAATCCAACATTTCCCGTAAAATACATACCTGATTACTTCATCATAGCACCTCTGGTATTTTAGGTATTCAACAGCTGGTTTAAATTTGATGCACACCCCTAGCCAGTACTACTGAGTAAACTACAAGTGAATACCAACAGTTGTACAACGTTATGTGCAAACAGCCCTTTAAGTTATTAATTTTACTTTAAAATCAGAACTGATACACCTGTAATATTTCATACAGTATGTCGGTGCTGCTGTCAGGCTCTGAAGTTGGTTTTCAGCAGGAGAAAAAAGAAGGAAATATTCAAGTTTTACCCAATACTGCTGAATTCTAATAGTGAGTTAAACAATACATTCACCACTACTATTGCTACTGCTATGTTCACAAATGATTGCAAACAATAGCTCACATCACGTCATATGGAGCGGGAAACAGTATCATTCATGGTCATCATCAGACCATGTAAATCACATGTTCCTGTTCTGCATATGGGTGTGCAAGTAATGAATAGTATTTCCTGAATACCACAAATAATTCACTATTCGTTATCTGGATACGAATAATGAATAATGGCACAATTCATAGATAATGCACTATTTGTTATCTGGATATGAATAATGACACAATTTGTAAATAATGCATTATTTGTTATCTGGATATGAAAAAATGAATAATGGCACAGTCTGTGCCTATTGATATCTTCGCCCCCCCCCCCATAAAGGTAAAAAAAAGTTCCTCACCCACATCACAAGCCCAGTTGTTTAACCCACAGTCCCCATCCCCCACCCTCTGCAACAAACTCAATCTCACCTACTTCCACCAGCACCCACAATTTGAACAAGCTTTAGCCAGAGCCAATATGGCTGTGGTGAGCTTGAAGAAGCTCCAAGGAATAAGCACCACCAATGGAACTGCACATGCACAGCACTCATGCATGTACAGTTGCATTGAATGGCATACTGCCATTCCTGAGATGGCAGCACTGGTGGAACCGTGCATGCGTACATGGTGTGCATGTGCAGTTCTAGTACAGAATGCGGGAAGTAGCAGCCAACATAGTGCCACTGTAGATCTTCAGCAAGCGACCATGGTGGACTGTTTAAGCTCTGTTAGACTATCAGAAGGATGCTTCCAAAAGTCTAATGGAAGAGTGCCATGGTCGGTCTTTTACAGAATGACACTAAATCAGCTGCAGGCTCTGCCCACAGTCATAAAAATTAACTCCCACAATGCTTGACCAGCACAACCTGCCTGCCTCATGTCCTGTAGCGCCTTTTATTTTGTGTGTGTGGTGGGGAAATCATTCCCCTCCCCAACCCAGCAGCAGCACCGGCTGACCCTCATCCAGCCAGCACCCACATTTCCTAAATAGCCCCCTCACGTGCAGTGAAGGTGACCAACACCACCCGCCCTGCTTCACAACCTGACACCTTTTTGTGAATGGATACATTCCCATGCTTGCTCACACAGTAAAACAGCTGATCACACGATCACCTGTTTTACTACGTGAACAAGCGTGTGAATGCTTACATTCACAAGAAGGTGGCAGCCATGGAGGAGGTGGGTTGTGTCTGTCACCTTTGCCACACCTGTGGGGGATCTATTTAGGAAATTTGGGTGCTGAGGGAAGGGTTGGGTGCTGCTGCTGGGGTGGAGGAATGATTCTTTACTAAATAAAAAGTGCTACAGAGATGGCAGCCAGCTGTTGAGGCAGGCATGTTGTACCGGTCGCCCATCATGGAAGTTTAGATTTTTAAAACCTTACTTTGTGGGTGCTGGGGGAGGAAGGTGAGATTGGGCTTGTTGCAGAGGTTTGGGGGATGGGGGGGTTGTGGTTTTAAACAATTGGGTTAGGGAGGAAGGTTGGGGGCTGTGTGTGTTTGTTTGTCCTGAATACCAATAGACATGAATAGTGCCATTATTATTTGTTTCCAGAAAATGAACAATACATTTACAAATTGTGCCATATTTTATTCATTATTTTGTACCCGGATAATGAACAGTGCATGATCTGAGGGTTGGGGGCTGTTTGTTTTTTACTTTTTTCCCCTCCCACAGGCACATAAATAATGAATACAAATACCAAATTTCCTAATATTTGGGGTCCTGAGTATGAACATTTTGGCCAGATATCTGAAAAAAGGTGTTCGCCCAGCCATAGTTCTGCAGTGGTAACACCTCCCTGCTATTCCTAACATTACCTGTGTTGCCTCTGATGGTCAACATCTTTTATCAGAAAGAGTCATCCTCATACTAGTAGTGTAACCTGTAAGTGACACTATCCCAAGGGATACTACCCCTGCCTGCCTGGCTAATTGCAGGTTAAGGAGCCTAGGTACTGAAACAGGTGCCTCCACCCGGTGGACAGGGTTGTTAGTAGCAAGGCTAACCTGGGTGCAGCCTTCTGGGACACTGTAACCTCCCTCTTTCCCCTCTAGTGGCCTAGACAATATGCAACAGACACTTTCACAGTAACCCCTATTCAGCACACATATCCCCACACTGTTTGCACTTACCACCAGGGCTGGTTCCACCAATTCGACCCTGGAGACCCCCTGTAAAACAAGGTAAAGCACAGCAAATAACAGTACAGTGGTTCTGGTACAAAGTGGAACCATAGTCAGATAAATGCAAAAAGAGTTGGATCTGATTTATTTAAGGGGAATGGACAGGGAACGGGTATAATCAGGTTGATTGGTTTAAGTACTGATTCAATCAGGCAATCTTGCATACACTTTAGAGACCCTTCACAGTCACACACTCTGGGTACCCAGTTGGAAAGAAGGTGGGCTAGCCTGACATGTTGCCCTGGGTAGGCAGACATTGTAGCCAGTCGGGGGCCCTGTGATGGAGAGAAGCATGCACAACCACACACAATTTGTAATCCGGAGCCGGAAGACTCAGTTCATGACAAGAAAAAAAAAAATTGAATCGGATGACAACACTTTTGATTTAGCTGATGCTGCAGGGAGCTACCCTGGTGTTTACTCACGATACCCAGTACAGGACACAGGATGGATGAAATGGAGATTGCAGGTTGACAGGCTGGTATGCCAGGAGAAGCAGGGCCCACACGAATCACTGAGGTGTCGTTCCTGTTCGAGGTGTTGAGCAGGGGGCTGATCCCCCAGGCAGGTGTCTCATTGATGGTTTTCTCTGTGGCATGAGTAGCTGGCTGTTCTGCAGTGGCAGAGCCCAGGCCAATTGGAGATGAATGAGGATTCATTCCAGTAAGTACTGGATGCAGCTTCTAGCAAGCGTGACACAATTAGGCAGTGGGGAATGAAATCTTGACCCACCAACAGCATACAGCACATTTATAGTAAAGAAAGGTAATACCACTGTTCAGATAATAGTCGGGTTGCAATCACAGTGTCTCTGCACAAACCGTGCTCTCTGTGGCGGTTTCAGATATCCTGACAGGCCGATCACGTACAGCAAACCTTCAGTCTTCTTCAGGCAAAGGTACAGTCACAAATCCAGTGGCTTTTGTCACAATTAGTTCGGATAAAGTCTGGTAATCAAGACTTCAGAGGATCCCTCTTTTAGGGAGAAGTAGGCAGCAAGGCCAAAACTCAGCCTCCCCACCAGTTTCCCGTACAACTCTGCAGGGCAGCTGCTCAAATATCTCGAGCTGTTTACGCTCTCACTTCCCAACTCAGACTGACTCACTGTGCTCCATCTTCAGTGCACAGTGAAATATTCAGAGACGTAGTCCAAATTAAGGATGCACAGATCTCTCCATGTGGGAGAGCTGAAGGCAGGCAGGCCAGACTCGGCCTTCCCACCAAGTCCCCACGCTACCCCGTGGGGCAGCAGCTCGAGCTCGAGCTGCTCACTCTTCCAGCTCCAACTCACTTCTGCCTCACTACTGCAGGCAGCTCTAGGATTTCCCTCTGATCCAAAAGGTTTGATTGGTTGATCCATCTGTCTGTCAAAGTAAGGGCTCACCCTCCAGGTCTGTTTTGGCGCCAAAATGTAGAAGCTACAATTCCTACAGAAATGTGCTCCCACAAGACCCCAGGGGACAGGCTCCATTTTCAGGGTCCCCGAAGGTACTGATGAGTCCAACATTTAGTCCAGAACCAAGATGGTGGTGATAAACAGAACTGTCCATGCTGCAAAGAAGGCAGGTTAGACAAACTACAATATCATTACTATTATAATAGATAGCAAATAAGTACAGCTTCTAATAGAGCTTCCTCTGTACAACTAGCGATGGTAGAACGGAATGATTATCTGACAGCCCAGGCAGGACTCTAGCATAGGAACACTCAGCCCCCACCCAGGTTAATTATTACACTGCGATATAGACAGCTCTTAAAGAGATAGTACACAGAGGCTACAAAGGCACTCACAGGCAATAGCATTTAAATGATTAAGACACAGGACACCAGCCTGGCAGTGGGCCTTTAGGCACACCCAAGGAGGGTTTTTAGGAAACCCCATTTGTAGGGGGGTTACACCAGGTTCCCATACTAGGCAATAGAATGGTAGAAGGCAATCTGCCCATAATCACTGTTCCCCACAAAGTGGGCCCACTAAGTTTTGTTACCCATAATCCAGCTATCCAAGAGTTTCTTGAAGCTCTCCATGGAACTTACTTCCACTATTTTACTAGGTAAGCTATTCCATATTCTCCCTGATCTATTCAGAAATGAAAAATGCCTAATATTATTTCTACATGTATTTGTCTTCACTTGTTTTCAAATTAATAATATAATTACTTTAACAACTATACTTTCAAATGTGGTGCTATTCTGAAAAATGCATGAAACACACTTGTTCAAGACTTGAACATTGCAAGATTTGTAAGTTCCACAAAATGGATGGATTGTGTGGAGAGTATTCCCAGTGGTTTTCAACCAGTATCTCTTCCTCTGTCTGCTCCCTCCTGTGTGCCTTGCTCGCATGGTTTGATCTCCTCACAGGAGCTGCTGTCATGCTGCATTTAGGGCTAGGCCATCACATGCATGAAGGTAAGTATGGAACCATCACATGCATGATGGAACTTTCATGCACATGATGGTTCCATCATGCAAGTATAGAACCATCACATGCACAAAGGTAAGTATGGATCCATCATGTGCACAAAGTTAAGTATGGAACCATCACGTGCATGAAGGTAAGTATGGGTGAGAGTTGCACAGCATTTATGTGTGCCTTTTTTTTTTGTTTGTTTGCAGTGCTTTTATTCCCTCTCTCCCAGACTGCCCTCATTTACCTGTTGACACCAACGCTCAGTCCTTCCAACCTCCAACCCCACCCACCCTCCACCTTTGTAGTTCCTCCCAGGCTTGCCCACCAAGTCAAGGCCATTGGAAGATGGGGAAAGCTCCTCCAGATGGAGTGTAGCTTGGTCTGCAGGTGGGAGCCAGGCTTTGTTGTGAAGGACCTGTGGAGTGGGGGTGGTGTCATGCTACCACATCCATGAGTTTTCCGGATTTTCTTCCCAGCCAGAGTGCTGGAGCTTACCGACATGCACATACAGCAAAGGCATGTCGGTGCATATCATGGCATATCAGTGTCCTCTCTCACCTTGCGTATTCCACTGTGCACTGCCACCTGTAGTCATGCAGGTGGCAATATTGCAGTGCAGCCTGTGATCTCTCCCTCTATGAGGAGAGCATCCTCTGGGGCACACGGTTCTTCTCACCTGTCCATCTCTCCGATGAAAATGTCCAAGTATCTTGAAAAAAACAAGAAGTCCTACGGGAAATGCTTTTCTTAAGCTTGAGCTATGCTGCCACCCATATGTGAGTAATCAGCCTGGAAAAAAAGTCTTACAAAAGTCATCTGGGGATGCAATGGAATAACAACGAACAGCACTATAATTCTTCTCAAAAATAAACTTTTTATTCATATTTCTTTAAGGCCCATTGCTCGACATTTCACCTACACCATGTAGGCTTCATCAGGAGGTGCCTCTTAATATCTTTATCAATGGCTTGACTTCCCTTTGTACCATAAAAATTCCCTCTGAATGGGGATAGGTCAATCCTGGTTGTTGTTTTGATAAAGACTTCCCTTTATATTTGCTGTTTCATTTTCCTGTGTTAACCTTTTTACCCTTCAAGGGCTTCTTTCAAAACAAACCCATACTATTTGCTTCAGAATACCACTCTAAGTCTTTTACATGTTCTATCGTAGCTTCTCAGGATATACTATGTCAGATGACTTGGGTTCATGCCAAAACATGAGTCATTGGCATTGCATGTGGTGGCGCTACTGCTTTGCCTATGGGACAGCACTTATCTGTGTGTTTGTTTCAAAAAAAAAAATTGTGATGATTCTAATCACAGGTCTGTCTTTATCGGTGCTGCTGCTGCTACTGCCACCCAATCCTCCTCTGCCTCCTCCTCCAGGGAGTGCTGCTGTCCCAAAGGCAGTATAACCTAGAGGTTAGAGTAATGAGATACATAGATACATAGACAGTGTCGGCAGATAAGGGCCTATGGCCCACCCAGTCTGCCCATTTGAGCTTGTAAGTTCAGTTTGTTTTCCTAGAAGTCTGTTGCCCCATATCCCTGACCTCCAGAATTCCTTTATGTCTATCCCATGCATTCTTAAATGCCGTGATTGTTTCAGCCCCCACCACTTCCTCTGGCAGGGTGTTCCACTTGTCCACCACCCGTTCTGTGAAGAAATTCTTTCTCATGTTTCCTCTGAATCGTCCTCCTCCAACTTCATCCCATGCCCTCTAGTCCTGGAACATCTTTTTACGCTTAAAAATAGTGTTTTCCTGCACCCTGTTCCTCCCTGTAAGATACTTGTATGTCTCTATCATATCCCTGTCACCCTCCCTCCTCCAGGAGTACATGTTCAGTTCCTTCAACCTGTCTTCATAGGACTTGTGATGCAATCCATGCACCATCTTTGTTGCCCTCCTCTGAACCTTCTCTACCCTGTCTATGTCCTTACATAGGTATGGTCTCAGAACTGTACACTGTACTCCAGGTGGGGCCTCACTAGTGTCTTGTATGGCGGAATTATGACCTCCCTTTCCTGCTGGTGATGCCTCTTCCTATACATCCCAGCATCCTATTTGCTTTACCTGCTGCCTTGTCACACTGTTTCCCTACCTTGAGGTCATCAGAGATGACAACCCCAAGATCCTTTCCTGCTTGGTGCATGTTATATCCTCACCCCCAACTGATATATTGTGCCAGGGTTTTGTGCCCCATATGCATTATCTTGCACTTCTGTGCATTGAATTTCAACTGCCAAACCCTGACCATTCTTCAAGTTTCTGCAGGTCGCTTCTCATTCTGTCTACACCCTCTGGTGTGTCTACTCTGTTACAGAGCTTTGTGTCATCAGCGAACAGTGAAATTCTGCCTTCTAGGTCCTGCGCAATGTCACTGATGAAGATGTTGAATAGGACCGGTCCCAGCACTGATCCTGTGGTACCCCACTGGTCACTCTTCCCTCTGTGGGTGACAGCCATTTACCACCACCCTCTGTGTCCTGCCACCCAGCCAGTTACCTACCCACCACACTACTGTCCTGCCCACACCCATATTCCTCAGTTTGTGTAATAGTCCTCTATGTGGCACAGTGTCAAAGGCCTTGCTGAGTCCAGATGAGGCCATGTCCACTGCCCTCCCTGATCCACCTCCCTAGTCACCCAGTCAAAAATTCAGCGAGTTGGTCTGACATGACCTCCCTCTGGTGAAACCATGCTGCCTTGGGTCCTGTAGTCCATTGACAACCAGATGTTCCACCAATCTCTCCTTCAGTAGTGCTTCCATGATCTTCCCACTACAAGGTGAGGCTGACTGGTCTGTAGTTCCCTGCTTCCTCTTTGTTCCCACTTTTGTATAAGGGACTACATCTGCTGTCCTCCAGTCTTTGGGTACCTCCCTGTTTCAGTGATCGGCTAAACAGGATAGCAGAGGTTCAGCCACCACCTCTCTTAGTTCTTTAAGGACCTAGGGGTCACCCATCTGGCCCCATTGCTTTATCAACTCTTATTACTTCCAGTTCCTTCAGGACCCTTTCTCGTGTAAAGGGACTTGTGTCCATTTCTGCACCATTCTCACCCTTGTACTCCCTTCAGACCCATTACCCTCCTCTTCCTCAGTAAAGACTGAGCAGAAATACCTGTTCAAAATGTCAGCTTTACTGTTGTCATCCTCCACAGAGCCCCATCCTCCCCTTCAGTCTCACTATCCCTCCCTTTGTCTTTCTTTTTTCCTTATGTACCTGTAAAGGTTTGTCCCTCTACCATTGATTTTGCAATGTGTTCTTCTGTCTGAGCTTTGGCTTCCCTTACTGACCTCCTGCCTCCCTTTGCTTCTCCTGGTACTTCTCCCTATCCCTTCTGCCTGTGTCTTTTTGTATTGCCTGAATGCAATCTTTTTGGCTTTCACTTTCTTTGCTACCTCTTTGGAAAACCATAATGGTCTCTTCTTCCTTTTCCTCTTGCTAACCTGCTTAATGCATAATTCTGTTGTTCTTGTAATCCCCATTTTAAATACTGCCCACTGTTCCTCAACCCCTGATTCCTGTCCCATTCCACTTAATGCCTCTTTCAAGTATCTCCCCATTTTCCCAAAGTCTGCCCCCCTAAAATCCAGGATACGTGTTTTTGTGTGGTTTGGTTCTGCTCTTTCTGTGATTTCAAACCACAGTTCAAATGAGCTGTGAACAAGGTTTGTACATCCAGCAGACCAAACCTGGGTTTGATTCTCACAACCTCCACTTGCATATTGTGCGACTCTGAGCAAGTCACTTAACTGCCCTGTGCTCCCAGGTCGCCCCTGAAAACAGGCACTTGTGCCTAGTGGGCCTTACCCGGTTAGCAAAGACTAAAAAAAAAAAATTAAAAAATGAAGATATTGCTCTCAGCCACATTATTGGCGATGCTGCTCTTGCTCCTGCTGCCCTGTCCTTTTGCACCTCCTCCTCCATGGGGTGCTGTTGCCCTAAAGAACAAAATATATTCCTCTGAGACATTCTGTTGATACTGCTGCTGCCACTCCATCCACCTGTGTCTCCTCCTCCATGGAGTGTTGCTGACCCAGAGAACTAAAGAAGATATACTGGCTGGCCATTCAGCGTAGTGGAAGTGCAACCACTTGTGATGCCAGTGATCCCAGTTTGGCAACAAGCCAAAGTCATCAGGTGCAGTCCGGGGGCAGGAGGATTAACCATCCTAAAAGACACTATCCTTCCTCAGGGAGGGAGGGTCCCATCTGTCACTTTCACACTACCATCTGGATGCAGGGGACAGTAGTTTACACAGTTTACACGGTTTGTTTAGGTAGAAGAAGGCCATCTGACCCATTGAGTCTACCCCACACACTTTGTGGGGCAATCAGTTATTTACCCAGTTTTGTAAATGGTTATCTAAGTTGTTTTGAAACTGATCCATAGTATTTGAACTAACTACAGATTGTGGCCATTTATTCCATTGTTTAGTTGATCTTATGGAAAATAAAAATATTTTCTTATTAAATGCTCTTGGTACAAAGAGTTGGAGTGTGTTACATCGAAGTTTAGTAGGTTTAGAAGCATATCTTGTCCCACATTCCTGCATTAGGTGTTCATCTTGGAGTATTTTATAGAGAAGCAACAAGTCGCCTCTTGTACGCCTAATATCTAGTGGGTATAAATTTAACTCATTACATCTGAACTCATAGTGTAGATTTCTCAATCTTGGAATTAACTTAGTTGTTTTCCTTTGAACACCCTCCAGCAGCTTCCTATCCTTTGACATAAATGGTGCCCAAAAGGTTGCTCCATGATCCAGATGGTGTCTGATATAGGAGTTATATAATGGCAGGACACATGGTTCCTGCCTACTAATGAAAGATTGTTTTATAGAGTTTGATATAATTAGCTCAGGTAGCAATTTGTCTGCAGTGATTTCCAGGAAGTAATTGATTATTGATCAGGGTACCTAGATCTTTTTCCGAAGGAACTTCCTTTAATAATTTATTAAGGTAATACTCAGAATTCAAGTTGTGCTGGTCAAAGTGCATCACTAAATATTTATCCTCGTTGAAGGACATTTTATTATTTTTTGCCCACTTCTCAAATACAGTGGCGTGAAAAAGTATTTGCCCCCTTCCTGATTTTCTCTATTATTGCATATTTGTCACACTGGATGTTTTCAGGTCTTTAGAGAAAATGTAATATTAGATAAAGGGAACCTGAGTGAACAAATAACACCTGTTTTTTAATTTTTTATTTCACCTATTTAATGAAAAAAGTTAACCAACACCAACTGGCACTGTGTGAAAAAGTAATTGCCCCCTTACACTTAATAACTGGTTCGTCACATTTAGCTGCAATGACTGCAACCAAACACTTCCTATAATTCATCAGTCCTTCACATCGCTGTGGAGGAATTTTAACTCACTCTTCCTTGCAGAACTGCTTTAATTCAGTAACATTTGGTAGGTTTTCAAGCATGAACTGCTCGTTTCAGGTCCTGCCACAGCATCTCTATTGGGTTTAAGTCTGGACTTTGACTAGGCCACTCCAAAACTTTAATTTTACTTCTTTTAGCCATTCTGATGTGGACTTGCTTTTGTGTTTTGTATCATTGTCTTGCTGCATGACCAACTACGCTTCAGCTTCAGCTGACGGAAGGATGACGGACATTCTCCTTAAGAATTTTCTGGTACAGAGCAGAATTCATGGTTCCTTTAATTTTGGCAAGTCATCCAGGTCCTTAGGCAGCAAGCATCCCACACCATCACACTACCACCACCATGTTTGACTGTTGGTATGGTGTGTTCTTACTGTAGGAATGCATGTTTGCTTCTGGCAGTTGTTATGGGATCCATGTCGTCAAAAGTTCCACTTTGGACTCATCTGTCCATAGAACATTTTCCCAAAAGGCTTGTGGATCATCCAGGTGCTTCTTGGCAAATGAGAGCGAACATTTATGTTCTTCTTGGTTAGCAGTGGTTTCTGCCTTGCTCTCACATGAAGCCAATTTTGCCCAGTCTCTTTCTGATTGTGGAGTCATGAACACTGACCTTAGCTGAGGCAAGAGAAGCCTGCAGTTCTTGCATGTTGTTTAGGATCCTTTGAGACTTCCTGGATGATTTTACGCTGTGCCCTTGGAGTAATTTTGGCGACCACTCCTGGGAAGATTCACTACTGTTCCAAGTGTTCTCCATTTGGAGAATTATGGCTCTCACTGTGGTTCGATGGAGTCCCAGAGCCTTAGAAATAGCTTTGTAACCCTTTCCAGACTGAAAAGGGCAACAAATTTTTTCTGATCTTTTCAGGAACTTCCTTTGATCATGGCATAATGTGCTGGTTGAATCTTTGTGCTGGCAGCGGACTCTGATGGTAAGGGCCAAAATAAGTGAGGTTTATATTGAGCAGGGCTGGCTGTAATCAAGCCTGGCTGTGTTCAATCAGCTGACTCTAATTATCCTTTTAATTGGGTTGATTTAACTAGGGGCAATTACTTTTCACACAGTGCTAGTTGGTGTTGGTTAACTTTTTCATTAAATAAATGAAATAAGTAAAAAAAGTGTTATTGTTCACTCAGGTTCCTTTATCTAATATTATATTTTGTCTAAAGACCTGAAAACATCAATGTGACAAATATGTAATAATAGAAAATCAGGAAGGGGGCAAATACTTTTTCACGCCACTGTACTTTAATGCCCTTTTGTAGGGATATGATTTTGTCACTGCTATTTACTTCGCTGATTTTGGTGTCATCAGCAAATTTGCTACTGTGACATGTAGTTCCATTATGCAGATCAGCTATGTGCATCCCAAATAACACTGGCCCCAAGACTGATCCTTGTGGCACTCCACTTAATACTTCGATAGGGTATGATAACACATTGGCCCAGATATTCAAACTGCGCTCAAAATGAGCGCAACAGCAGGAGCAAGCACAAACCAGTTGCGCAAATGCGCAACAGGTGTGATATTCAAACATGGAGCAGCACAAATTGCGTAAGCAACCAACGTCTGAATATCGCACATACTGCGCCATCGCGCAACCAGGAAGGAGAAGCTGAGCCGAAATGTTGCGCTATGGAGCAACCAGGGAAGCTCAGCTGAGCATTCCAGAGCTGCCATGGCGCAAGCAGAGCCCCCCCCGAGCAATGGAACTGCACATCCAGGGAGGCAGGCTGGGGCCCACCGCCAGCCATGCCACACATGGGCACAGGAACACACTGCAGAACCCACACCACACTGCACACCCGGCACAGCATCACTGGGGTGTGATGGATGATCTACTGGCCCATGGGGACAAGCCAACACAGCATAGCGGAGCTATGACACCCCAGCACAACCACTGGCATGCTGAGAGTGCCACACACAGGGGGTTGACAACCACAGTGCACAGCAGCCCTCCGTACGCACAGCACACCCTGCACTGTGACCCCAAGACACCACCTATGTGCAGTGACTGGCACTGCAGGAAACCATGCACATGCCAACCCCGTGCAGCACAGAAGCCTCCAAGCTAGACACACCCTGTGCACCAAGCAGTGGGTGGCAGCAGACGGCAAGACCAACAGAAAGTCACTGCCATGCTGGAGATACCTCCCCATGCACACACACGCACACACGCACACACACCCAGGACCAGACCACCCCAGATGGCATGTACACCCCTGCAACTGAGCACCCATAGCCAGCTGCAAATCAGAGACCAACACAGTATTCATATATCAAAATAGAAATGTATATTGAACATATTATAACAACAACAATAGAAACTATTTACAAGGGGATGGGTACAAGGAAGGGGTGTTCAAGGGGGAAGGATTAAAAATTTGGAGAGGGAAGGCAGGGTGGTAGGGATGGGAGAAGTGGGAAGGGTAATGTCAGCTATGGCCCAGCCGGCTCCTGGTCCTCCCCCTGCTGGTGCACCGTCCTGTGCCGCCTCTGCTGATGTCCATGTCGCCGGATGGCTTGAAGGATCTCCCGGTTCTCGACACTGACTTGTGTGAGGCGCCTCACATCACTCGCCATCCTCCTGAGAACCTCGAGGCCTAGGAAAATGGGAACACAGTCAATGGCTGTGACTGACCACAACCCTGAACACCACCCAACCTGCAAGCCATATAGCCCAATGTCCGCACCTGTGATGGCATGCACCACCCACAGTGAACATGCACATGGCCATCACAAACAGGCGGCACCAGCTGTGTGCACCACTGCCCACACACTGCCCACGTCCATCACAGTACAAACCAGGCTGGCAAGTGGCGTAGCAGCGTGGTGCGATGCCAGTTACACAGCTAGGTGCCCAGTGCAGGCATGGGCCACCAGTGACGCATACACAGACGTGCTGTGATACTGCACAGTGATGCATGTCACCTGTGTCGTGCATACAGACATAGACACATAGACAGTGTCGGCAGATAAGGGCCTATGGCCAACCCAGTCTGTGCATTTGAGCTGTAAGTTCACTTTGTTTACCTAGGAGTCTGTTGCCCCTTACCCCTAACCTCCGGAATTCTGTTTTGTCTATCCTGTGCATTCTGAAATCCCATGATTGTTTCAGCCCCCACCACCTCCTCTGGCAGGGTGTTCCACTTGTCCACCACCCGTTCTGTGAAGACAGTCCTTCCATGTGTCCTCTGAATTGTCCACCCTCCAACAGCATCCCATTGCCTGTAGTCCTGGAACATCTTTTTCAATTCAAAATAGTGTTCCTCTGCACCCTGTTCCACCCTGTAAGATACTTGTATGTCTCTACCATATCCCCTCCTCTCTCCCTCCTCCCCTCCAGGGAGTACATGTTCAGTTCCTTCAACCTGTCTCCACAGGACTTGTGATGCAAGCCATGCACCATCTTTGGTGCCCTCTTCTGAACCTTCCCTGCCCACTGTACGTCCTTACGTAGGGATGGTCTCCGGAAATGTGCACTGTAGTCCAGGTGGGGCCTCACTAGTGTCCTGTATAGTGGAATTATGACCTCCCCTTTCCTGCATGGTTGTATTGTGCAGGGCTACTGGTCTCCCCCCCCAGCATGCAATAGCATCGATGACGTCATGATACTCACACTGCTCAAGCAGCTCTGTCTGCCGACGTTGCTGCCGCTGTTGCTCCCACTGCTGCTGCTGTAGGGGTGCCACCCCTGCTGGCACCGGGTCCCTGGCCTGCCCCTCTTCAGGTGGTGCTTGCCTCCTGACATCCCGGCCTGTGGGAGACATATGTTGAGACAAACATCAGTGTGACTCAAAAGCAGAGTGCCCCCTGCCCCAGTAAGAGTGCCTGCCCACACAGCCATAACCATCCATCGCACAGCTGCACACACTGACACAGCCAACCGTGGCGAGCCGTCACCTATGCACAGCCACCAAAGCACACACACACCCCTACAGAGAATATAGGTGCATAGATGGTACACTCACCTGGCCTAGGCACCATCCCGCCTGGCTTGCGTGACAGCAGCGTCGCCAACAGCTCTGGCTCCTCCGCAGAGGTCACTGTATCGGTGCGGCACTGCTCAGCAGACCGGCACTGTCCAGTGACCCTCACCAGGTCAGTGGCCACCTGCTGCCACACCCTTGTCCTGGCTATGGTGAGGTGTGCCCCACCATAGAGTGCCTCATAGTGGGGCTCCACTAGGGCCACCAGGTTTGCCACTTCCAGCTGGCTCCAACACACAGCCCTCCTCCTAGCCATGTTGGTAGCTTTACAGCAGGCAATATGGCGCTCTGCTGCGCCGTAACCCCACATGGAGATGTTGCGCAATAGACCACCACAGACTCCAATCGCGCTGTTCGAACAGCGCCGTCACTTCACATAGCGCTGTCACCAGACAGCGCAATAGGGACGTACACATGGCATGCGAACAGCGCCAGGGGGCAAAGGGCATACACAAGGTCATGGCAATGATGCAAGGCTATGCACAGCGCCATCAGACGTATGGGCATCTGGCGTGACCGACAAGCTGCGTACCAGTGCCACAGTGGACTATTGCGCAGTAGTGCCACAGCGCCATATAGTGCCCAGTGCTGTAGCGCCACTGGCACAATGGTGGCCATGGCCTGAATTGCCGATCGTGCTCAGCACGTCTGCAGCGCGACAGACGCATGCGTAAGCTACCTGGGCATGCGCAATGCAGTGTACCACGCAGGCACAAATCTGTGCCATTGGCTCAGCCGACTCTTCCGTATTGAGCAAAGCGCAGATTCGCGATATTCAGCCGACGTATGCAAATCCTCCGATCAGCCATTCAAGGGTGCAGTGGCGCGATTTGCATGTCATTAAAGTTGCTTCACTCCTAATTTGCATGTGTTGTGCTATAAATGTGCGACAGTGGGCTGTGCAGGCCAGATTCGGTTACTGCAGGTGAGAGGTGAGTTACATGCTGTGTGATGCTCAGGATAATGCTCATGGGGAAATGCTGTCGACTGCACAGTGACAGGTGTCCACTTCCACCCATACAGATCACCATGACCGACCAGAGCTAAGGTGAGGGTGAGGACGGTGGGCGTAGGAGGAGGCCGAACTTCACAGCGGCAGAGAGGGAGGCCCTCTTCCAGGCCTACCTGGAAGATGAGCCACTACTGAGTGGACGGAGGGCACCCCTCAGTCCCGTGCGGCTACATGGGAGGTAGCTCGGGGCCGTTAACCTGCGGAAGCCACCACGCTCCGTGCAGGAATGAAAAAAAGATGGGGACTGACTGCAGGAGGTTGAAGGAGAAGGTGGCAGCCCCGGGCGGCCGATGCTGGCACTGGTGGGGGCACCAGTGGTGTTGCAGCTGACCCACATGAGGAGACACTGGTTGCAGCCATGCAGCCGAGCGCCATTGCGGGCATACCAGGCGGAGGATTCCAGACAGGTGGAAGCCCATCACTGCACGGTATGACATGGTGGTGGTGTTTGGGGGTGGCGGTTGTTCACATGCACTCACATGTACTCTCTTTCTGTTACAGATCCTGTTCGTCTTCAGGAGATGGTGGTGGTGGGTCCAGACAGTGATGCGGACCTGCTGGACATGGAGGAGGGACCATCACCTCCACCACCAGCCAGCAGGCACTGCAGCAACATGCCGCCGGGCCAACAACTCTGGTGTCAGTGATACGGGTGCAGGGGTGCACAGCCTGTGTCTCAGCAGTCTGGCATGCAAGCATGCCAGCATGCTGTGACCATAGCAGTAGCATGTACCTGCACCATTGATGATAGAGGCCTGCAATGGGCAGTGATAGGTGTGTCCGATGACAGACACACGGCGAGCCAACCGTGCCCCTGGGCCTTCTGGTTCACACCTGTGTACCAGCATGCTGGCACAGTCCTAGGCTGCGCCTGTCAGCACCGGTGGGGCAGCACCGGTGGCTGTGCAGGTGTCTGGCACTGTTGCCAGCACAGCGGTGGAACAGGTGGACCTGGGGGCACAGTGGTTGGAGGGGCAGCAGCAGCAGTCACACACCAGGTCTGGGGGTACAGTGTCAAGCAGTGGCACATGTCCACCACCCTTTGATCCGCCCATACCTGGTCCTGGTGAACAGCGCCCACCCTCAAGGGGTGATGTGCATCAAGACCGTCCACACCCTGGGGGTCACGATGCCATTGGGGCACAGTACCCATTGGGCACACACACCCACCTGCTGCAGGAATCAGTACAGCTGCAGGGGCAGGTTGCAAGGTCCGTGGAGGCACTGTCTGTGTCCGTAGAGCGGCACAGCAGGGAGTGTGCTCGGGACCAAGCCGAGCTGGTCCGTATGCGGACGGATGTGACTGCCGCCATTGACAGGCTGACCCAGGCAGTGGTCTCTGTCGTGGATGCATTGGGCACACAGTCAGGTGCCCCTGTACCACACACCCCACACAGTGCACTCTCCACTCCCCGTTCCCGGCGTCGTGCGACACCAGGCCTGTCGATGCTGGGTTCTGCTGTGGGCATCCCAAGCACCCCTGGTGCAGGTTTGTTCGGCGTGCTGCAGACCCCTGTGCGGGCAAGGTCACGTTCACGCAGTGGGACCCCTGGTGGTGCAACAGTGCCACCCCATGTGGCCCCTGCTCAGCCTGCCCGTGCTGTTGGGTCACGGCGGGGCCGCCCACGCATCTGTGGTGGCCGTGGGACAGTGCTACATGACTGAGCTGTCTCCCAGTGCGGGCCCTGTCTGGTGCTGCCCTGTGTGCAATGTGTGTCATGGTGGGCAGCGCACTGCTGGGTGCAATGCTCACCACGCCAACACACGGACCACATGTACACCCTCCCAACTGCTGTCCACAGGTGCGTGTGCATGATGATGCCTGCATTGCACTGTACACCAAGGTCAAGGGTGCCCAGGTTCTGACACACGTACTTGGACAGTACAGGTGGTGGGGGTGGTCGGTGGTGCTGTGTGTTAGCAAAGTTGGTTCTGCAGTGCTGTGCATCTGCCCATGTACGCTCTGTGCCTGGTGTGTGTGTGTGATCATATGAGTGCTCACCCCTCCCTGATGGTGTGTTTGTATGCCTGGACCCTTCCACTTCCCTGACCTTCATGCACCCCTGGTGTGTTCCCCTGTGTGCCTGTAGTGTTGGTTGCACATGTCCCCTTGACTTATCTGTGTTGTGTGTAGTGCTCCTCTGTGATGGTGTCCCGGTGCAGCTGGGCCTGCTGGATCAGTCGGGGATCCCTCCGTCCTAGGGGGGGCTGCTCATCACCATCATCACCAGCGCCACCGGTGTCCCCATCGCTGTTCGACCTGTACGGCTATCCCATGGTCTTTGGCCATGTTGTGCAGGATGCAACAGGCCAGGAATATCCCACAAGCCTTTTGGGGGCTGTACTGTAGGGCACCGCCAGAGGTGTCTAGGCATCGGAAGCGTGCCTTGAGCATCCCAAACACCCGCTCTATGATGTTGCGTGTTGCGGCATGTGCCTCATTATAGCATAGCTGCGCTGGGGTCGTGGGGTGCCGGTACGGTGTGAGCAGCCAGGGACGGAGTGGGTATCCGCAGTCACCTGTGTGGAGATAGTGGAAAGCAGTGTCATGTTCAGGTCCATATTGGCCATCTCCCTGTGTGTCACTACCATGGCACCTGTGTCATTCCCACCCTTGCCCAGAGTTTGCATTCCATACATGTGTACTCACCCACTAGATGTCCCGTGGGGATGTCCCCACTCTCGAATCGATGGCACAGTGCAGACTGATACCATATGAAGGCATCATGTGCTCCGCCGGGGTGTGTAGCACAGACATTGATTATCGCCCAGTGGCATCACACACCACCTGGCAGTTGACACTAGGGAATCCCTTTCTGTTCCGATATGCATGGCCATCGGGGCCAGGTGGCGTGCGGATGGCCACATGGGTGCAGTCTATGACCCCTAGCACGCCAGGCATACGTGCTACCCTGTGGAACTCCTGCATGTTTGCTGTACACTCTGCCGCGGTGCTGGGGAAATTGATGTACTCCGCAGCATGTGGCAGCAGTGCGCTGAGGAATTGGGTGAGGATGCGTGACGTGGCCGACTGTGTGATGCCTGTGGTGTCCCCTGTCGGCCTCTGGAAGGTGCCCGTGGCAAGCAGACACATGCAGGCTGTCACCTTGTTCTCCACCGACAGAGCGTGACTCCGTCGTGAGGGTGCCTGCATCACATCACTGCACAGCTCACGGAGCTGTCTCAGTATTGCCCTGTTCAGGCGGTACCGCCCCGATCTCTACATCTGTGTACAGCTCAAAGCTGATGCGGCACTTGCACGCCTGTGGGGGCATAACACGACGGCCCCTCCACGGCCACGCTCCCCCCAGCATGGATTCTCACTCCCTCATTACAGCTTCCATGGAAGCTGGCACTGTCCATCTCCCTGGCTTCTGCCTCCGGCTGCTGTTGCTATGTTACCCCGCTGTCCTGACTGCTACTTCCACTGCACAGGCACCCCAGCTGGCCTCTACAAAGTATGGGAAACAGTTTCCTTGCCTGCCCTTTTCAGTCTGTCCATCTGTCTCTGTCTGTCTCTCTCTCCCACAGCCTGGTAAGCGTTCTTGCGCCGCTTCCTTGAGCCTTTTATTTTGGCTCATTTCGCTAGTCGCAGTTTCCGGCTGTGCCGCTATTGCACATTGCGTAAGTGTTTGAATATCGTATTGCGCTCTTTATGCATGGATCCGCCCCCTTCTGTTGCGCATGCCTTCATTTTCATTGCGCTATTGCTCAGCATGTTTTCGGGGGCGCAACTGCCTCCTTCTGAATATTGCAGAATGGCGCAGTTTTGGACTTGAGCATGCGCAACCCTGTTGCGCATGGCGCAACGCTTTTGAATATCTGGGCCATTATGTATTTTAACAACTTGTTTTCTGTCAGTTAACCAATTGGCTATCCAACCTATGATGTACTGATCCATTTTTAATTTTTGGCCAGTTTTTTTAAATCAAAATGTGATGCAAGACCTTGTCAAAGGCCTTTTTGAAGTCCAAATATATTATGTCAACCAGTATACCCTTATCCAAGGAATTACTAATAGGTTAATAGAAAGAAATTAAATTGGTAGTGCAGGACCTTCCCTTAACAAATCCATGCTGCTTATCCTTGACTCCATTTTTTTTCCCATCTGTCTATTCTATTTTTAAAAATCCTTTCCATAGCCTTACATACCAGTGACATAAGACTAATCGGTCTATAGTTCTCAGTCTCCTTCCTATTTCCCTTTTTATTTATATATGGGGGCAACTATTGTTTCTTTCCAGTCAGAGGGTACTACCTGAAATTAATGACTTGTTAAAGGGGGAACAATAGAAGAGCTTGTATTTTTTTTATTATTATTATTTTAGGGCTTATGCCATCAGGCCCCACTGCTGAATCTGCCCACATTTCCTTAATTGTTCCAACTATTTCATCTGTGGTTATTTGGTCAGGGGAAAAATTTTTACTGTATTTATGAAATCAGCTCTAGGGTCGGAATAGAATACTGATCAAAAAAACTTGTTCATTTTATTACCTATATAAAATGGGTCAGTGAGTTCATTACCATTGTCAAGCAAGGTAATTGAATCCAAGCTTTGTTTATTGTTTTATATATAAAAAGAGAGCTTTTAGATTTTTTGTTGTTGCCAATTTGAATTCAACCTTTCTTCCTTCCCTTCTAATTATATTTTTTGTCTTCATCAAATATTGCCAAATATAAGACTGAATTAAAAAAGTCTGATTGTTTTTCATTTTATAAAGGTGTTTTATTTGTTGGAAATTTTGATTTTTGACCGCTTTGGTTAACCAGGGTGGTATTTTCCCCTTTTGATTGTGTGTTTTTTGAATAGGAACATACAAGTGTTCTAATTCTTTAATGTTGGATTTAAACAGAGTCCAACATTGTTCAATGCTCAAGTCTTTAAACAAAGTCTCCCAATTATACCCCAAGATTGCTTTATTAATTTTAAAATATCAGCTCTATTGTAATTATCATAGCATACCTTACTTTGACAATGTTTTTGCTTATTAATATTGAAGATTATAGTATTATGATCACTGTTACAAATAGGACTGGTAACTAAAGGGATTGAAATATCCGATGCCAGGTTTGTTAGTACCAGGTCCAAAATATTGGCTCCCCTAGTAGCTTCATGAATCATAGTGAATGGCTATGCTATGGATGGGAGGAGCCAGGCTGACTGCTGACAATGCAATGCTCTGCACGTGTACATCCTTGCAGCCCTTTTACATGCAGCTCCTGAGAGCAAGGGAGGAAACCAGAAATGTCAGAGCCCCATGTCTGATGTCAAAGGACACTTAGCACTGCTTAGTCCCCCCCCCCCGCCTTACCAGGGGTGCCTACTGACACAACTTGAATATTGGGGGTATATTGCCTCCAGCTCCCCCACCAGGGGGTTTGGATGGAGTTCAGGGGCAGAGTGTAAGGGGGATAAAAAGAAACTGCAAAAAAATAAAGATATACTGTGACTGCTGCCCACTGGAAATTAAAATATTGTTTAAAAATGATCTGTTTGCCAATTGAAATACTATGCCATATACTATAAAAGTGCAACCCTGCACCCACCCACCCATACAATGAAATGTTAAATAATGTATCAGGCAAATACTCCGTCTGTCATATAATAACTCTTACCATCGCTAATGAACAATTTATGTGTTGAGAATTGTCCGAGCTGGTTGGAATTTGTCACTTCATTCATTGCATGATGCTAGCACAAAGCTACAGAATTTTGGGGCACTAAGTGCACTGAACTGAAATTATGAAGCCAGTCAGCAGGCATCTCTCTTATAGCTTGTCCCAGTGTTTTACATCCTCCTACATCCATCAATCATGGTGCTGCCATACCAGTACTATGATAATCACATTCAGTATAAGAAACTGTGTTTTAAAGCAGCAGTGCAGTGAAATCAGGCAAACATTTTGACACTTCCTTTTTGCACTATAAAGGATTCCAGGTGTCTTCCTGTTTTTGTTTGGTAGTAAAGTGTTCTAGTTCCATCCAAATCTGAATATTTTATAAATGTTTTAATGTATTTCTTTTTCTTAAAGAAAAGACAGCCACCACATTTGACTTAGAAATATCATTGTAGATGAAGAGACTCGTGATCAAAAGATGCACCTAGTAAAGTAAATTTGACAGGTAGGCTAATATTTTATTCATTTTAACAAACTAGATATTTGAAAAAATATTTTTCATTGTATTGCTTTAATCAGAAAAAAATAGTTTACTATAAAAAAAAAATTAAATTCAATGCAACAACCAATAAGAAATATTTACAATCCCAACCTGTACAAATTACTCTAATATTAAAGTCCCGCTCCTGAAACTCCCTACTCGGACTGTGGTGGGGGTTAGCAGTGGTGGTTCTGGTGCAAGTGGTGGTTGGGTGGGGTGCCACTAGCCCAAGCCCACTACAAATTTCATCAACCCACTCAATGTTGTGTTTTGTTTTTTTTTTTTGGAAGGGGGCTGGCCTGAAGGACTTTCATCTCCTTCGCCATCCTTTATAGTTACGGGTCCATGCTGCTGCCTCATCTCTGGCTGCTGGGCACTGTAGCTGTCCCTCCTTGGCCTCCAGCTGAATCCTGCTGTCTGTATACAGACCTGAAAGGCCTTCTTTATATCCTCAAGGCACCTGAGTGCCCTGGTACTGAGCTATTTAGGGTGCTGTGGTGTGCCTTCTCTCACTATAAGCAAAGGAAGAAAAAAGTATAGTATACACCATTGAATGTAAGCATTGGTATGCACCTTTACTCAGGTGTTCCTCTTGTGGTGCCCCTTCACCTGACCTTGAGATACAACGTAACATTATTCACATACTATTGGATTCACAGATAATCTGATAACGTAGGTGGATAGGACAGCAGTGCTTGCATTGGCACTAATAAAAAGGGGATCAGTTTGACCCACTGCTTCAAATGTTGGAGGCCAGCCAAGAAACTCTCAGTCAGAAATTTCCTTGCGTGTCCTTATACTTCATTATTCAGCACTTTTTCTAGTAATGATACAGCCCCAAACGTTCTAATATGCAGGCTCGGTGCCAAATCACTGCTTTTATTTTTGTGCTTCACGGTTCTCAGAAATCCTGCTGAGGACTTCAATAGGGGTCTAATCCTGCACTGGGACAAAACACAGAACCTGTCATGCAGACAGATGCAATACAAGCAAGAAACATGATTCATGAATAAATATTTCACATAAGAGTTGTAGGCACATCAAGGTGGGGTGGGCACATCAAGGGGGGGTTGGGGGCGTGTTTGCTCCATCCCTCACATATCTCTCACTCTTCTCTGACCTGTCAAGACTCCTCCACTTGCATAATCAGGAAATAATATTTGCACAATGCAGGTATTTAATGTCATTTACTTTTTTCAAGTGTGGCATCAGTCAACAACATTACCTATAAGCTCCTTTCATTCACAGATGAAATGTAATTATATTATATTGGAGACAGTGTAGCGCAGTGGTTTAAGGCTCTGAGCTGCAAACCTAGAGACCTGGGTTTGAATCCCACAGTCCCCACTTGTGTACTCTATGACCATGAGCAAGTCACTTAACTTCCTTGTGCTCCTAGGTCACACCTGTAAACAAGCTTCAGCTTAGTGTCTCTCTCCTGGTTAAAAAAAAAAACATATATATAAAAATATATATTTAGATAACCCACTGTTAGGAGTGCGGTCGTGCTCTGATATATGCATGCCTTGGTCTGCGTTGTACACACGAGGCCACAGGCCGAGTGCGTCAACCACCCAAGGCGTGCGTATATCAGAGCGCGACCACACACCATAGAGTAGGTTATCTAGCTTATAAAATGTCAAAATTGTTTTTTAGGGGGGTAAAAGTGAAGGTGTGCGGTCGCCACTGTGATATACGCACAGTCATGTGGGTATCCTGTCTGTTTTGGTAGGTACTTTATTTTCTCTGTTAAACAACTGAGTATACCTATTGCCTAATACTTTATAGTACATTGTGTCTTTTTGCTCAGTCTCTAATTTTTCTCTTCTTTCTCCAATGTTTTAGAACTGTTTAGTTATTGTGGCAGAGGTGTGGTACTGTGTTCTTTCTTGTAGTTCAAGGTGCTTTTGGAACTGCTGATTTCTATTGGTTTAAACAATTACATTTTCTTTTCTATTTTAAAAAAAGCTACATCAACTTGGTATGTTGTCACCTGTTTGTTGTTGCTAAGTAGCAGATGTTTTTGCATTGTGCTCTGATTCTGTGATAGAATCTGTATTAGTAGAAGGTAGATTATTGTGATTGTAGTTACCTTTTGATTGTTAAGGATAAAGAGCTTAGATAGAAGTGTATGTATTTTCAAATATTATAGGGGAACAGTGGCAGGATTTTTAGGACAGTAAATTAATAAAAAGTTAACTAGGAGAGCTTCAGTAGCAGACAAGTAGTAGAACTGCAGTATAATGTGGGGAGTGGTGCAATGCAGTGGCTGTGGGCAGCCATATTCAGGCAGACCTTCTGGACACTGAGGTGCTGCCCTATCTGCATGCATCTATCTGGACTGCGGGATGAGGTAGCCAGACTCAGAGGCGGAAGTAAACTGGGTCAGGAGTACCATCACCCTATCCAGGGACCACCCAGTCCAATGCAACTGCCTCAAGGATGCCAGAGCGAGGAGCACTTGGATGACAGTGGGCTCAGGGAGGTTAGAGCAGTCAGGCAGAGGCACATCCCAGATCCTATTCCACTCAAGAACTCATATGCCACACTGGCAAACAAGGACAATCAAATACAGGTACCCAGAGAAGTGGAAGGAAAGGATGTGGAGGTTAGCCAAGGAGGTGACCTCAGCGGGGAAAGCAGTGGACCCCAGAGGAGGAGGAAGCGAATCCTGGTGGGGGACTCCATCATAAGAGGGATTCAGTTAGGAACACAGGAGGGGGAGGACAGGGAGGTGAGGTGCCTACCAGGTGCCACGGCATGGAGGGATCACTGGGAAGGCAAGACGGGAGGGTGAGCTGGATGTCATTATCCACCTAGGTACTAATGACCTGGCAAATGGGGAGCCAAAGGAAGTTCAGGAAGAGTTTAGGAAACTGGGGAGGGGTCTCAAGCAAGTAGCTACTTCTGTCACTTTCTCAGAAGTGCTACCTGTGAGAAGCAAGGGAGAACATAAGTGCATGCACCAGGAACTTTAACTCATGGTTGAAGAACTGGTGCTTTGAGGAAGGTTTGGATTCATTGGTGACTGGGGACCCACCTGGAGGATGGAGGTTTGTTCAAGCCTGGACGGCCTGCATCCATCCTGGAGGAATCCAAGCACTCAATGATAAGTTTAAATGCTACATTGACAAGCATTTAAACTAGCAAAGGGGTGGCAGGCCAGCAAGGAGGGTACCTGCTTGCTCACCCCCACAGCTAGCAGTGGAACCAGTGAACCAGAAGAGTGGCTATCTCTGCAAAGCAGTGTGCAAAAGATGGAGATTAGTGCCCAAGAGGTGGATAAGCAGAAAAGGGGCAAAATTCAGCAGACGGGCAGACAGCAAGTAGAACCAGGGATAAATGACAACCCAGGAAGGGGCTGGAGTAGAATAGTGAGACAGTCTAGGGAGGTCAAATCATGGAAAGCCATGTGTGCAAATGCCAGGAGCCTTAGCAACAAGATGGAAGATCTGGAGACTGTCATGGTGCAGTCAGACCTGGACATTGTGGCCATCACTGAAACCTGGTGTAATGATAACCACGACTGGAGATGGCCATACCTGGCTACAACATATTCAGAAGAGACCGAGCAGGCAGGAAGGGAGGAGGTGGCACTGTATGTGAAAAATGACATAAGGGCCACAGAGATCCAGGAGGAACAAAATGGGGAGATACTGTGGGTTAGCTGGAAAGGAAAATGGGGACAGCCATCCACTTTGGGTGTGGTCTATGAACCACCAGCCCAGGAGGAAGAAACAGATAGGGAGCAGATGCTAGCCATCCAAAGGATGGCAGACAAGGTGAGAGTAGTACTGGTTGGAGACTTCAATATTCCAGATGTGGACTGGAGCATCCAGCAGCAGCATCAACTAGGAGCAGATTTATCCTGGAGTCCCTTCAGGGTGCTTTAGTCCAAGCAACTGGTCGTGGAACCAACTCGGCAGAAGGCAATACTGGACCTTGTGCTCACAAACAGGGACAGTGTGATGGGAGTAACAGCGGGGGAGCACCTGGGAAACAGTGACCACCAGTCATTGTGGTTTGAAATAACAGAAAGAGCAGAACCAAACCACACAAAACACGTATCCTGGATTTTAGGGGGCAGACTTTGGGAAAATGGGAGATACTTGAAAGAGGCATTAAGTGGAATGGGACAGGAATCAGGGGTTGAGGAACAGTGGGCAGTATTTAAAATGAGGATTACAAGAACAACAGAATTATGTATTAAGCAGGTTAGCAAGAGGAAAGGAAGAGAGACCATTATGGTTTTCCAAGAGGTAGCAAAGAAAGTTAAAGCCAAAAGATTGCATTCAGGCAATACAAAAGGCACAGGCAGAAGGGGATAGGAGAAGTACCAGGAGAAGCAAAGGGAGGCAGGGAGGTCAGTAAGGAAGCCAAAGCTCAGACAGAAGAACACATTGCAAAATCGGTGGGTGGGGGACAAAACCTTTACAGGTACATAAGTGAAAAAAAAAAGACAAAGGGAGGGATAGTGAGACTGAAGGGGAGGATGGGGCGGCGTGGAGGATGACAACAGTAAAAGCTGACATACTGAACAGGTATTTCTGCTCAGTCTTTACTGAGGAAGAGGAGGTAATGGGTCTGAGGGAGTACAAGGGGTGAGAATGGTGCAGAAATGGACACAAGTCCCTACTACGAGAAAGGGTCCTGAAGGAACTGGAAGTAATAGAGTTGATAAAACAATGGGGCCAGATGGGGTGCACCCAGGGTCATAAGAACTAAGAAGGTGGTGGCTGAACCTCTGGCTATCCTGTTTAGCCGATCACTGGAAACAGGGGAGGTACCCAAAGACTGGAGGACAGCAGATGTAGTCCCCTTATACAAAAGTGGGAACAAAGAGGAAGCAGGGAACTACAGACCAGTCAGCCTCACCTCGGTAGTGGGGAAGATCATGGAAGTACTATTGAAGGAGAGATTGGTGGAACATCTGGTTGTCAATGGACTACAGAACCCAAGGCAGCATGGTTTCACCAAGGGGAGGTCATGTCAGACCAACCTCATTGAATTTTTTGACTGGGTGGCTAGGGAGGTGGATCAGGGAGGGCAGTGGACATGGCCTATCTGGACTTCAGCAAGGCCTTTGACACTGTGCCACATAGAAGACTATTACACAAACTGGGAATATGGGTGTGGGCAGGACAGTAGTGTGGTGGGTAGGTAACTGGCTGGGTGGCAGGACACAGAGGGTGGTGGTAAATGGCTGTCACTCCACAGAGGAAGAGTGACCAGTGGGGTACCACAGGGATCAGTGCTGGGACCGGTCCTGTTCAACATCTTCATCAGTGACATTGCGCAGGACCTAGAAGGCAGAATTTCACTGTTAGCTGATGACACAAAGCTCTGTAACAGGTAGACACACCAGAGGGTGTAGACAGAATGAGAGCGACCTGCAGAAACTTGAAGAATGGTCAGGGTTTGGCAGTTGAAATTCAATGCACAGAAGTGCAAGATAATGCATATGGGGCACAAAAACCCTGGCACAATATATCAGTTGGGGGTGAGGGTATAGCATGCCAAGCAGGAAGGGATCTTGGGGTTATCATCTCTGATGACCTCAAGGTAGGAACAGTGTGACAAGGCAGCAGGTAAAGCAAATAGGATGCTGGGATGTATAGGCAGGGGGCATTACCAGCAGGAAAAGGGAGGTCATAATTCCGCTATACAAGACACTAGTGAGGCCCCACCTGGAGTACAGTGTACAGTTCTGGAGACCATACTACGTGGGACATAGACAGGGTAGAGAAGGTTCAGAGGAGGGCAACAAAGATGGTGCATGCATTGCATCACAAGTCCTATGAAGATAGGTTGAAGGAACTGAACATGTACTCCCTGGAGGAGAGGAGGGAGACAGGGGATATGATAGAGACATACAAGTATCTTACAGGGAGGAACAGGGTGCAGGAAAACACTATTTTTAAGCGAAAAAGATGTTCCAGGACTAGAGGGCATGGGATGAGAGTTGGAGGAGGATGATTCAGAGGAAACATGAGAAGAATTTCTTCACAGAACGGGTGGTGGACAAGTGGAACACCCTGCCAGAGGAAGTGGTGGGGCTGGAAACAATCACAGGATTTAAGAATGCATGGGATAGACATAAAAGGAATTCTGGAGGTCATGGGTAGGTGCAACAGATTTCTAGGAAAACAAACTGAACTTACAAGCTCAAATGGGCAGACTGGGTGGGTCATAGGCCCTTATCTGCCTACACTGTCTATGTATCTATGTATCTATGTATCATGTGATGTGATCCAACAAATCAGGAGACAAAGTTTTCCTACTCATATATATATATATATATATATATATATATATATATATATATATATATATATATATATATATATATATATATATATATATGTATATTGAATAAAAGATCATAATCTCATACCGTGGACAGGGTTTCATATTTTCCTTCTGTCCTGCAGTACCATTGCCATTACCTGCTGTTTCTGATGGCCAAGTGACTGCTCTTCCCTCTGCCTCTTCTGGTTGATGAACTGCACAGCTGCTAACACAAGAGTAAATATAGAGCAACATTTTTTTTTCCAATTGTATTTTTGCTCCTACAGACAGAGGGGATACTTACTCCTATCCAGCCAGTTACATGGTCTCTCAACTAGCCCCCATGAGCCAGCCTCTGCCACGACCGCAGGTATGGAGGAGGACCCTAACTTGCCTCCTTCAGAGGGGCCTCCCCTGCCCGGTGAGGGGCAGACCGGAAGGAGAGCACATCACCCTGGAACTCCATCCCCAACTTGTGTCGGGCTTTGTTTGATTCCAGAAGCCAGTCAACCATCAGTGGTGCCATTAGTCTGCTGTGGGGATATTTATCTTACTGGTGCCCCCTGGGACATGGCGTGCAGTGGCTTCCTGCATGACTATTTCCTGCAGCTCATCGCTGGAGTCTGCCATCATCACCAAGTTTTACATTGTTCTCCATATAACTGATAAGGGTGTGCCCTAGTACTATGGTTAATAATTCTAAATTTTAAGCCCACTTTGTTCCAGAGTTCCTTCACAGTCATAGCTTTGAACAACAGTCACATATCTCATCTTAATCTTCTGTACTCCACAGTAAACAGATTTCATGATACCAACCTTGCTGTGTAGTGTGTGTGTGTGCGGGTTTTTTTTTTTTTTTCCTGCATCCTTTTAACCACCCATGTGGCCCTTTTCTATACCCCCTCCAATCTTTTAACATCACCCCTAAGATAGGGTGACCAAACCTGGGCACCATGTTCCATAAGAGGCCTCACCAAGGTGGAATACAAAGGTAGTAACACCTCACTTTCCCTGCTTGAGATGTTTCTCAGTATACAGTTTAATACCCCATTAGCCTTTTTGGCAACATTTCTGCAATGTGTAGAGAAATGAAGGTTACTAAGATGCCTGAATCTCCTTCCTCTGTTACAGCTTTTAGGGTAATATCACATAAATAGTAGGTGGTGGTTTTATTTTTGGATCTCAAGTGTATGACAGTATGTTTATCTGGGTTTAGGTGCAGTCGATATGTTGAACACCATGTGTTGATGTAGTCTAATTCCTGTTGTAACTTCAAGTGGACATTTGAATCTACCATTTCTAGCCCTAGCCGGCAATAATCAGTGAATTTTGTGAGCCATACATTCCCATGTTGTTCCCCCAACATTGTTACATAGATTTTAAATAGGACCGGTCCCAATACCAACCCCTGAGGCACTCCACTAGTGACCTCTGCCCAATTCGACAGTGATCCCCTTATGTTTATACACTGCACCCTATTTGATAACCAAGAAGCAATCCATGATACCACACTGCAATGCAGACCAATCTTTTGAAGCCGCTCAATGAGTTGTTTGTGAAGGAGCTTATCAAAAGCTTTTGTAAAATCTAAATAGACTACATCCACAGATCTCCCCCCACCTCCATCCAGCACCCTACTAACCCTATCATAAAAATGAAGCATGCTTCTTTGACAGGAAAACCCCTTTCTAAAACCATGCTGTGACTCGTCCTCCAAGTTATTTTCCTGAAGATATTTGTTTATGAAATCTTTTATTATGCTTTCCAGCACCTTTCCCAGGACACTAATCAGACTCACTAGTCTGTAATTGGATGGGTCTTTTTATTTCCTTTTTTATAGAGTGGTATCACTGTAGCTTCCTGCCAAGTGTCTAAAACCTCCTCTGTATCTAAAGACTGTTGGAATAGGTGGCTTAAAGGAGGATCCAATTCCATGGCTACCTCCTTTAACATTTTGGGATGAAGCCCATCAGGTCCTGGTGATTTGTTTGGTCTCAGTGCTGCTAACTGAGATTGTACATCATTTACTCATATTTAATATGATTTTCCATAATTGTAGCCTCCTTTGTTTTCAGTGGAATCCCGATTTTTAGTTCCTTTATTAAAAACCGTGGAAAAGTACTCATTTTGGATGTTAGCCATTTCCATATTTGTAGTTGCCATCTTTCCATTTTTACCCTCCAATGGTCCTATTTTTTTGCCCACCCCTCTTTAGCTCATTTATATAGGCATAGAATGCTTTGTAATTTTCTTTACTTCTTACTGCCAGTTTTCTTTCATGCTCTTTTCTTGCCCTTTTTATTTCCTTCTTTATTTGATTCTGCAGTTGCCTACATCTGGTCCAACCCTCACCTTTCCCAGCACGATCTATATTTTTACACATCTTGTGTTTCTTTTTTATCAACTTTTTTATTTTATGATTTAGCCAACTTGGTGTAGTACCCTTTTTGTGTGATTTCTTTTTTTTAATGGGATATGATCCTTTACACACTTTAACATTTTATCCATGATTCCCCACTGTTCTTGTAGTATTGTGTTTTTGAAATCCACTTTCTAGTCCCATAATCCCAACCTTTCTCTAATAGCTTTAAAGTCAGCTTTGTTCCATACCATTGTTTTAGTATCCCCTTCTACTACTGGACTATTAACAAGAAGGTCAAAAATGACCATATTATGGTCGCTATTTCCCAACGGTGCTAAACTATTGCAATTTTCAATACATCTTCCCTGTTGGTTAAAACCAAATCTAATATGTTTGGGCCTCTTGTTACAACATGGACCATCTGCCTTAATCCTACCTGGCTGAATATATCTATATAATCTCTTTCTGCTTTATATTTCCCTGCTAGGGTATCCCAACAAATACCTGGGAGATTAAAATCCCCCGGTAATCTAGTCCTGTCAGCTGGATTTAATTGTAATATTTGTTGGTGTATCAGTCTGTTTCATGATTTATTGAAGGTGGTCTATACAGTAACCCTAATAGGATCTTTGAGCAATTTTGGGTAATCTTCACCCACACTTGTTCCAGTGAGTCTGATGCCAACTCAACCTCTTCTAGCTGGATATCATCAAGAATATATAGGGCCACTCCTCCCCCTCCCCTTTTTATGTTTCCTGGATTTAAAGAAGAGTTGGTATCCCTTTATTCGACGTCCCCAGTTGTTATCCTGACCCAACCATATTTTTAATATTGCACACATTTTAATGTGGTGAGTGTCGAATCAAAATCTTAGTTCTTCTAATTTCTTTGGTAGGCTCCTGGCATTCAATAATAAACATGTCCAGTTGTCATTGATGTGTGTTCTCTTAACATTTTGACTTATCTACTGGAGATCTCCCTGTCCCCCCTCGCCATCTTTAAGTTTAAAGAAGAGTCAGTGCTCTGATTTATTGATCTAGCCAGGTGTCTCACTCCAACTTTATTCAAACGTAACCCGTCACCTGCCAGCAGTCCACCAACCCTAAATGCTTCCCAGTTTGCAATAAATCCATATTTGTTTACAGTACACTAATGTTTTAACCAATAATTTAGCTTCATGATGTTTTTATTTTTGTATGAATGTCTGCCTGAAGTAAGTAGAACTTCCAATATAATAATACTCCCTCCTATTTTCTGGATTTCATCACCCACTATAGTAAAGTCAATACAGTAACAGTCAAAGAGAAAGAGAGGTAATGTGAGGAAGTATTTTTTAACTGAGAGGGTTGTGGATGCATGGAACAGCTTCCCTGAAGAGGTAGTGGGGTCAAGAACAGTGGGGGACTTCAAGAATGCATGGGACAGGCATAGGGCAGTCCTAGTGGGGGGTAGGAGGAATTAAGCTGTTGGTTAACTAGGATCTGCAGCTTATCTGTTAGGTAGGAAAATGGGCAGACTAGGTGGGCCAAGCGGTCCTTATCTGCCGTCAAATTCTATGTTTCTATGTTTCCACAGAAAGTAAAAAATTTCTGGTGGGCTGGTTGTAGAACTTTGTCATGGCACATGGTAGACATACCAGCACATATGAATGGTGCCAATTTCCAGTTGCAGTTATACAGTTTGCCCCAGGCTATGGAGATTATTATTGCCTCACAGGTTTAGTGATTGACTGTGTTTTGGCTATTAACAGATATCTTGGGGGGAAAATAGCTGGGAGCACACATGAGGAGACCCCCAAAAAAAATCACAGGTGCACAAATTGCTGCAAGTTCCAGCGCTGTCCACAAACAATGCACAGTGTGGTCACACAGTGGTATTAGTGGTAGATTGGATTAGCTGAGTACCCATGGAGCACAGAGCCAGGCCCATGGAATGGGTGTTTGTTGGGTGATGGGACTAAAATATGGTTTGCAATAGATGTCTGATGTGCTGATTAATTGCGTAACACAAGAGCAGCCAAGAAGGATCTAGGGGGCAAGCTCTACCCTATGTCATCCACCAACCCAACTGAAAGCGGTGCCATGGTGGCACACAACATGGTGTTCAATTGAACAAGTGACTTGCACAGTTGGATGCAATACAGATGTACAGCATCATAAGGGAGATAATCAAAATGATCAGGACATTTATTTAAGAGTTTTACCAGGCAGGCATGCTGAGCGGAGTACCGCTAGATTCCAGATGCGACCTGGGGAAGTGGGGAGAGGAGAAATATACAGTTGGAAGTACAGTGTAATATACAAGTACCACTCCATAATATGCAGTGGAATTTACAACAGCATTGGCTCTAACTAGAATAAACAAACAAAATATACATTATAAACATATAGCCTGTGTCATGGGATGCAGTAGGTCTAAATAGCGTGCTTTAGCAGATGGGTAGGGGTCTGGGGCCACAAAAATAAAGCACCTTAGTCCACCACACTGGAAATGGGCAGAATTGGATCCCACCGAGATACTGGGTCTTCCATGGTGCTAGATGCAGATGCAGGTGGACGAGAGATGAGTCTTGAGGAGGGAGTTTAGATGCTGAGTACAGGTGGCATGTCTAATGTCCGGCAGGGAGTTCCATTGTTTAGGCATGCGGTATCTAAAAGCAGCCTGGCCTGTAGCAGTGGACATGTGTGGGACATGGAGAAGCCGGGAGTCGATGTTCTGGAGTGAGTATGAGGGCGGGGGTAAAGCTGCCAGGGTAGCCGTGAAGTAAGGGGAGAGGGCCTGTGCCCAGAATTTCACTCTAATTCTGGCACAGTGGGACAGTCTCCGATCCTGGAGTGATGGGAGTGCTAAGACCCTGTAGAGGTCGCAGTGATGGGTTGGATGAGGGCAATTGAGGGCGAAGCAACAAAGAGTTGGATCTAGCCTGGCTAAGGAGGACTTGGGAGTGGCACTGTAGACCACGTCCCTGTAGTCCAGTATAGGAAGGATCATTTTTTGCAGAATAACCTTGCGGGTTGGCAGGGGGATGCAACTCCTGTTGCGGTATAAAGCGCCCAGCATGGGGTGCAGTTTTTTGAGGGTGGCATCCATGTGCTCACTGAAGCTAAGGTGCTGATCCAACCAAACCCCAAGGTATCTGCAGGAGGTACAGGCCTCCGGGGGTGTGGGGGGGGGTCCCATCAATAGTGTGGAAAGTGAGGGTGGAGGGAAGAAGGGAGAATTTTTTGTCACGTACCAAATGTTAGAGAGACAGCTTTCTTAGGGTTGAGGAAAAGCTGATTTTGAATGAAACCAGTTCTGTACACTGAAATCTCGCTGAAGTCTGCTAACCACCTCAGAGGAGGAGGATGGGCCAGAGGCAAACAGTACTGTTTTGTCTACATACATGTGGATGGCAGTGTGTGGGCAGGCTGAGGGCAGTTCATTGAGGAAGATGGAAAACAGTATTGGGCCAAGGACCAAACCTTGGGGGATCCCTGTAGGGACAGGGAGGGTGACTGACGTGGAAGAGCCAATTCTGACTGTTTGGAACCTGCCTCCCAAGTAGGAGTGGAACCAGCTGATGGCAGCTCCAGACAGCCCAGCATGGAAGAGTTTGGAGAGTAGCAGGGCATGTGAGACAGTGTCAAAAGCCTTTGCGAGGTCAACAAAAATAGCTGAGGTGGTGTACCCATTATCCATTCCTGAGAGGATGGTGTCAGTGAGTCTTAGTAGGGAGGTGATGGTAGAGTGGGATTTCCTTAATCCTGCCTGGTAAGGAGTGAAGGAGGAGGAGTCTAAAAAGGAGGAGAGCTGGGAGAGAACTAGGTGCTCCTGGATTTTGGCTAGGATGGGGAGAAGGGAGATAGGGCGGTAGTTGCCTGGGGATGAGGGATCACCGCCTTTAGGGAGGGGGACGACAATGGCATGTTTCCATTTGGATGGGATTGATGATAGTGAAGGAGAGGTTAAAGAGGGCAGTCAGCGGGCTGGCAATGGCTGGGGCAGAGAGGAGGAGCATTTGGAGTCCAGTCCCGAGGGGCATTTACCTTTAGAGGGATTGAGGGACTGTAGGGCTTTTTGTACTTCAGTAGGGGTAACTAGGTGAAAGGAGAAACGAGAGGCAGAGGGGGGTGGGATGGAGGGTGGAGTCTGCTTGGGGTGTTGTGGAAGAGTGGATAAGAATGAGGATGCTCAACTTGTAACAAAGGTGTTAAACTCAGTGGCCACTGCACTAGGGTCAGTGATAATGGAGCCTGCTACATTCAGGGCAGGTGTAGGGGTTGGGCTGGGTGGGGAAAGACAGATTTGATTGTCTTCCAGAACTTGTTTGGGTGGTTAAGGTTGGAGTGGAAGGAGGCCTGGAAGTAGTTTGTGTGTGTGTGTGTGTGTGTGTGTTTTTTTTTTTTTTCTGACTGGTAAGCCTGGTGCATGCATTCCGGAGTGAGCGGTAGTTATGGAGTACTGCTTGTGTACCTGAAGCTTTAAGAGTTTTCCAGGCCCAGCCCCTGGCACAGAGTTGATCTACAGGATTGACAGTGACCCAGGGCAGGTGGGCACCCCTTACCCGAGTCTTCCTGAGTGGTGCACAGTGGTCCCAGATAACAAGGAATGTGGACTTGAAAATTTATAGGGCGGAGTCGATGGAGGATGCCCATGGCATGAGACCAGTTGGCATTAGTCAGGTCTGTTAAGAGTGCTGAGAGGTCAAGGGATTTGTAGGACCTGGTGCGAATTCTGTGAGGGGGAGGCGCCTTGGGTCTGAATACTTTCCTTGCCATATAAATCATGTGGTGATCACTGAGAGTCCAGTAGGAGTTCAGCATCAAGTATACGATGGGGGTGGGAGGTAAGGGCCCAGTCTAAGAGTGAGTGGTTCTGAGATTTATGGTTCAGGTGAGTAAGTTCTGCTACTTGTTGGGACAGGTTTAGCGCATTCACTTGGCTCCGAAGTTTGGTGCTAGCATTGGAGAGCCATTTCTGGTTAAAATCCCCAAGGATATGTAGTTCACCATCAATCGCTAGGGATTTTAGGGTGCCCAGGTGATCAAGGACGAGGAGCAGTGGGGTATCTGGGGTGCAATAGGATCCAGCTATATATACAGGAATTGTGTGGGAGTGCAATATTGATTAGTAGAGAGTCTGTGGACGGCGTGGACACAGAAAGCCTGAGTGGGATAAACTGGAGTTTAGAGGAGATGAACATGGCAATACCCCCACCCCTTTTTTTTTTGCCAGGGCAGTCATGCCTATTGATGGAGTAGCCAGGGATGGAGAATTCGGCATCCTTGTTGTGGGGTTTCAGCCATGTTTCAGTGATAAGAATGTCAGGATTTAGAGAGAGGATGGTTGGTTGTAGAGCCGTGAGTTTGCTCAGGATGCTGCATATATTGACATGCACTATTTTGAGACCCCGTGGTAATTGCGGAGTAGTGGGTGGGGGGAGGTGGCCGGTGGAGGGGTTTGGTCCAGGGTTTAGCTCAACGTCCCCGGCAAGGAGGAGTAGTAGGACAAGAAGTTGTTTTGTTTTTGAGCATGGCCCATTGTTTCTTTTGGAAGGCAGGAGGACGCTGGGAGATTAGTGGGGAATTCCTTGGGAAGGAGACATTTACGGCTGTCAACCCAGCATGAAAGGAGGGGTGGGGGAAGTATGGCAGCACCAAGAACCCAATTAAGCTGGATGTATAGTGGGGGCAGCTCCACGGTAGAGGTTGTGTGGTGGGGTGTTGGACCAGCCAAGGAGCTAATTATCGTTCTGCTATGCTGTGGTTCAGGGTAGGAGGAGGGTGGAAGGGATGTTAGGGTTGTAAGTAAGCAGATAATCGCTAGAGCTAGAGGCAGCATCTTAACAGCTGTCCCCACTTGTGCTGTGGTGGTTGCCTCTAGTGGTGAAAGTTTATAACCTGCTAAAGGGAAAGAGGGCTGATTGGTTCTCGAGTCACATGGGATACCCTATAATAAGCAGAGCTGACAAAGGGTGGTGATGGGGGCGGCAGGGTCTCCTGTGCTCATTGAGAACAGGCTTTCCTCCTTTTCCACAGTCTGTACATAATCAGAATTATCAGGAACAAATTAGAATTTTCATAAAGGCAGATCAATGATTCTGCTAGACAGATGTAAGCAGCTGCACCACACCACAGTTCCGATCTCTCTCCACCACTGATCACCAAAGTGGATCAGTCACACCAGATCCTTTCTCTGGAGGAGCAGTCCAGCCTTTTCCCTCAAAAATGATCTGCCACTTTTTTGGTGACCTTACTCACCAGAATGCTTGTTTCTTTTGGAGAAAAGGGTGTAGCTCAACCTTTCAGGGTAGTGCTTTTACTTCCCAGATCATCGGCAGCCATCGATTTAAAAAAAAAAAAAAATTATATGCTAAAAACACTTAACATTCAAAAAGTTTTAAAACTATGTCTCCCTCCTTTCTCTTTTACACTCACAGTGTAAAGTTAATTATGTTATAATATGACAGGATGCCAGCCCACTGACACAGGGGCAGGGTGCCTACCTGTGACACTGGCAACCCAGGTTCAGGAATGGATCCGGAATGTCAGAGGGCCAGCAGGGGGAGAATAATTGAGCAGCCAGTGACTGCTATCCCTCTCCAGGGGAGAGGGGGTACAGAGTTCAGCGCAACGTGGACACTTAGCGGACGCTGGATGTATCACGCGCACCAACACCAAAAAGCAAGCTCAGGGGCGGAACAAACGCTGGACATCATTGCATGTCCCCACCCTTGTATACCCCGGAAAACCAACACTGCCAGCCGCCCTAGATGAAGCCCATCCTCTGCTTCAATCAGCCTCCAGGATATCCCCTTCAACCTATCCCATCGTTTGTAGCACATTGGAGGGTCGGTGCCGCAACCCTGCCCTGGGGCTAAGCCAAGGTGCATCAAAGGGGAGCGTCTAATGTGGAGGTGGAAGCGAGCGAGGGTCCATGATCAGGCTGAGGCTTCGGGCGGCTGGAAGCAGCAAAAAATATAATAAATTAAAAAAATAAATAAATAAAATGACAGGACCCTGAAACTGTGTTCTACCAATAAACTCCACATTTCTCACTATACACTGAACACTACTACAAATCTGGGAAATAGCATTCCAATGTTTAACTCATTGTCTCTAACTCATTCTGTCACTTTGCTTTGGACAGCCCTACAAGTACTCATCACTGTACTCTTTATACGTCCCTCTCCCTTCCCTCCCTTAAAGTTAGGTGTACGGCACACTGCTCTTTATTTGTTGCCAAGTATTGGTTAGGCTTCCTCCCTTCTTACCCGTCCTCTACCCTCTCCCTGTATTTTCAAGCGACTTCCCTCCCCCACAGATGCATCTGGAAATTAGCTCTTGTTAGTTCAGTATGTCTTTCCTGGTGAAACTTTAAAATAAATAAATAAATAGAATGTTTTCCATTGTGGTGTTTAAAATGCGTAGTGGAATAGGATTCTGTGGAACTCAATGGGCAAATACTATATGTTGCAAATGAAACTTCTGGCATTCAAGACAACTTTATGGATCCCCCAGGTAGATGCGCCCTCACAATTAGTACTCATGAGGGTGCCTTTCTAGTTAAATTCACCCACACGATTTCCTGGAAGTTGCATGTAATGCTCATAGAATGATTATACAGTACATGGAATAATGCAGATCTGCAGGTGCGAAGGCAGGTGAAATTCCATGGAATGAAGTGAGAAATTCTGACATTCATTCCACTACCAGAATGTCTACTGTCCCCACATTCCATTGGTGGAATGCCTACTCTCCCTGAAGACCATCAGCAGCATTCTGGTAGCCCTCCATACCCCCTTTCCTGGAAAGAAACACACTGACACCTGTCTTGGAGGAAATGGCCGCAACCATGCATTTATTGAATAATGTTCCAGTATTACTAACAGTGAGCACCCCCGGGAGGATCAACTACCCCTGTGGTTGTACTGAGTTAAGGCTGTACGGCTGCCCCCCATCAGGTGCTGTTTCCTTGCAGTATTGATATACCTGCTACAGGCGGACCGTGACCCCTCCCCCAGGTTAGCTTGCTTGGTCCGCCTCCATGCCAAACCAGGGGGTGTCACGAGCCTTTCAGAAGAACTCAGCCCATCACCTCCCCCTTTCCACTATGCCATCTCTTAGTGATCCTCCCGAGATGCCACCATGACTGCAACAAATTAGCATTTTACCATCCCAGACTATTTAGTCTCACCTATTTAGAGTCTCTTACTGTTACCTTGGTTTATCTCCCTTCTGAAGGAGGTGAAAAACCCAGAAAACCCTGCTACAGGGAAACCAGGATAAGCCACTCCCCAGCCTCTAGTGCAGTCATCCCTACTGGGTCAAAAGAGGGGCCCTAGCTCCCTGACCCCCACTACCCTGCTTTTACGAGGGTAGTCAGGTGGGTGATCCTTGGAGGGGCAGAAGAGAAAGAGGATGGACAGCTGGCTCTCTCCCAATAAGTTCATCCCTGTGGGAGGTCCCTGGTGGTCTTGGATCAATTCTGCCTAACCTGAATCACCTTGGGACCACTTCTGTCATTTCCCCCCTCTTCCCTCCTCCTTTGTGGTCCAGGGGAGGATGGCCCCAGACAAACTACAGCTACTGCCATCTGTTGCAGCCTCTGCATTGTCTGGTAGCCCTCCGTATCCCCTTTCCCGGAAAGAAACACACTGACACATGTCTTGGAGGAAATGGCAACAGCCATGCATTTATTGAATAATGTTCCAGTATTACTAGCAGTGAGTGCCCCCGGGAGAATCTACTACCCCTGTGGACATACTGGGCCAAGGTTGTACGGCCGCCACCCCGTCAGGTGCCGTTTCCTTGCAGTATAGATGTGCCTGCTGCAGGTGGACCATGACCCCTTCCCTGGGTCTGGTTGCTTGACCCACCCTATGCCAAACCGGGGGGGGGGGGGTGTCACAAGCCCTTCAGAAGAAATTGGCTTGTCACCTCCCCCTTTCCACTATACCATCTCTTAGTAATCCTCCTGAGATGCCACATGACGGACAACATCCGACCCCCCCCAAGCCACTTGCTTACCTTTTCCCCCCCAAGACCTTATTCAGTGCTCCAACCACCACTGTAGCCCCCACTCTGTCATTTGCCCTGTCTTGGCCACCATGAGCTGACCTGTGGCCTGAATCTGATTGTTTTACCACAGTCCCCCATACTGCCTGCATTACCACCCTCGTCTCCCAATTGATCCAGATGCAGGCCTTGTTGAGAGGGGCCACCCCCTCTCTGCCCAGCCATCCATCTTGGCCTTTGGATCAGCTGGGACCATATGAGGATGGTCTGCGGCCACCTACCTAATGGTTCAAAGATCCTTCCTCATGGCCAGCAGCAAATCCACTGTGTTCCAGCACCCCAGGTCCTCCCCTCCAAGGTGAACAACCAATATCTCTGGGACACACTGGGTCCCCTCCTCTGCTTGAAGCAGGGGATCAGCTTTTGCTGTTTTTTTTTTTGTTTTTTTTTTTTAATTTAGTTGTTTAACTAGGTATAGTACACTAAGCTGGAAGCTTTTTACAGGAGCGACCTGGGAGCACAAGGTGGTTAAGTGACTCGCTCAGGGCCACACAGTATGCAAGTGGAAGTTGTGGGATTCAAACCCAGGTCTGGTCTGCTGGATGTCACCAGATTTGCAGCTCAGAGCCTTAGACCACTGCGCTATACTGCCTCCTTAAACAGCTTTTAAGCAGCTTTTCCCAGTGCATGCCTTCAGACCCCAACCATTGGATCTGAGTCATCTGACAACCCTTGGTATGTAGCAGCCTCCCCATCCCGGCCGCCACTGCCATTGCCACCTGCTGTATGAAGGCCAGACCACAAATTTAAAATCGAACCATCAATTCCGGAGGACGCTGGAAGAAACGGAAAGCCATTATTGCAAGTGAAGGTGCACATACCTCAAGAATGCCTGGGACCTGCAATGCCCCGGTGCCTGTATTTGCCCATCAGTCCACCCCCGACTCCTCGCATTCATGGTTGCTCCAATCCTGAAAGAGTGCATGCCGAACTCCCTAGGATTTAGGCCCACCTCATGTAGGGCCTAGATCAGGACTGCTCTAAACTGGTAGGCCATGACTGGTCTGCCATCCTCGTGTTGGAAAAAAGCCTTAACTTTTTGGGGGTTCACCGCTGCGTAATCCTGCACTCTATCCTGAACCCTCCAGGGTGCACCTGGCAGAGCCCGCACCAGGCACCAGCAGCCCTTCCACTTCTGGTCAGTCTTACTCCTGTGCAGCCATACCCATGCAACCTCTTCAGTTGTTACTATGTCCCTTAGGCCCAACCCAATGGCCTCCAAAAAACGGTTAGGCTGTGTTGGCTCCAACACCCTGAAGGCCCCACAAAAGGCCAACAGAAACATGATGTTGAACAACCTCATCTCAAGCAGTGTCCAGCAGACCCTGGGGAGAGCCCCCCAAACATTCTCTAAAATTGCTGGGGTGATGGGTCGTCTTGTGTTCTGGTAGGAAGCCAGTGACTTCCTCCACCCTTCCAGAACCTTACGCACTTTAAAAATGTTTGTGCTGTTGGTGTCCCCCAGGGCCCTGGAGAACCATGACAGGCCAGCAAGATGCCTGCCCACCACCCAGGTGTGTCCCTGTTTTTCCTGGACAGCATGATGTATGTGCACAGCTGCTCTACCAGAATGGGCAAAACCTCCGGCCAGCCCTGCTGTGCCCAAACCCGCAAGTAGTGTGTTAACCCCTTCCTGTATGCTTATCTTGTCTTTGGAGTAATGGAATTGCTGATGCATTTCCAAGTCGAGATGTTGCTACCTTTCCACTGTGGGAGGGTACTGCCCATAGCTACTGCTCCGCTGCTGGAGCCTGCTCCCAATAGCATTACCTCTATGAATGAGACCAAGCATCAGCAATTCCATTGTGTACCCCAGGCATGTGCACAGCCACACTGATCTTATTAACCATCATTACAATTACAGATGTGCATTCAAACCCCCCCCATCTACCTTTACAGGTTGCGGTATCCAGCAATCCGCCCATCTTTTGCCTCAGATGCCCATCTGATGGTCGCCCCCAAAGGAAGACTGACCCAGTAGGCACTGATCGATCCCTAACCTTATACAGCCACCATTCCTACATCATGCCCCCCCGGCACTGGCAGCTGATCACTGTGACCGGGCTCCCTCACTCCTGAGGCTGACTCGCCATGTGCTAATCCTGTCCATCCCTGCTGGGGTTGGCAGGAGTGTTGCCCTGTGGCTAACAGCCTGGAGGCTGTGTACTAGAACCCCCCCAGGTGGGAGTGCGCTGGGAGGTGCATAGAATGAAGGTGTGCTGCTGCCTGCAGACCATGCAAATGTTGCGGAAATGACATGACACCCAGATGCACTTAGACTGGTTGTAGATGTAGCAAGCCTGTGCTGGAGCCAGCCCCCACCTTCTCTTGGGATTTTTTCCTCTAGCTATTTTGCCCTGCCTTGTGGGGTTCCACAGAGTTCTGTTCTGTCCCAGAGTAGTGCTGTCTCGGCATTTAACAACTGCCTCACCGAGATTCAGAACTGGATGAGTGTTAACTGGTTGAAACTAAATCCGGATAAGACTGAGGTGTTGGTGGTGGACCCTGGTCACTGGGTAGAGTAGTTGACTCCTGGGCAACCATCTGCCCTGGTGCTGGGGGGTGACCAGTTGAGACCTTCTGAGAAGGTGTTTGAATCCGGGGATTGTGCTTGACAAATGGACTGATGCTTAAAGTAGAGGTGTTGGCTGTTTTAAGGTCCTCATTTTTCCATCTGAGGAACATCGCCTGGATAAAGCACCTTGTTCCGCCCGATGACCTTCCTGTGTTGGTTCACACCTTTGTGTCCTCTCGTCTTGACTACTGCATTGCTGTATTCCTAGGGTTACCGGGGGTGGATCTCCGTCACCTGCAGTTGGTGCAGAATGCAGCAGCCAGGTTGTTGACGGGGCAGTCAAGATCTTGCCATGTCACGCCTGTGTTGAACGAACTGCATTGGCTGCCGGTGCGATGGAGGATCATCTTCAAGGTCGCATTGCTGACCTATAAGACCCTACATGGACAGGGACCGGGTTACTTGCAAGACCTCCTGTGACCTTACCACTCCCTCTGCCCTCTCCGCTCCACAAAAGAGGGATTGCTAGAGGTTCCCAGGGTCCGTTTACAGACATCAGGTGCTAGGGCTTTTGCTTTTGTGGCCCTGACCCTGTGAAATACTCTACCTCTTTGGATTAGAGACTGCCTGTCCACTGAGACGTTTAAATCCTCCTTGAAAACTTATTTATTTGATTTAGCATTTGGGGAGGATATTTAGCCATAGGTATGCTGTCTTGTAATTCTGTGTGTTTTTAACTGTTTTTTTTATTTTAAACTGTAAACACGCTTTGATTTAAGAAAAGCATGTTAAAAATAAAGTATGGTTTGATTTGATTCTGTGAAGGGGGTGGCCTCAGTGGCAGACCGCTGTCTGTGTGCACCCCCCCTGTGCATGATGTCCACCAGGAGGGTCATGTCCACCATGCCCCACCCCAAGGTGCCATCCTCCTGACACCTCCTCCTAAATTCCTCATCGTACGCCAGCCATGCACCCCTTTTCTCCGGTGCATGAGTGTAATCCGGTTCTGATATGTGAACAGTCCCAGACCCTGCTCCCTTTCTGTCTGGAGGATGATACCCATGAAAATTGGGAAGGCTGCAATCCACTTGTTAAAGGTGCATGGCACCTTTGGGGGTTTCCGATCAGACTTCTCCCCTTTCTCCTCCTTCTCATCCCACTCTACCAGCCTGTTCAGGAGGGAAAACATGTCCACATATTCCCAGTTCCTAATCTGCTGCCTAACCTTATCCATGAGGTGGGACCCCAGCTGCTTATCTGTCCTGCATAGGAGCTGGGCTGGGATGCAGGAGGCTCTGTGGAGGGGATGCTGGGGAGACCACTGGCCCCGAGCCTGAACCTTGCCCCCCCCCGGCTTTCTCCACCATGGTCGCCATCAGGTCCAGCAGCTTGTCTAACTTCTGACTCAACCCCCATTGCCTTAGGCTACTCTCTGGGGAACCCCCTCGGGTACGATTCCCCTGTGGGGCAACCCGCAACCAAGTGGGTGCTGCCTCAGCCTGAACCTTGGCTTCTTTGCCACCCCTCCCCCTCGGGCTTGCCCGGGTCCCTGTCCTCACCCCCTAGGGCTGTGCCGAGAACCTGAAGCACCTTGCAATCACTCAAGCAGCCTACCCTTTCACCTCGCTTACCTCCTTCCAGCATCCTAGGCTTCGTTGCTGGAGGCACCGACTCCCCTTGTCTGGGCGCTTCTTCAGTGTAGCCCTTGCATCCACTGACATCGATGGGCCTTCCAGAACCTCCAGGCAGGCTTCCAACTATGTGGCCCCTTTCTTCTGATACATCTCCTGCAGTTGTGACTCCAAGCCTCTCTGTGGCCTTCGCTGACAGCTTCCTCTGGCTGGCTGGCATCTTATCTGCAACACACTAGAAGCCCCCCATCTCAAGGGAACAATTATAAAAGTTAATCATTACTACCCCAGGAACCGGTGAACATTGGGAGCCGCAGCCTCTCCCACACCCCCAAACCATCCTGGGTTGTGGCAAGGGGAGAACCAAGGAGAAGAGCATCCCCCTGAACCTGTAACATCCCCCCCCCCCAGACTGACCCCCGACTCAGGAGGCAAGGCTTCTCTACTGCCTGCTCCTGGTACCCACCGGGAGGCCATGAAAAAGTCCAGTGGTTTTGAATTTTGTCTTTTTTTTTTTTTTTTGCCCCCAGATAAACACACACACATACACACATGCGTGCGTCGTGTGTGTGTGTGTGTATATATATATATATATATATATATATATATATATATATATGTACACACGGTTTCCTTAAATGGAAGCTTCCTGACATTTCTCTTCTAATCTGCCATCCCAGCTGTTGTAGGCCCCCCCTTTTTGCTAGCCCCACCGGGTTTGCCCTTCTGCAGAAAACCCACAGCTGCGGGCTGCCAGTGGCAGACCTAGGAAGGATAGAAAGGAGGGCAGAGGGGGTGGAGTGGCTATGTTCATTAGAGAAGACATAGAAATTGCTAGGGTAGAAGAGGCAGAGGGAAACGTGGAGGCCTTATGGGTCACCTTACGATCCCCAGCAGGAGATAAGGTCAAGCTGGGTGTAGTATATAGGCCCCCCGGGATGAGTGATGCTCTAGAGGAGGGTTTGCTGGACAACATCATTGCCCAGTGTGGACCAAAAGGGGAAGGAGTGGTGTTGATGGGGGACCTTAATATGCCAGGTACAAACTGGGGAACCATGTCCTCTAAGGTGGCCAAGGAGCAGAGGCTGCTGGACGGCTTCCAGGATGTGTTCTTAACACAGCATGTGATGGAGCCCACAAGGGAGGGGCATGTCCTGGACGTGGTTCTGGCGGATGGGGATCTGGTAAGGACATGGTTGTACAGGACTCCTGACTGGGAGTGACCACAATACTGTCTGGTTTCAAATAAGCATGGGGGAGGGGGAGATCTAGGACACTGGCAGTGGACTCAGGGGGCAGACTTTGTTGGCATGGGAAATATTCTCAAAGATCACTTGAAGGGATTACATCAATGACAAGTGTGGAAAGGAGATGGAGGTCATAAATGGGGACTTCAAGGAGGCAGCCAGGATCTGCGCTAAGTTGAAACGAAGGAGCAAAGCCTATAAGCTATGTTGCGGTCCAGTGAGGTAACAGGTAGCAGTCAGAGAAAAGAAGGCGGCTCTAAAAAATATAAAACAAACAAGAGGGATAGGGATAAGGAAGTGTACCATCTTCATCTAGAAAAGTCACCCGTATGGTGAGGGAGCAAAGTCCAGTAAGAGCAAGTGGCTGGCTAGGGATACATGGAGGGAAATGGGGTTCTTCCGGTACATTGGGGAGCAGAGAAAACTAAGGGCCATCTCGCAGATTGAGATCAGAAGGAGGATGGGTGGAAGAGGCGAGGGACCAGGCAGAGGTATTTAACGAGTACTTTGCCTCTGTGTTCACTAGGGAGGGGGATGGGATATCTACAAAGCAAGACATGAAGGGGATAGAAGCGGCAGTAAGTGGGATCAGGAGCAACAGAAATGGAACAAGAGAGAGGGAGAGGTACCCCAGTGGTGTCACATCTGGATAAGGATAAAACGGCCAGTAAGGTGGAGGGGATGGATGACGCTATCTCCGCCAAAAGGGTGTGGTTAGCCTGCAAGGCCCTAAAGAAAGACAAATCTCCTGGGCCGGATGGCATTCATCCGAGAGTACTATGGGAATTGGCAGACATACTGGCTGCACCCCTGGTGGAGCTCTTTAACAGGTCACTTGAGACAGGGAGGGTACCTAGGGATTGGCGAGAGGCACATGTGGTGCCAATCCATAAAGGGGGGTCGAGGGAAGTACCAGGTAACTATAGACCCATAAGTTTGACCTCGGTGGTGGGAACAATTGGGGGTGTACTTGGAGGAGGTGGGAGGTCTGGATAGTCGGCAACATGGGTTTGTGCCAGGTAGGTCATGTCACTCCAACCTTGTGGAGTTCTACTAATGGGTAACATCAGAACTGGACAGGGGAAAGCCTGTGGATGTATTATTCTTGGACTTCAGCAAGGCATTTGACTCTGTCCCCCACAATGGTCTGGTGGAGAAACTGATGGGGTTAGGATTAGGCCCTTTGATGGTCAGATGGATTGAAAACTGGCTAGCTGGACGCACCCAGAGAGTAGTGGTCTGTGGGGAGCCTCAAACCCAGAGAGGTTGGTAGTGGGGTACCATGAGGCTCGGTCCTGGGTCCAATCCTGTTTAATGCATACATATCGGACATCAGGAGGGTATAGGGTGTGAAATGAGTCTCTTCACGGATGACTCCAAGATGGGAGCAGTAGTGGAGGGAGAAGAGGGGAGGTTGGCCCTGCAAGGGGACCTGGACACCCTGGAAAGCTGGGCTCACACATGGAAATTAAATTTCAATATCACCAAGTGCAAGGTGTTGCATCTTGGTCGGGGAAACCCTAAACATAGGTACTCCCTGGGAGGGGAGGCACTGGAGGCCTCAATAGGGGAAAAAGACCTAGGGGTCAAGGTGGATGCATTTATGAATAACTCTGAGCAGTGCAGGAGAGCGGCTAGCAAGGCAAACAGGATGTTGGGAAGCATCGTAAGGGGGATCACCTCTAGGAGCAAGGAAGTAATTCTGCCGCTGTACAATGGACTGGTTAGACCACACCTTGAGTACTATGTACAGTACTGGAGACCACACTTGAAGAGGGACATACAGCTCCTGGAGAGGGTACAGAGGAGGTAACTAAGATGATATGAGGGCTAGGGATTTGACGATGAGGACAGACTTGAGGAGCTCTGCCTGTTTTCACTGGAGGAGAGGAGAGACGGGGACATGATTGAGGTCTTCAAATACCTCAAGGGAATAAATAGGGTAAACATGGAGGGATCTTTAGACTAAAGCAGGGAGGTATCACCAGAGGCATGGTTTGAAGTTGGAAGGTGGAAGGGTGAGGGGGGAAAAGAGGAGGAGGTTTTTCACTGAGAGGGTGGTGGACCCTTGGAATGCACTGCCTGGCGAGCTGGTTTAGAGATCCACAGTGGAGGGCTTCAAGAGAGGGTGGGACAGACACAGAAAGACACAGAAAGTGGATGTATCAGATGATGGCCTGTCCCAGGGGGGTGGGAATGGATGATAGGGGTTTCTGGAGCACAAGGGATGGGAGGGCCTCAGCACCCAACTAAGGATCTAAGGTTCGAGCAGACTCGATAGACCGTAAGGCCTAATCTGCTGGCAAATAGTATGTTAGTATGTTAACTCCCACAAGAAGTGGCGAGATTTGGGCCAGGCCTATGTAGCATGGCCATGAGGCCTGACGACGGGAATGGTCCCAGCAAAGATGGCGGTTATGCTTTTGCAAGATCTGCAGGGCTCTATACAAAGCCCTCATCTGAGGAGCCTGCTCCACCCTGCCCTGAAAGCCATATGGCCACTGCGGAACAGCCTTCAAAGGAGCCTAGTGAAATTGGGGGGGGCGCCTGGGGCCGATGATAGCTGGCCCCAGTTGCCATGCCACCCACAGTCACCAGCCTCACTTGTGGCCCACAAAGCCAAGCACGGCGCCACCCCCGAGAGCCGTTGAACCCTGGGGCTGGCATTATAGCCTAGAGGTTAGAGTAACGAGCTGTTACTGGATTTGGTACATTCAGCAGACCTGGGTTTGATTCCCACGACCTCCACATGCATACTGTGTGACTCTGAGCAAGTCACTTAAACCCCCAAGTGCTCCCAGGTCACCCCTGAAAACAGGCACTTGTGCCTAATGGGCCTTACCCGGTTACCAAAGACTACGCTAACAAAATAAAAATGAAAAACTAAACAGGGGGAGCCCTCCACGTCCCAAAGATGAACCAATTGGTGGTGATGCTGCCACCGACACCCATCCCTGAGGGCATGATGGCAAGTCAAATTTTATTTAAGAGACGTCCGTCCTGGAGGCTCTGGGTGCTAAACATTAAAAAAACAAAAAAACAAAGCTATAGATTATAAAACACAATGCATAACAATATCTCAAACACAACGCACATCATATCAACAAAAAACAAAATTTATATAAACATTAGCCTAAGCAATAACAAATGCCTAAAAAGCCAGGCCTAACCTAAAGGTAGATTCTAAAAATAAGCAAGGACTATAAAGCACAGTCTAGGAAGGTCTGATTGTACAAGAAGGCCTTGAGGCAGGCTTTAAATACCTCCACAGAAGTGGCCTCCCTAACAGCTGGAATAAGCGAATTCCACAGGACTGGAGCAGAGACACTAAATGCTCTGTTGCCAGCTGTTTTTTACCTCATCCTGGGAATCGCAAGAGGGCCTCTAGAGGAGGAGCAGAAGGAGTGGACCGAGACAGCAGGACTGAGAAGGTCCTTCAGGTAACCAGGGCCCAGGCCATGTAGGGCCTTAAAGGTGAGTAAACCCACCTTAAAGGGACCCTCCACCTATCTGGTAGCCAGTGCAGTTGACGCAGCACCGGAGTAATATGACAATACTTAGGCTGTCCTGTCAACAACCTTGCTGCCAGATTCTGCACCAGCTGCAGTCGGCACAGGGTACCCCCAGAGATACAGTGCATTACAGTAGTCCAGCCTGGACGTCACGAAGGCATGCACCAAGGTGGGGAGGTCCTGAGGCAAAACTAGGGGCTTTATTCTGGCGATATTCCTCAGATGATAAAAACTAGTACGGACAGTGGAAGACACCTGAAACTCAAGTGTCAATCCACTGTCAAGAATAGCGCCCAGATCCCACACCCTAGAGGAGGCCTTCAATGGTACCGAGCCAAGAAAAAGCCCTGTCTCTGCACCAGAAGCCAACCTATCATGGCCTCTGTTCAACTCCACCACCAGTACCTCCGTCTTATTGGGGTTCAGTAGCAACCAGCTGGAGGCCATCCAGTCACTGATTTCAATGAGGCAACTATTAAGCACTTCCACTGCACGAGATGTTCCAGGGGCAAAGGAAAAATACAGCTGGGCATCATCAGCATAACAATGAAAATCCAGACTGTACTTCCTAATGAGCTCTCCCAGGGGCAGCATATACACAGCAAACAACATTAGTGACAAAACCAAACCCTGGGGAGCCCCTCATGACAGGTGGCCAGGGGAGGAGGAGAAATTCCCCATCACTACCCTCTGCCGCCTGCTGGATAGAAAAGACTCAAACTAGCAGATGACGGTGCCAGCAAGTCCACAGAATTCCCTTAGGCGGTCAAGTAACATTCGATGGTCCACCATATCAGATGCTGAAGAGAGATCGAGGAAAACAAAACCTGTCCCTTCCCCTCAATCTCTAGCTCTAAGGAGGTCATTATGCATCTGAACCAGTGCAGTTTCTGTGCTATGCCTCACACACAACCCAGACTGGAGCAGCTTGTATAGATCATGGGCCATGAGATGCTCCTCAAGCTGAAGCCCCACCACTTTCTTCACAATCTTACCCAAAAATGGAAGATTGGAGATAGGACAGTAATTTGCCTTGATCTCGGGGTCTATCGATGTTTTTTTCTTTTCACAGGGGGTCTCACCAATGCCTCCTTCAAGACATCCGGAAAGACCCCCTCTGACAAGGAACAACAGACAATCAAGGCAAACACTGGGCCAATGGAGTCAACACCTCATTAAGAAATGAGTTGGCACCGGGTGCTGTTTGCAAAAGACGTGCCGGAAGCCTGGAAGCAATCTCAATGACCTCAGCCACCTCCACCTGGTTGGGGCGAGTTTAGACCATTGGAGAGTTCTCCAGTCACCCATGGTGACCACTGTTTGCCAAACTCTGACCCACTGGTGGAACCCCCTTCCTGATGGCAGACACCCTGTCCAAGAAGAACCGAGCAAACTCTTTGCACAATGCATTAGAAAAACCTTTGGCTGTAGACAGGAAGGATGGAGAAGCCTGTCCACAGTCTGAAAGAGCATAGTTGGTCAGTTCTCCCGGCAGCAATCTCCCTGGACAGGAATTCTGCCTTCTTATGCTTGATTGCCCCCTGGTATTCACCATAGTGCACACGCAGGGCCAGTTTGTCCACCTCCAGGCCAGACTTCCACCAGTAGTGTTTTAATCTCCGATCCAAGGTCTTCATCCCCTTGAGCTCACAATCATACCAAGGGGACCACAAGTGTGAAGACCTGTGTCGTACATGGACTGGTGCGAGGGAGTCTAGTGCACCAGCAAGCACCACCTTATAGGCATCCACTGCCATGCACACACCAACGCATGCCTTATCCACACTAGATAGGTCAGCCACCACCAGAAAGCCCTCGGGGGTCAACCCCCTCAAAGGTCAATAGCTGATCATCTCTGCAGTGGGAGGGCTACTGGGGGGGCCCCAAATGAAGACTTCACCATGTACTGATCTGACCAAATGATCTGATCAGTCCTGAGACTATTAATCTCAAGCCCCAGTGAGAACGCCAGATCCAACATGGTGAGTTACAGAGGAAACACCCTTCGCAAAGCCCAAGGAAGACATCATCTGGAGGAAGTTGGAGCCAAGCCAATAAGATTAGTGATCGGCCCAGATGTTGAAGTCCCCCCCAACACTAAACATCTGGGGGCCTCCAACGTCTCCCCAACCATGAAATCGGCCACCTCCAACAGAAAGTCTCCCACTGCCCCGGAAGAGTAATAAATCAAAAGAATCGGGCAACCTGTGCCTGGACCCCCCCATGGATGGCCACACATTCAAATGAATGTGGTGCTCTCACTGGGTGCAGGGCAAAGCCTAGTTCAGATCTAAAACAGATAGCTACCCCCCACCCCTGTGTTCCACTCGGGGCAGTGCACCATGGTATATCCAGACGGGATGGCAGCCTCTAAAACCGGGCCAGCATCGTCGCCAATCCAAGTCTCCATAATGCAAGCCAGATTGGCCGAAGAAACTAAGTCTGCTATAATTGCAGTCTTGTTTCTGACTGATCTGGCATTGCAAAGCACCGCCCTCATGGGATTAGTGGACAGTGCAGCCCCTCTGGCTACCTGCTCACTCGGTCTGGCGGGAACCCTAATGACGGGAACTAAATACATCTGGCTTCTCTCTCTCCAGGACCAGTCTAATCCCAGGGCACCTTCTACACCCCACTACCTTGATCCTACCACCAACCACAGTGCATGGGGCACCCTGACCCAGGCGAATCACATGGTTTCTCCCTATTCCAACCTACTTACAGCACCTAGCTGTATGAATAGGTACTAGGAGGCTGACAAAAGGCTGTAGATCACGCAGCTGGGGTGCCCCATACACTATCCTAGCCTGCCCCAGGCCCTCATACCTTCCCAGACACATCCCTGCTAATTACGTAAACCTTAGCCCAACACACAACCCACAAACACGCACTACACCACACACTACCCATACACCCACACATACACTAATGACTTAAATCCCAAACTAACCCACCCAAATACTATATTTTAAAGTGCCTAAGCACCATCAACCCTCTCCTAAAAATAACAAGTCCCAATGCAGTGCAAATATGCTGAAAAAATACTCTTTCCAAAAAGGGAACTACATAAACTAAAATTAACTGGCAAATAGTCCAAGTCCAGATAAATGAGCCCAAAGTCTCATGATGAAAAGGAAGGTACTCAGACTGCCCATTTCCAGCAAGGTCTTAATAGTTACAAAATCCCAGAATCACAAGTTATTTAAAGCACAGGGTCAACCAGAGAGTAACTACCCTCTCATGAGTGGAAACCAGTTCGAAAAGATGGTAAACCCCTCTTACCAGTCACAATTCCCAGATCAATGCTCTCACTGGGCTTCAGATTGAAAACAAATTTTCCAGGCCAAAATGGACACACTGTTCAGTTTCCCTCATGGGCTCTCACCTCCACTTGAGAACCAACAGAGCCCCAATGTGTTGCAATAGTCTTGAATCCCAGAAAAACATTCCAAAGTCAACACACTCCAACTGAAAATAAAATGACTCACTTCAAAATTCAGGCCACATAACAAGGGAAACGAGCTAGGGCTGCCTAAGTATGCTGGAGAAGTCGAAGGGTTGATGGGCTGCCACAGGACTCTGGCCATCTGCCGAAGTGTCACACTGCAGCCCAACACTCACCACCCCCAACAACTCCCCCCCCACCTCAGGCACTGGAGAAGGGGGGAAAAATGTATAGCTTAACCAAGAGTAGTGCCCATGCGCTGAAATTTGTTTATTTGTCCGATGCAACCTCCTGGAGGTACCAGAAAGTCACTGACCAGCCCAGGATCATACAGTATGCCCCAGGCAGCCCCAGAGGATTGGTGTGCAGCCTGGACCTTGGCCATAAGAGGAGTGAATGGAGATCGCCATTCCAGGATGCAGGAAGATAAGGTAGGGACTAGCATCCTAGTGCAAAAGTGTTTACCAACACATGGAATCTGTCACTCTGTGTAAACTTTTTTTTTGTTTGTGTTTTTGTGTTTTGTTTTGGGGATTCACCCTCCATAGAAGGTCTGGGGGTGCAGCCCCTGTCCTGTACTATCCTCCAGCCCCTGGGTCCGGCCTATAACTCACGAAAGCCCCTAGCCATAGTCTGATAGGATTTTTTTTCCTTTTTTGATTTTCCCAATGTGCATGGCCAGACACCTGGCCATAGACAGCCCTCTGTCTTCCTCCTGGCCCTGACCCCTCCCCAGACCCCAGGCTGAGAATTCTTAGGCCTGCAGGCTAGCCCCTAGGCCTACTAGGCCCTTACCTTGCTGTCCTTCCTGCTGTCCTAGAAGTCTTGATCCTTGGAGGGTCAGAGGAGAAAGAGGATGGACAGACAACTGGCTCTGTCCCAGTGAGTTCCTCCTCTCCCTGTCCCTGCAGAATGTGATCCCCCCTTCCTAAGTGGGAGGCCCCTGGTGGTCCCAGACCAATCCTGCCTAACCCGATTCCTCCCCCCCGGGACCACCTCTATCGGCCCCCCTTCCCTCCTCCTTCCAGGTCCAGGGGAGGATAGCCCCAGACAAACTACGGCTGCTGCCATCTGTTGCAGCCTCTGCATTCTGCATGCCACACAGCCCTAATTCAGGTGTTAAAGGGACACTGTCAACTCCTTTAGACTTCAAAACATGTTTAGTTTAAACATATGTAATGATTGGTCATGGTCTGTAAAGACTGCTGATATAGCTAGTAGTTTGATTCTGATTCCTTTTTTCTTTTAAAAAATGAAAACCAGACTGCCCACTATACTGGTGTTGCCACATAAAAACATGTTTGTTTACATTTTTTGATCAACTCCCACTGCATCATCCCTGGACTTGGAAACACCCAAAGTTCCCAACGGTGTCTAGACACTTATGATATAATGGGAGGGGAGGAGGCTATTGCATCATGAGTTGCTGCACTGTTTTGGGGTGTTCCAAATGTTCAAGAAGTATTTATTTAGTTATCCAAAATTGTCATAACACATTTGGGCAACCAGTGCTCTTTTGCAAAGGTTCCATGTCATGGACAACGGACAAGTATGGATGGAAACAGGCAGGTAGAAAACAGTTAATACAATTACAGTACACAAGCTGCCAGTGACTTTGTCCAGATAAGACAAGACAATAGAATTAACAGGTAAAACATTACAGAATGCACGAGCTGCCAAAGGCTTTGTCAGGATCAATGTGGATGGATGCAATGGTGCAATATCATCGGACATTATACAAGGAGAGTCTGGGGCAGTTACAATTGAAATAGGGATCTGACAAGTGCAGAAGAGGGCCAGAGGTAGTTGGTGAGAGGACAACATAGTAGGGGACAAGCAAGAACCAAGAGGGTGGGGATTGACGGGATAAGGTAGGTGGCGAAGGAGAGGAGTAGGTGGTGATGGAGGGGAGAAGGGATGAGAGATGTAAGTGGGGGTAACAGGATGGATGGGTGGGGGAAGAGAGAAGAGTTTGGATGGGCAAGGTGGAGAAAGAGAGAGAAATGAGAACTAGAAGGGAGCTATGGAGGGCTAGGGGAGAATGGAGAGGGAGAATATGAGAGCTAGGAGGCGCAGGGGGTAATAAGTGAGGGGAGGGACAAGGATGTGAGGGAATGGAGAGGGAGAGGAGTGAAATCTGGTAGGGCAGGGGAGGAGGCTGAGGTGGATGATGTGAGATATTGGAAAGAGTTAATAGGGAGGGAGTGGGGTGTGTGCAGAGTGCATACGTAATGGAGAGGCCAAGAGGGTGAGTAGGGAATTTAAATGTAGCAGTCACAGTAGGCACTGGCCACCAAGTGCTCTCGCAGTTTCTGCTTAAAGGGCCATGAGTATGCAAGAAGAGTAAATTAACGATTTGAAACAAAATATGGTTAGATATAATTACATCATTAGCATGTATTTTGGTTCTACTTAAAAAAGAAGCAGATAAAGCAACCAGCAATCTCAATGAATTTTAGAGAAGATAAGTAATCAGAAAATGTGGGTTTTCAACTAGAAATAATATTGTGCAAAAATAGTTGTCGGTATCCCTTTAATATGAAAGGTTTCATGCAGTGCTATGCAGAATGTTCAAATTCTGGTGAAGCAAAATTCCACAGAATTTTCAAAATTCCACAGAAATTCTGTCAAATTCCACCAGAAATGGAATAGTGGAATTCTGCGGCAGAAAATAGTTGCAGAATAATTTTCATGGAAAAATGCCATTCTGCAGAACATTATTCCGTGGATTTCAATATTTTCTGCAGAAATTGTTGTGGACTAATTTTTAGCTGAAATTGCTGTTCTATAGAATTCTGCAGAATATTATTCCGCGGATCACAGTAGGTGGAATTCCACAGGAGAACCAGTAAAATTCCAGAGGAAATTTTGCCAACAGAATGATCATTCCATGCTAATTTTGCTGGCAGAATTCTGCATTCCACACAGCACTCATTTCATGACAAGAACTCAGAGAAGGATGATTAACTGAAATGCACACATACAGGGGAGATGGAACAGAAAGAAACAATCTGGCTGAGGAATTTGGGGTAAAAATATTGTAAATTACCAAAGTTACAAGCCTGTATTTGCAAAATGTAACATATGCTCAAATTTGGTGTTTTGTAATATTTTTACACCAAATTTTCAACATAGCCTTATGACCCTGCCTCATGAAGACTGGCAGACAAAATGTTCAACTCCTGGCTTAAAGGTGATTTTGTGCAGGGACTACAAAATCAGCTTTTGGGATACAAAAACACATTTTGGGCTGGAGTTAAAAAATGAAAATGATCACATTCATAAGATGGTATAAAGAAATGGCTATGTTGAAAATTTGGGGTTAAAATATTGAATATTACCGAACTTACGAGCCTGCGTTTGCAAAATCAACGTAGGCTCATAACATTGTTGTGTTTCAATATTTTTATACCAAATTTTTGATATAGCCTTCTTATGACCCTACCTCATGCACAAGGGCAGATAACATTTTCAACTGGTGCCCGAAAGGTGATTTTGTGCAGAGATAGCAAAATCATCTTTTGGGATGTAAAAAAACATATTGGCCATGATTTGAAAAATGACAGCTGTCACATTTGAGGTGCTGTAAAGACATGGCTATGTTGTAAATTTGGGGTAAAAAATATTGAAAATTAACAAACTTATGAGCCTGTGTTCTCAAAATTCTATGTAGGCTCATAACTTGGTTGTTTTTTAATATTTTTGAAGAAAATTTTCAGCATAGCCCTTTTATGACCTTACCTCATGAACAAAGGCAGAGAAAATTTTCAACTGGTGCCTGAAAGGCGATTTCACTCTGGGACCACCAAATCACCTTTTGGGATGTAAAAAACATATTGGCCAGGATTTGAAAAATGACAGCCATTACACTAATGAGGTTCTGTAAAGATATGGCTATGTTGTAAATTTGGAGTAAAAATATTGAAAAGTACCAAAGTTACGAGCCTGCATTCTCAGAATTCAATGTAGGCTCACAACCTTGTTGTTTTTCAATATTTGTATACCAAATTTTCAGCATAGCCTTCTTATGACACCACCTTATGAACAAGGGCAGAGAAAATGTTCAACTCCTGCCTAAAAGGTAATTTCATGCAGGGACCACAAAATCACCTTTTAGGATTAATGACTGTGACCTTGTCCATAAGGTGGGGTCCCAAAGAAGCCATGTTGAGAATTTGGGTGAAAAATAAATAAAAATGACCAAGTTATGGCACTAAGTTCAAAACCCCATTGAAATACATTGAACTGCATACCTGTGTCTTCTGTTTGTGGTCCGCTTTGAAGAATGAAGATGTGTCTGAGTCCAGAGAGGATTATGGCATTAGACCTCCAATGGGCGAGTAAGGGCTTGGGGTGTGCAGGGTGGTGGGTGCTGAGTGGGAGGGTCAGATGGAAGGTAAGGAGCATCCACAAAAGACATTGATGGACTTTTTTTTTTTTTAATACAGGTAAAGAAAAATTCAGGACTTAGGATCCCCAACTGTGACACTGGAGGATTGAGCACCCCAAGTGTCACAGTTGTGTTTCTGTGGGGGGAGTGCTGATAGGGAGGGTCAGGTGGAGAGAAAATCCTTATGTAAAGAAAAGAAAGGACCGGTATTGGGGAGAACACTATCATAACACTGGGGGATTGGATACCCCCAGTGTCATTACTATGTTTTTGGGGGTGGGGAGTGCTGAGAGGGAGGGAGGGTGGGGGTAATTGTTTATAAATAAATAAATAGTAATAAAAAAATAGGTGGTCATGGCAGAACACAGCCCACTCTGCTGTGACCAAGATAGCCGCCGCATACTACTGCACATGCACGGCTGTTAGCGCATGTGCAGTAGAGTGCGGTGGCCATCATGGGCACAGCAATGTGCTGTGTTCCACCGTGACTACCGGCACTGTAAAATAGTGCAGTGCTGTGTCAATGCGGACAAAATGGGTGGACTGCTTCATGGATGCAGAGGAGACTGTGATGCAAGTCCAGCATGTTCGTTCGGAAAGAATGCAAGGTCCTTTTTCTCACCGAAAAAGGTCTGCAGGGCTCCGCCCACTGCAGCCCTAAAAAATAAACTGGAAATAAGATATCAGTGGTGCAACTGTGTAAAGGTAAAGTACCATTTAGTAATACAGGTGTTAGTTTTCCATAATTTGTCATACATTTAATGTCATGATTGAGCCCATTATATTTAGACATAAACTATTTAATATATTTCAGTCCTCCTGTCCTTCTCTTGTGTGTTTTAAAAGTTCCCTCTTAGTATTAGAACAGACAGTAAAAGACAGTGGACTGGTTAGGAAAAATGCTGTCCTAGTGGTGTGCTGATAACCTGGTTTAATATAGTGTTCTGGTGATAGTTCATTCTGGTTTGTAGTGGTTGCCTTGTTTCCCTATATAGCATCCATTTGTGCACTTTTTGCACTGAATTAGTTAAACCACATTGCTTGATTGATATGTGTAGAATCTATTGATTTTTATGTTTGCCATGTGGGCATGCACAACGAACATCTGCTATGAGAGTGGCTTTTGAGGGGTGTGACACTGTCGGTCCAATGCAGAGTGATCTGCAAGGGGCCTGTCAGTGTCACACCAATCATCATCCAGGCAGGGCATGAGTGTTCTGGCTTGCTTGGTGGAAACTTCATATATTTCAAAGGAAACAGCTGACTCATTCATAGGTAGGCTCTTTCCTTTGATCTACATAATGCCAGTGAGCAAGCACAGCTAATCTGTAATGATCAGCCTGCTGAAAATGGAAAACCATCCATTACTGTCTCACCCGTTCCCTTGCTCTACTCCCTTCCACCAACCCTACCACATACATCGTCTCATGTAACTCAACACTCATCGTAGGGTGGGTCAGAGCTTTTAGCTGATTGTTTCGAGAGGGCACAGCTTCGGCCCACATCCCCTCACCCCACCCACCCCTGGTGCCATTTTGTTTATATCAGGGGTTCTGACATAATTTTCTCAAGAGGGCAAAGTGCATATCACTGTCATATCCTTGCCAGCACACTGCTCTGACAATATGAGCATACACACTGCATATATTTATATATAACAAAAAAAAACTCACACAGGATAAACAGGAAGGTAGACATGTGGGGAGTAGTGCAATGCACCGGCTGTGGAGCAGCAGTCTTCTGGAAGTCTTTCTGGAGGCTGAGATGCTGCCCTATTTTCAGGCAACTCTCTGCTCTGAGGGAGGAGGTTGCCAGTCTTCAGACCACACTGGACAGTAGTAGGGGAATCTCCCCCACTCCGGGAGCAACAGGGCCACCACCACTGCCTCAGAGGTTGCCAAGAAAGCACAACAGTTGGACCACAGAGGGCTCATGGGGGGTGAGGATGTTGGAACAGAGGTACACCCATCAGTTGTATCACTCCACAATCCATACGCCATTCTGGTGGAGCATAGTTCCACTATGGATGCACCCACAGAGGAGACTAAGGAGGTTTCGGACAACTGTCATAAGGGAGGCCCACAGGAAGGAGGCAGAGGACACCACAGGAAAGAGTGGCTCTGGTGGGGACTCAGTGTGGGGAAAAGAACTGGGGAGCAGGGAAAAGTAAGTAAGGTGCCTGCCTGGTGCCATGGCTTGGAGGGACAGAGGCGCATCCTCAGGATCACAAGAACAGCTGCATGGGAGACGGAGCTGGACGTAGTTGTCCACCTACGGACGAATGACTTGGCTTGACATGAGATTAGAGCAGTGCAGGAGGAGTTTGTGGAGTTGGGGAGGGGCCTTAGGCAAGTAGCACACACAGTATTATCAGAGGTGCTGCCTGTCTATGGCATGGGTGAGGCGAGGGTACTCCACACCACGTGATTCAATGAATGGTTAAAAAGCTGGTGTGGAGCACAGGGGTTTGGCTTCATTGGGGACTGGGGTTCCTCCTGGAGGGATACCAGCCTATACTGGCAGGATGGTCTGCATCTGTTCAGGAAGGTAACAAGTCTTCTGGGCGATCAGTTTAAATGCTTCATTGGCAACCTTTTAAACCAGTTAAGGGGGAGGCACTGATAAGCAGCAGTGAATTCCCAGCCTGCCCTTACAAAACGGGGTACTAAATGAGGTAAAGACCAAGGTAGAAAGGTCAGTAGGGAGCAGGACGGGGTAAATGAAAAAAGCAAAGTATGGTGCTACAAGAGGTAAAGCCATCAAAAAATGGAGAATGAGTACCAATGCCCGCAGTCTGGGTAACAAGCTTCCTGAACTAGTGGCCTTGATGGAAGAGGAACATCTGGATATCGTGGCAGTCACAGAAACATGGTACACACAGAACCATGACTGTGATGTAAACATACCAGGGTACGCTATCTACAGGAGGGACAAGGAGGGTAAAAGAGGAGGAGGAGGAGTAGCTGTCTACATAAGGGAAGGAATCGAAGCAACAGAACAAAAGGGTAAATGGGGAGGAGAGGAAGCACTGTAGATCATCTTGGAGACAGGCAATGGCACTACAATCTGCACAGGGGTTATATACAGACCCCCATCTCAGGGGGAAGAAATTGACAAGGAAATGATAGACGGTATCCTTAGAATGGCAGAAAAAGGGGAGATATTGTTGATGGGGGATCTGAATATGCCAGATGTTAACTGGAGTGCATTTGCTGCAGCCACAACCAAGATTAGGGTCATTCTAGATGCACTACAGGGGGCATGCCTTAGACAACTAGTACTGGAATCCACTCAGGAGGGAGCAATCTTAGACCTGGTACTCTCAAATGGAGATGGAGAGAGGATCACAGATGTAGAAGTGGGTAGCCATCTGCGAACTAGCAACCACCGAACGGTATGGTTCATGATAAACACAGCAGTAGCATCAAGCCATACAAAGGCAAAGGTCCTGGACTTTAGGAGGGCTGACTTTGCCAAAATGGGTGAGTGCCTAAGGAATGCACTAGCAAATGGGCAGGAAGGAGGGGTGGAAGAACAATGGGGAATAATCAAAATTGCCATCACAGAGGCAAAAAGCCTTTGTGTGAAGCAAATAAACAAAATAATGTAAAAAAAACACTGTGGTTCTCAAAGGAGGTGACAGGGAAGGTTAGGGAGAAAAAGAGAGCGTTCAGGAAGTACAAGGAATCACAGAAGGAGCAGGACAGAGAACTTTATCAGTTAAAGCAAAAGAAAGCGGGAAAGATGGTCAGAACAGCAAAGGCCCAAACTGAGGAAAAGATAGCCAGCTCTGTGAAGGAGGGGGATAAAACCTTTCATAGTTACATCAGGGAGTGAAGGAAGACCAAGGGAGGGATAGTGAGGCTTAATAAAGGGGAGGGGGTGGTCAGAGGATGACTGTGAAAAGGCAGAGATGCTATTTATATTTATTTATTGCATCATATCGGAATTAAAACCTTTGAGTCAGTGACTCCTTTACAAAGGCTCCGTGTCAAAGAATACAATAGTAAGACATAGGTTAGACAATTACAGGGTATAACACAGTGGTGTGAGGAATATCACACAGTACAATAGATAGAGTAAAGTGCATACAGGAAAAGTGGTTCAGGACATTAACGACAGTCAGGAGTAATACAGAAAATTGGTACAAATGGAAATTTATACATTATTTTTGCTCAGTATTCACAAATGAAGAAGAGGAGGAGGTATCTAAACCAAACAATAGAAATGCTCTGGATATGGGGGGGTTGATGCCAGACCATTCACAGAAGAAAGAGTTCTGAAAGAACTCTTAAAACTGAAGGTGGACAAAGTAATGGGGCCTGATGGGATTCATCCCAGAATTCTAAAAGAACTAGGGGTAGAACAAGTGATGCCACGGACTACCCTCTTTAACAAATCATGGGAGGATGGGGTGGTACCCAAGGACTGGAGGAGGGCAGATGTTGCTCTACTTCACAAAAGTGGGAGCAGGGAGAAGCAGGAAACTACAGACCTGTTAGTTTAACCTCAGTGATGGGGAAAATGATGGAATCACTTCTGAAGGAAAGAATTGTTGAGTACCTAGAGGCCAGAGGGGCACAAGATATAAGGCAGCATGGAGTCACAGCGGGAAGGTCATATCAGATGAATCTAATAGATTTCTTTGACTGGGTGATCAAAGTAGCGGATCAGGGAGAGGCTGTGGACATGGCCTACCTAGACTTTAGCAAGGCATTTGACACAGTCCCACACAAAAGATTAATGTACAAGTTAGCCGGCCTTGGAGAGGGACCCAAGATGGTAGCTTGGGTAAAGAACTGGCTGGAGAACAGGACACAAAAGGTAATGGTAAATGGAGTCCACTCTGAAGAAAGGGGGGTTACTAGTGGGGTACCGCAGGGTTCAGTACTAGGACCGGTCCTCTTCAATGTCTTTAAGTGACATTGCAGAGGGACTGGAAGGAAAAGTATGTCTCTTTGCAGATGACACAAAGATCTGAAACAGGGTTGACACACAAGGCAAGGTGGAAAGGATGAGAAGGGACTTTGCAAGGTTGGAGGAATGGTTAAATGCATGGCAGCTTAGATTCAATGTTAAGAAGTGCAAAATAATGCACCTAGGAAACAAAAACCCAGGGGAAGAGTACACAGTGGGGTGTGAGATACTACGGGGTTTTAAATAATTGATTAGCAGTTTTTTCTTGGGACGATACTAACTGTACAGAAAGTATTTATACAGATTTTCTAGAAGTGCTGTGTTAAACACAGTGAAGCAAGAGCTATTCATTTTCATAAAGTTTTAGCATTTTTTTGAGCAAATCGTGAATCAATTTTTAGAGTTAAATAAAACCCTGTACTAACCACAACAAAAATGGAAAGGGACCTGGGGGTAGTCATATCAGATGACCTAAAGGTGGGCAAGGAATGTGAGGGGGCAGTAGGGAGGGCTGGGGGGATAATGGGATGCATAGGGAGAGGCATCACCAATAGAAAACAGGAAGTTGTTATCAATTTGTACAGACAGTTGGTGAGAACCCATCTGGAATTCTGCGTCCAGTTCTGGAGACCCCATCTCCACAAAGAGGCAGGATAGAGGCAGTCCTGAGAAGGGTAACTAAAATGGTGCAGGGTCTGCACCAGAAGACCTATGAAGAGAGACTTGAGGAGCTTTAATATGTATAGCCTAGAGGAAAGGAGGGAGAGGGGGGGACATGATAGAAACGTTCAAGTACCTCAAGGGAATCAAAGTCCAAGAGGGTAGCATCTTTCAGAAAAAAAGGTGTGCAACAACAAGGAGGCACAATTTGAAGGTATTTTGGGGGGGGGGGAGACGGCTCAGAGGTAATGTGAGGAAGTATATTTTTCACAGAGAGGGTTGTGGATGCTTGGAACTGCCTTTCTGAGGAGGTTATGGAGTCAAAAACTGGAATTCAGAATGCATGGCACAGATGTAAGGCAATTCTAGGGGGTGAGGATAGGAAGAAGTAGGCTGTTGGTTAACTAGGATCTGCAGCTTATCCATTAGGCAGGGAAATGGGCAGACTGGGTGGGCCAAGCGGTCCTTATCTGTCGTCAAATTCTATGTTTCCATATTTCCATGTGGGTGTGTGTATATTGTATAATATATATGCTGCATTATTTGATAACTCCACATTGCTTTGTTATTCTCTACTACATCATGTATTGTATATTTTGATCTGTAATGTTTACTGACTCCAAATTGTTTCATTGCTGACCTATGTGTACTGTACCTTACCCAGGTCCACCTTGTAAATGAGTTCTCCTCAATGGTGTTGTGCCTAGTAAAATAAAGATTGATTGATTGATTGATATGTTGCTGCCACATCCATAACTGTCTCCTCAACCAAGCCCAGATGCCCAAATCCTCCATGCCAGCTGTGACCCCCCACCCTGCCCCTTTTTACTTCTGCAACACTGGGGACCCCACCCCAGTGCTGCCAATCTCCCCATCACCACCTGAAATAAAGAAAACCATCCTTCATAGTTTTTTTTTTTTTTTTTTTACACAAGATTTATAAAAACTGTCCATTGATGTCTGTTGCCACCGTTGCTGTCCCTCCACCTGACCCTCCCAGTTTTATTTGTGCAGCACCAGGGAGCTTACCCCCAGTGCTGCCAATCCCAGTGTCATGTCCTGAAATAAAGAAATCTGTCCTGCCTAGTCTTTTTTTTTTTTTAATAAACCCTGTAAAACAGAAAACTGTCTGTTGCTGCCATTACTGTTCCCCCGCCAAACCTTCATCTCAGCACCCACCATCCCTCAAGCCCACACTTACCCATCAGATGTCCAGTGCTGTAATCCTCTCTGGGCCACAGACACATCTTCACATTTCAATGCTGGACAGTGAACTAAGCAAATCGGGTATGCGGTTCAATGTATTTCAGTGGGGTTTTGAACTTAGTGGCGTAACTTGGCCATTTTTTAATATTTTTGCCCCAGATTTTCAACATGCTTTTTTTGGGGACTGCACCACATGAACAATGGCAGTGAAATTAGGCAAATCTACTCCAAAAGGTGATTTTTATGGTCACTGTGTGTGATGCAAATCCTTCACTAGGGACTTCCAGTTAACTGCTACCACCCGGGTTTTTTACCAACAGGGCCCAGGAAGCATGTTTCTGACTTCCCCCTTTGCACAAGGTCAGGAAAGTCAACACAATAACTGTGGGTAGAGTGCTCTCTCAGAGACTGACTGCAACAGAGTCCAGCAGAAGTAGAATTACCCTTTTAAATAACACACAAGCAGTCACTGATTCTATAAAAATAGGCTGTTTACCAAAATACATCCTGTTGTAAATGCCTGTAGTATTTACAGGAAACAAAAGGGTTACACATTTACTAAGAAGCAGAAAAGAAAATCACATTAGACAGGTATTGTACAGCAAAAGTCTAAGCTATCCTCCCCTAGGAAAGCTTCACCTGCCCTAGCTAAAGAAGCACTTTTCCCTCACTGTGCTATCTTACCTCAGCTAGTCCTTGTAATGGCAGGGGCTCTGGTCTTCTTGGTGTCCGTTCAAGAGAGTGAGCTGGATATAAGCCCCTCAGTATATTACCTTGTTCCAAGTGGGAAGGTTCCTACTCGCTCTGAGTGACAGGCCCATGTTGCCCAGCCCTCTTTGACAGTGTGTGTGCATGTGTGTCTTCCCCCCCAAACCCTTCAGCACCTCCTGTCTACCATACTGATGTCCACCTGGTTCCTTTTGTTCAACATGGGAATATCTCTTGGAAGCATGCCTCACTGAGTTTATGGGTGTATTGCTTTACTGCCTCCTGTCTGGCTTTTCCTGTTAACTTTCTCATGAGAACCATCAGACCTATACTTTAACTTTTCCATATATACTTGCTCATGTGATCTGGAAACCATCTTGTCTGAAGACGCATGTAACCCCTAGATGGCGCTATCCCAGGGGCTACTACCCCTGCCTGATTTGCCACTAACAGGTTGAGGGGCCTGGATCAATGGCGGTGCCTCACCCAGAGGTCAGGGTTTGCAATAGTTAAACTTACTTGGTCACAGCCCTCTGGGACACTGCAACCCCCTTTCTTCCCACTAGTGGCCCACACAATATATCAGAATTACCTTCACAGTATACACTTACCCCCAGGACTATTTCCGCACTGGGACCCCTGTAAAATAAGATACAGTGCAACAATCACAGTACAATATTTTAACATAGACAAATACCTCAGGCAGTATAACTTTGCTGAAACAAGCAGCTCTGATTTATTTAGGGGGATATAACAAGGACAGGGGGAAATCAGGTTAATTAGCTTATCACTCTAATCATCTACCTATGGCTCTGTGCACAGGCCCATCCCTATCAGTTACAGTCCCTGGGTACCCAAGCCCTAGTGGCTAGTCCAAACCGTGGCAGCTGGTAGGGGCCCTTTCACACAGAGAAAAGGAAAATTAAACAGTCAGCAGTACAGTAATTCCATTTGGATTTAATGTGGCAATTCAACAGGGAGCGACCCTGAATTAGTACTCACGACCTCCAAATAAGATAGCGTCCTTCAATATCAGCAGGGCTACTTTTGAGCTCAAGAGACTCTTCACACATTTATATGGTAAAAAAAGGAAGTACTATACCAGGCAGGCTGCTTCTCTATCCCGACATCGCACTACTGCACAATACCGGGAGAACACACAGCAGATTCAGTTCCTGACAGACAGAGTGCAATTCAACAATTTCTCCAGTCTTCTACAGGGTGAGCCTGGTTTCTACTCTTCAGAGATCCTTTGATTCTTTTCACAGAACGGATTCAGTCTAACAAGCAGTTACACAAGCTGCAGAACGGAACTCTGGGCCTTACACATGTTTTTTGACTGAAACTGTGCACTGAAAAAGCACAGGGCTCCTTCCTTCTTCACTGCCAAAGCTCAACTGAAACTCCAACAGACAAAACGGGCACTTCCTTTGAGTTCCTCCCAGTTCTTGACTGGATTGGCTGTCACTCACAATAGACTGCTGCTGTTGGTCCAAAAGGCACTGAAGTCTAAACTACATCTCCCAGAGTCACTGCCATACAATCCTCTTGTGGCTGGCTCAGATTATGAGTCCAAGTTCTGATTAAGTCCAAGGCACCATTTAGAGCTAGCTTACCCCACACTGATTGGTCCAGTTCAGCAGTTCAAAACCAGAATGGGAACTAGGCAGACACTGTTCTGACTGCAAAAGAAAGCAGGTTAGACAAACTGTAATTTCATTATCACTCTAAATGGTTTCTGGCAAACAGTTACATCTTTCAGATAGGTTCCCTTTGCACTCCTAGTGACTGCAAAAATGGAGTGAATTGGCAGCAGCTTGAGTGGTACTCAATCAAAGAAACACAGTCCCCATACAAACTAATTATGTCTGCAAGCAGACAGCTCTTAAAGAGACAGTACCAGAGGTTCTAAAAACACTCACTGATAAATGGCTTAAACGCCAAACACCATTCAGGCTTGGAGCATTCAAGCAAGCTCCTGGAAGTCTTTTGGGAACCCCCATTTGCAGGGGGGTTTCATGCATATTCAAAAAGAATAACTTAATCGAAAGAATACATGGTTCTGGTCCCCTTTTTCTGTTACACTGTGCAAAATCACCTTTCAGACAGGAGCTGAAAATGTTCTTCCCCCTTGTTCATGAGGTGGGCTCGTAAGCAGGCTATGTTGAACATTTAGGGTAAAAATATTAAACAAGAGCTATGAGCCTACACTGAAATTTGCAAATGCATGTTCATAACTTTGATTTTTCATATTTTGACCCAAATTTTTAACAGAGCCATTTCTTCACAGCACCTCAGCGACAGCTGACATTTTTCAAATCCTGGCCAAAATGTGTTTTTGCACTTGTGGCACAAAATCACCTTTTGGGCAGGATCTGAAAATAATCTCTGCCTTTTTTCATGAGGTGGGCTCATAAAAAGGCTACATGGTTCATCCGAAGGCTATGTTGATCATTTCAGGTAAAAATATGACAAACGATTGCTTGAGTGTACATTCGTTTTTTCAATGCACTCTCATAGCTGTGGTAATTTTCGGTATTTTGACCCCAACTTTTCAGCATAGCCATTTTTTTCGCATCACCTTATGAATGTGACAGTTGTCAGTTCAAAAATGACATTTCAGCCATTGTTTTATAAATGACACCCGTCAAGTTGAGGAGTGGTTAAAAACATATGTTGAAAATCTGGGGTAAAAATGTGAAAACCAGCTAAGCTATGAGGAAACTAATTGTTACAACATTTACTTCTAACTATTTTTTGGCAGACTTTGGTCTCTGACGTTCAACATATCCCTTCTGTTACCCCCACCTTCAGAACATGGCAGGTGTCATTTTTTTCAAATTCCCTCTGAAACTTGTTTCCACAGTTGTACAGTGAAATCACCTTTCAGATGGGATTTATAAAAAAAAAAAAAAAAAGTTTCACCTGTCTTGATCACGTCAGATTATAAAAAGACTGCTGAACATTTTAGGGCAAAATGTGGGAGTGCAGTTAAATGTAGATATTGCCTTTCAGCTGCCCTGATTGATTACATAGAGAATAATATATGGGGTGGTGTATGTAATGATATTTTACACACACCCAAGCTGTGGGATGCTACATAAACCCCGAGGGTGAAGCCTGAGAGGTTTATGAAATGCATCTTGCAACGAGCGTGTGTGTAAAATCGAGTTTTACACACCAACCAGTATTTTATTTTTTATAATTGCTGGCGTGTGCTTTTTCACCTCAGCAATTTTATAAAATTAGGAAACAGATAGGTGTTCAGGCAGCCACGGACTAGTCGGGATTCTGTGCTGTCCCGGTCTGTGGTCTGCCAATTTACAACAATCCACTTATGTGGAGAAAGTAAAGGTGATAGTTTGCGCATTTATATATTATAATTTTCGTACACTTACTGACAAACAGCAGTTGCAGAGCTGCAGTGTGCTTCTGGTTGGAAGAGGTGGGGAGACCTACTGGCTCTTGTGTGCTGGCAGGGAAACTGAAACTAGCCGGTATGTTTAAATATTTTCTATTTGGTTTCCCTGCCAGTGACTATGGGAAAATACTTTTTTGGTATTAAAAAAAAAAAAAAATTTCATCAATGCCGACTGTGACAGAGATGTTCCAAACATCACATGCTAAAGGAAGACTCCACAACTGGCACATGTGCTGTCCGAGGGGAAACCCAGTACGTGGTTGCCGATACAACCAGCTGGTTATAATGACAAATTATAACTGGGTTTCCCTATGGGGGAAAAGCACTAGTCAGTAATTATACTCTAATAATGTGTGACAGCAGGACACCACTAAAAATGAGACCTTGCATCTTATCTACTCTATATATAGTAAAAACAGAAACATAGAAACATGGAAAGGTGATGGCAAAAGGGGATCAAAGGTCCATCAAGTCTGCCCTGGAGATCCTGGGACCTAGCTGGTAGATTTCTTTGCAGATTTGTTTCTAGTGTATTCTTTATCCCATCCCCTTTTGAATGCAGATACAGTCTTAGCTTCTACCACCTCCGCAGGTAGTCTGTTCCAAGGCTCCACTATCCTTTCTGAGAAATAATGCTTCATAATAGCTCTCCTGAATGCAATTCTCCTCCTTGCAAAGTGCAAAGTAATGCACCTGGGGAACAAAAACCCAGTGGAAGAGTACACAATTAGTGGGGGAGATACTAACAACAACAACAATGGAAAGGGACTTGCGGGTAGTCATATATGAGATGATCTAAAGGTAGTCAAGCAATGTGAGAAGGCAGTAAGGAGGGCTGGGGGTGGGGTACTGAGATGCATAGGGAGAGGCATCACCAGTAGAAAACAAGAGGTTATTATCCCTCTGTACAGACAGTTGGTGATATCCCACCTGGAGTACTGCATGCCGTTCTGGAGACCCCATCTCTGTATCTTTCAGAAAAAGAGATGTGCAAGAACAAGGGGGCACAATTTGAAGATAGGGGGGGATGGCTCAGGCAATGTGAGGAAGTATTTTTTCATGGAGAGGGTGGTGGATGCATGGAATGGCCTTCCTTTGGAGGTTATGGGGTCAAAAGCAGTGGGGGAATTGAAGAATTCATGGGACAGACATCAGGCAATTCTGGTGGGGGTAGGAGGAAGTAGGCTGTTGGTTAACTAGGATCTTTAGTTTATCCAATAGGTAGAGAAATGGACAGACTGGGTGGGCCAAGTGGCCCTTATCTGCCATCAAAGTCAATGTTTCTATGAATTTCCCACCCTTTAGTTTCCATCCATGGTCCCTCGTTCTTAAGCTGGGAGCCTTGGTAAGCATTTCAGCATAGGGCACTGAATTTAAACCCCTCATGTACTTAAAGGTTTCTATCATACCCCCTCTTTCTCTCCTAGTTTCAAGCGAGTACATATTTAATGCCTCCAGTTGCCTTTCGTATAGCAGCCCCTGTATCATTTTGGTTTCCCTTCTCTGAATGGCTTCTAGCTTGTCCCTATTTTGTTAAAGTATGGTCTCCAAAACTGTGCAAAGCATTCCAAATGGGGTTTCACCATAGATCGGTATGGTGGAAGTATCATCTCCCTGTGCCTACTGTCAAATCCTCTCCCCATCCACCCCAGCATTTTGCTGGCCAAACTATATGCTGCATTGCATTGGCTTGTTTGTTTAAGGGTATCACTAATAACTCCAAGATCCCTTTCCTCATTTGAGTTGCTGAGTTTGACCTTGTGAAGCCAATAACTTGTTATAGGGTCATTCCTGCCAATATGCATCACTTTACATTTCTTGGCATTAAATTTCAGCTGCCAGATACTAGACCATTGTTCTAACCATTTCAAATCTTTTTGTAGTATTCTCACTGCTTCTTCACTGTCCACCCTTCCCCCTAATTTAGTGTAATCTGTGAACGGTGCAATCTTGCCCTGGATACCTACTCCTACGTCACTGATGAACACATTAAACAGGACTGGGCCTAAGACTGAGCCCTGTAGGACCCCACATGTCATTTCTCCCGCCTAGCTTCTCCCCATTGACCACCCCCCCCGCCTCCTTCCTTCCAACCACTTTTCCACCCACCTGATAATGCAGCTTGCTATGCCCAGATCCTATAGCTTCTTCAGCAAGCATTTGTGTGGTACCGAATCAAAGGCTTTGCTGAAGTCAAAATAGTGGAGGTCCACTGGTTGATCACTATCCACTTTTCTAGTTACCCAGTCAAAGAACGTAATCAGATTTTTCTGGTATGACCTGCCTGTCTCAAAACCATGTTTATCATCCTGTAGGCCATACTTATCCAAGCAGTCTACTAGAGAAAGAGAAAGGGGAAATTGTTTAACCAGGAAAGGCACACTAAGCCGGAGCTTGTTTCCAGGTGTGACCTGGGAGCACAAGGAAGTTAAGTGACTTGCTTAAGGTCACACAGTATGCAAGTGGAAGCTGTGGGATTCAAACCCAGGTCTGGTCTGCTGGATGTCACCAGATTTGCAGCTCAGAGCCTTAGACCACTGCGCTATACTGCCTCTACTAGGTCTTGTTTAATTGGGGCCTCCATTTGCTTTCCTTGCACTGATGTGAGGCTGACTGTCCTGTAGTTACTGGCCTCCTCCCTGCTTCCACCCTTATGTAGAGGCATTGCATCTGCTATTTTCTAGTCATTAGGTATGACTTCTCTCTGGAGAGAATGGTTAAACAGGTGCAGTCAGGGTCTGCTAACTCACTTGCTAACTCTTTAATTATCCTTGGATGTATTCTATCTGGACCAGGAGATTTGTCAATTTTTACATGCTCAAGCACCTCTCTAACCCTACCTGTGGTAATAATTGGTGTTTCCATTTTTGGCACTCCCCTATCATGTGCTGTAATGCCGCAGTCAGGGCCACTGTATTATTTGAACACTGAACAGAAGTATTTGTTCAGAATGATGGCCTTCTGCCTGTCTTCTTCCACTATCTTATCCCCATCCCTAATTCTAACTACCCTCCACTATTCTGTCTCTTTTCCTGCAAATATCTATAAAAAAAAAAACAAAAAAAAAAAACTGTTTGTTCCCCTCCCTAACATCTTTAGCTATCTGAAGTACTGCATCCACCTTCGCTTGTCTCACTGCCGACTTAGCCCCCTTGTTCGTTAGTAAGTAATACTTCCATAGATCATTACCCGGCTTTCTCTTGAAATTGTGGAGTGCTTTCCTCTTGACCCTTATGGCTGTCCTAACTTGACTCCTGAACCAAATGGGGCATTTGTGTCAGTTTCTTTTGGTCACTGTCTTTGCACTCATCTTTGTGGCCTCTGTGATGGTTGGTTTAATCATTTTCCATTCTCCAAATGTCTTCTACTTCAAGATGTTGGTGAATCTTAGTTTTTCTCTTACTAGTTCCCTCATTTTATCAAAATTTGCCCCTCTGAAATTTAATACCTCTGCCCTTGACTGAGACTTGACATCCTTCAGGGTTATTTTACACTACACTGCGTTGTGGTCGCTGTTCACCAATGGCTCCCTGACTCTGACTGCCTCAGTTTTTTCCAAATTGGTGAGGACTACATCCAAAACATTGTCCTGCCTAGTAGGATTAGTGACTGTGTGAGAATACAATCCCATAGGGCTTCTACCACCGACTGACTCCTCGATGATCTAGCCACTGGGATGCCCCAGTCTACGTTGGGCAAGTTTAGGTCCCCCACTACCACTTGTTCTCCTTTGTGACATTTCTTTGATTTCCTCCAAAAGCTCCCTATCCTTGTCCTCCACTTGGTTTGGGGGTATTTATACCACCCTGACTTAGATTTTCTTTCCTGAGGGTGAGATAAGCTGAACCCATTGGGATTCCACTCCTTCTCTAAGGCTCATATCGCAGGATGTGGCCTCTATCCCTTCTTTAGCATAGAGTTTAACCCCACCCCCTTCCCTGGCACCGCTGTTATCCTTCAGAAAGAGCACATAACCAGGGGCTGTAAGATCCCAGTCATTGTTGTCAGATGCCCAGGTCTCTCACTGCCACAAGATCTATACAAGACTCTGCCATCCATGCCTGAAAGTCACTCATCTTGTTACCCAGGCTTCTGGCAGCAATGCACACCCCTGTTTAAGAGCCTGTGGCTGAGTTGTTACTGCTTCCACCTGGTATATTCATGTGTTTGTCAGTAACCTGAACCCTTTTTTGGTTCTTCAGCGCCTTTTTCTGCTTATTCTGGTTGTACCTGTGGTGTGAGTCAGTGTGTCCTGATTGTGGGGGAGTGGCGACTAAGTTCCCATCTTCTAAACTATTGCTGATGGGTATCCTAGTGCCATACTCCCCTTTGCCTAGTTTAAATGCCTGAGGTGAACGTCAGTCTTCTGGCCTAGTGCACTTGTTCCTTGCTTGTTTAAGTGAAGCCCATCCGGCTTGAATAGTCTTCTCTCCCAGAAGCTCCCCAGTTGCCTATGACATGGTAACCTTTTTCCTCACACTATTCCCGTAACCAGCTTTTGAAGTCCTCAATTTATTCCTTACTGATCTTGTTCATGTCTACACCTTTTCCCCATACTGGAAGAATTCTGAGAAAGTTTGTGAGGCTGTCTGTACTTCTAGTTGATTCCTCCAGCTTTCTGAAGTTTAGCTTGACTTCTTCCACTGTCTGGTTTACTAGGTCATTGGTACCTAGGTGGATAAGTACATTTATTCCTTCATCTGCTTGGTCTATTATCCTCTTATTTCTTGGGGTGTCCCTCCAGGCCGAGGCACTGGGGAGGCATTGGACTTTTACTGCAGATCTGTCCAAGTGGAACTCTACTCTATTCGTAGAGTCCCCCAGAATGAGTGTTTATTTTCAGTTCTTTTTCTTCTGCTCCCCTTTGCATCCCTCTGTAGCCTTTCCCTTCATTCTACCTTGTTTCCTCCATGGTGTTTGCTTCAGATTCTGCTACTTCAGCCCTGGAGTCCTGCACCTTCGTCAAGGCTGCAAAATGATTTGCAGTCAAATTTTCTGCTGGTCAGTTAGGGTTCTTATTTTTCATCCTTGTTTGTCTGTTCCCTTCTTGTCCCACCACTTTCCATCCCCCTGGGCCAGTGGGGTATACTCCAGTAAAGTTGATGGTACAGCCTGGCAATTTCTATTCTTACCACCTCCAGCTGAGCTCGGAGCTCATTCGGGTTCCTGCACATAGGACAATACCCAATCCTCTGTAGTACTCCCCGGAACACAAGCATCCCACACCTCTGGCAATTAACCACGTCCATTGCTTCCCTAATGCAGTCCTTCCTGTACATAGTGGCAGAAATCCTCCCCTGAAAAAAAAAAAAAATGTACAAATACTTTTTTTGGAATGGGTGAGCCACCACTCGGGCTTTTGTCTCCTCCCTTCTTCTCCTGTCTTACAGGAAGTTCCTGTTTTTTAGATCAGGAGCCTCTCAGTTGGCTGTTCCTTCCCTCACTCGGGTATCTAGTGCCTTTATAAATAGAAGGTCCTGGGGAGGGAGGTGGGTGGCAAAATGCACTATGCAGGAGACACTGATAGCATTAATATACCTTTAAGGTAAAGCTAGCTTTCACTGTACTCTCTCTGCAAACTCTGGTCTTCCAACTCAGGACCCCCAACTAACTTGACCTTTTAAATCTTCATTTTCTTAGAAGGCACTAAATGGCCCAGTGGTGCTGAGAGTTGAGGGGCTAGATACATAGATACACAGACAGTGTCGGCAGATAAGGGCCTGTGGGCCACCCAGTCTGCCCATTTGAGCTTGTAAGTTCAGTTTGTTTTCCTCGAAGTCTGTTGCCCCTTACCCCTGACCTCCAGAATTCCTTTATATCTATCCCATGCATTCTTAAATCCCGTGATTATTTCAGCCCCCACCACTTCCTCTGGCAGGGTGTTCCACTTGTCCACCACCCGTTCTGTGAAGAAATTCTTCCTCACGTTTCCTCTGAATAAAGATGTCACACCTCACGCTACGCTGGCAACTTGGGGGTTGGGAGTGAGCTAGGACCACCAGGGGTTGGTGGGGGAAGGCAGGATTCAGCATCTGGAGGACGGATCTCCTGTCCTGGGAGGGAGGGAGGGATGGTGGGACAGATCCCAGGCTATAGTGGCTCCTGGTGGTGACTGGGGATACAGCAGCTTATGGGTCTCACAGCCAGAGGATTGGCTGTGGCCACAGTCCTGTGACCCTGCTCAGGAGTGAGCACACCCGCGCTGGATGCATTGCATGTCCGAGCCATTGGGGGGATGGGAAGAACAAAAGAAAATCCCTGAGGCCTTGGTAGGTGAAGGTGGGCTGAGTGACAGACCACCACACCCAATGCCGGATACTCCAGCCTGCCTCTGGATACTCCCTGTGTAGATCCTGGCCTGCCCACTAGATTTCAGAAAGGTCACCAGGGGGAGCTGGCAGTCCCACCCTGGGAGGCTTGGATCCAGGGGGTTGGTGAACCAGGATGAGCAGAGCGCAGTACTCTCCCCATCCAGCAGTTAATGCTGGGGATTTCAGGTGGGTGGGATAAGGTCGGTGTTTCTCTGGAGCCTCAGACTCTTTCCAGTACAAGGAGCATAAAGAGTCCACAAAAAAAGAAAAGGCACTAAACCTCTCTCAGCTTCACCCTCCCACTCCCACCCCAATTAAACATCTGATTTCACAGGGCTTCCTGAATTTACTCACCCCAAGATTAAGTTCCTGACCTAGTTTCCCCCACACTACCTGTTACAATTCAAAACCCAAGTTTCAAGGTAATCCAATCACTGCCTACCTAGTTTCAAAGTGCACCAACCACTGCTTACAGATCCTTTCTCCCCAATTACCCTGTTATTTTCAAAAGGAAGAGAAGTTTAAGTACATATTAATTTACCTTTAAAGTAAAGCTAGGTGCTTTCACTGTACTCTCAGTGAACTCTGGTCTTCAAGTGTACAAGCAAGACCCAGTACAACAGCAATACAAGCAGCAAATATTTGGCATTAACAAATGCTTGTTGTTGTGCTGTTCTGTCCCATTTTGATAGCGGTGTGAGTACATACATGTACTGGTGCAGGTCTTGCATGTTGTATTGTTGTTCTCATGCCATGGTTATTTTGATCTGCTGTAAGTTTACTATGCATTATTATGTCAGAAGGGTAAGGGGCTGCTTGTAAGCAATGAAAACTGGTTCTGGGAAAATGTCTACGTTTTTCATTGTTACTCAGTGTAACCTATGTGTCCCATTTTTGTAACATGGGTATACATATGTATCTACAGGTTCGGGGAAGGATGATGTTACCTGGCACAAGAGACCTAGGTTTGGCTACTCTGCACAGGGGCACCCAAGTAAATCCAACTACAGGAAGCAATAACTGTAATGTCCAGAACCAGAATTGGGATTTTTCAGTGTGGCTTTATTTATTAACTCACTGAACATAAACAAAGCACTGCATGGTCCCCCAAAGGGCTAAGTTACTGTAATGCAGATTAGATGTTAAACGCAGCGGTCCATTTGGCGAATTAACACATTACAAAAGTTGTCTGGCTTTGGACCCACCAGGCACTCAGCCTGGACTTTGCATGCGCATTGGATACATAGCCCGACTGGCCTGGCTCCCCTGCTGGCCACTCAACTGATGGTCCACTTGGCGAATGAACCCAAACTTTACTTGGAAAGACATCCCATCAAACAAGGAGGCTCCCAAACTGTGGCGACTCCTAGAGAAATTTTGGTTTCGTACTTCCAAATCGAAACTCCATCAAACAAGGAGAGTCCCATCCAACAAGGAGTAATGTTCCCATCCTGTGGCTCCCCACACCACTTAGAGTCTATGACTTCTAGAGAGATTTTCAAGTTGCGACCCACGTCTGGGTACCCACCCCACCACTGGCGCATGAGGCAAGTAGCAAAAACACAGAAGAAATCCAGAGGTGGACCTGGTTACTAAAGATGGGGGTTCCCCTCCAGCTCCCACAGCCCATACCCGGCCATTTCTCTGGACACACAGAACTTTAGACTTTAAAATGTAGATTGAATGGTGGATGACCTGAAGCACCCCCTCTACAGTGAACTTTAAATCCATTAACCTTTAAACAGATGACTGCTCTATTTGTTTGTCCTAGTTGACATAGTCCTCCCAAATAGCAGTCCCCAATACTTGAAATCCAACTGAAGAAAAGAAGTTGTTTGCCCCTTGCAATGGAGCCAAACACTCACCCATTCGTTGCAGGTGCCCCACAGGCAAGTACTGTAACCTTTGCTGTTATACATGAACAGACTGAACTTAAAACAGGCAGCTTTCTTCCCAGGGTGGGAGAGGGATTGCCCTGGAACCCTGAGAACTTTCTATTCCCGGGCGGGGCACCTGAGAGCAGGGGAGGCGGTCTCCACCACTTTAAAAAGGTAAAAATGCAGGAACAGTTCCTTTTTTCTGAGTGAGAAATCACACTGCACACTAATGCTTCCTTCTTGCTTAAGGACAAACGGAAGACTCTCTTTGAATTTCCCAAAGTTCTAAACTTCAGTCTCTGAGCTGAAGATTCCAAATGTGGCTCATGCAGCTGCGACAGTTCTATAATGATGTCATCTCTCAGGTCTCAGCTGTGACTGAGGACAGAGTGAGGAGTGTGAAACCCATTTAACTGGAGTTTCACAAGCTGCCTTCCCTGCCTACCACTAGGTCTTACTGGGATTCTAGTAACCCCGGGTAACAAAGGGGTTACATCAGCATGGTTTATAGTCATTTACTGAAGGGGTGATAGCATGGGGCTGTACAGTATGTGACAAATAGCAGTGTGCGATCAGTTTGATTTGTTTTTTACCTGCATTATTCCAGTAGATGTTCTCATGGTATTTGCACAGCACATTCCATTTCTCTTTCTACTTGTATTGGGGGGAGTGGCCCTGCTGGATGAAAGAACTCTGGAGTGAGGTGAGCTGTCTGTTTCTTGTTATCGCATCTGAGCAGAACGATGGTATCAAGTTGCCTGACTGAAGATCAGACGTGTGTGTGTGTGTGTGTGTGTGTGTGTGTGTGTGTGTGTGTGCGCACTCACGTGCGCTTTGGGTGGAAGCTAGAATTGTGCAGTTACCTGTGCCTGTCAGTGGGTTTTCTGTTAACAGCAGTTTGTATATGTGCACCATTTATAATGCTGACTGTGGTATCCAGGAAATCTATTCTGGTGGTGGAGTATTCAATGGCACGTTTTCAGATGGGTGAACATTGTTAAAATCCTGATAGAACTGTTTACCTTCTGTCTAAATAGCTTCTCCTGTAAGAATGCTATTGCATTTGATGAATGAACATGTGTGGCCTAAAAAGCTTGTGTCCTACACAACTGTAACCCCCCCCCCCGTGGGAGCTTACCTTATTTGCCCTCTGATCTCCCGTTTACCTCCCATTGCTTGTGGTGTTTCCCCTATTTCTCAAAGTGTGCACTGCCACAGCCTGAGTCCAGATGTGCCCTGTTGTGTGCCCACAAGCTTCCATCTGGCCCCTGCATGTTTACAGGTTTTAGTGGGGGCTAGAGGAGCTGAATTGTGAGTTGACGCATCTCAGTCTGCTGCCTGGAGCAATCTGCAGCCCGCACATGTGCAGAAGCACAACTCCATTTTCCGTCCACAATTGTGGTCAAACGGATGGCTCTCCAGTGGAGTCGGTCCCAGATTACAGCTGGGAGGGGACTTGGACACCTGAACCATGCCACTAAGAGGCCTCTATCTTTTTTTTATTAAAGAGCTACAATTGCGAGCACTTGGGGCTAGTGAATATTAATGAGTGCACCATACATATGCATGAGCAAGCCTGACTAGGACCTGGGGACTTTGCATTTCAGTGCTAGCGACAGGCACAAGGACTCAAATAAATGTTAGTTAATGGAAACGCTTTATAGGGAACTGTGGGACTTTTGAAAATAAAGTATTTATTCTGGCTGCACCAGGAACGTAAAGTTGGGAATTATATGGACTGCAGGCAGACTGTATTAAACAGCAGCCATATTTGCAGCTTTTGATCTTTAGCAGCGAGTCAGAGAGTCAGGATGTGTGCCAGAGACTTTTGGAACTGTGCTAAGACTTGTGGGGAGAAAAGCAGGGACAAATGTTGGTGCCTAAATGAGGGACCTATAATGTATTGAGGGAGCCTGATGAATATTCATTTTTCTGAGAGACAATTGAATCAGCCAGTCAGGAGCTTCAGAGAGCTCCCAATACCCCAGAGACTTTTCAGTCTGGAGTCAGTTTGGTGTAACCCCCTGCAAATGGGGGTTTCCAAAAGTCTCCCAGGAGCTTGCTTGAATGCTCCAAGCCTGGATGGTGTTCGGCATCGAAGCCGTTTGTCTGTGAGTGCTTTTAGAGCCTCTGGTACTGTCTCTTTAAGAGCTGTCTGCCTGCAGACATAATTAATTTGGATGGGGAGTCTGTGTGTTTCCCTGCTTGATTCCCACTTGAGCTGCTGCCAAATCGCTTCGTTTCTGCCGTCACTAAGTGGGCAGAGTGAGCACTTTTCAAAGATGTAACTGTTTGCCAGAAATCATTGAGTAATAACAAAAATACAGTTTGTCTAACCTACTTTTCTTTGCAGTCAGAACTGTTTGCCTAGTCCCCCATTCTGGTTTTGAACTGCTGAACTGGATCAATCCGTGTGGGGGAACCTTTGAAATGGAGCCTGCTGCTGGCAAATCAGAACTTGGACTCTCTTTGTGGAGCCAGCCACCTATGTACTATATGGCCAATGCTTCTGGGGATTGTAGTTTGGACTTAAGCGCCTTTTTTCCACCAACAGGGGGAGTTTACTGTGAGTGATGGCCAAAACAGCCAACGGAACTGGAAGGAACTCAAAGGAAATGCCCGGCTCTGTCTACTGGAAAGATCAGATGAGTTTTGGCAGTGAAGAGACAAGGAGCTGTGAGCTTCTGCGCTGTATAATTTTCACACAGTAAGCTCGTGTAAGGCCCTAAGTTTCAGTCTGCAGCTTGTGCAAGCACCTGTTTGGACTGAATCCGACCTGTGAAGAGAATCAAGGAGATATGAAGAGTAGAAACCAGGCTCACCCTGTAGAAGACTGGAGAAATTGCTGAATCGCGCTTGGTCTGTCAGGAACTGAATCTGCTGTGTGTTCTCCCGGGTATTGTGCAGTAATTGTGATCGGGATCGAGAAGCAGCCTGCATGGTATAGTACTTTTCCTTTCACATATAAATGTGTGTAGTGCTTGTGGGGAATCGCATTTCAGATCCCCTGTACAGTGAATTGAGTGCATGAAGCTGGAAGTAAACCCAAGCTTAATCCAGACTACATCCATTTGCTCTAAACTGCAGTGGGGTCCAGTCACAAGGACCTTGTCCACATGGTCTGCTCCTCCTGACAATCCAGGACAATCTGCTTTCCATCCAGTTCCCAGCTTTGAGTCTGTGAGTACAAAGCAGGGTAGCTCCCTGCCATCTGTTTATCAAATTGCAGGTGTGTCATCTATTTGTTGCTGTTTCTTTTCTTCACAAACTGAGCCATCTGGCTCCGGATTACAATTGGGTATTGTGCAAGTGTTTTTCCATCATAGGGCCCCATCCAGCTGCACCGATCCTAGCTAGCCCCCCCCCAGATCCTGGGTGCCCAGTGAAAATGACAATTTGGGACTCTGAACATGCGCACAGTACTGTGATTATTAAGGCTTCTAAACTAATTAACCTGATTTTCCCCTGTCCTTGTTATATTCCCCTAAATAAATCAGACCTGTTTGTTTCAGCAAAGTTACACTGTCTGAGGTATTCACGTATGTTAAAGTGTTGCACTGTGGCTTTTGCATTGTATCATCTTGTTTTACAGGGGGTCCCCAGAGTCAAGCTGATCAAACCAGTCCTGGGGTAAGTGTATACTGTGAAGGTTCTTCTGATATATTGTGTGGGCCACTAGTGGGAAGAAAGGGGGGTGCAGTGACCCAGAGGGCTGTGACCAAGTCATACCAGACTGTCTTAACCCCGACCTCTGGGTGAAGGCACCCGCCATTGGACCTAGGCCCTTTAACCTGTTAGCAGTTATGCAGGCAGGGGTAGTAGCCCTTGGGATAGTGCCACCTGGGGGTTACATTGGCATGTGCCCCTCCACAGGGAGGAGGTCTCTGGCCCCTTGCCAAAGAGAATGGGCCTGTAGTCAGTTCAGTGGGAGCCTCTCCATGGGGAGGGGGTTCTGGACCCTGCTAAGAGAAATGTGGTGGCAAGGAATTGGAGTCACTGGCCTGGGGGTTGCCAGATATTTGTCCGCCAGGGCTGGCATATGCCTTCCCACATTTGAGAAGATGTTGGGGGAGAATTCGAAATGTAACTTCAGCTGTGAGAGAGCTGCACAAATTCCTGCCTGCAGTTGTGAGAGAGCTGCAAGAATGCCTCTGCCTCAGCAGTGAGAGTGCTGATGAATCCAGTGACTTCAGTTAATATGAAAACTGCACGCTGATCCTGAGTGAGCAAACTGCTACTTAATGTACAAGTAACTCCGAGACCTTATTAAGGCCAAGAATGAAGGGGTTTCCAGTGTCTGTCTGCACTCTGTACATATCCAGTGCCTGAAGGTGGGTGGACATTTGTGTGAGTGACCATGGAGTGTCCTGTGACTGATGAAAATGCTTGATGTGACTGTTTAGTGTGCCTACAGGAATGGAAGGAGAGTATTGTGAGGTCAGAGCGTTGACAGAAGTTGCTGGTGAGGACTGTGAATCTTCTGATTGGAGCTGACAACTGCCAGCTAACCAAAAGGAGCTGTGCTGTGATTCGGCTTGTGAGAAGCCAGTACCTGTGCTTGCAAAAAGCTACTGTGAGGAGGACTTGCTAATAAGTAAAGTGCCTAAATTGGTTGGAAGCCATGCCTTAAGCTCCGTCATCTGACTTGGAGGAAAACCATGCTTTAAGCTCTAGTTTCTACTCTGTGTAAGATTTTGGGTCTTGGCTAAAGTCACTGGGAATGCACCCCTGTTTTTTTTTTTTTTGAGACTGTGACCTGACTTGTAAAAGGACCACGTCTGCCATCATACTGGCTGAATGGTTGAAGTGACTGATAATTTAAAGCAACTAAAATGCTTAAATTTAAACAAGTGACTGTCTTAGATTGTCCTGGGAGTCAGCCTGGTAGTGTGCCAGCCAAGGCCCTTCCATATATACACTTCCCCCAGAGGTGCATGGTCTAGACGTGGGGGCCTGAGGCATGTTGGCCCTGGTCCCAGAGCTGGTTCAGCCAGAATATTTTAGAATGTGACTTCAAGCCAAAAGAAAGGGGCATCTGCTAAGAAAAGCTGAAAGAAGTTTCCAGCCTGCAAAAGCTGCAAGATCCTGTGGTCAGTAAGGGGGGGGGGGGTTCTGGCTGCACCCCTTTGCAATGCATCTCAGGAGTGAGAGTCAAATCCAACCCGTTGTAATTACCTTGTACAGCCTGATTTCAACTTTGCCAAATGATACTACAGAACCGTGAGTATGTAGAGCAAGCTGTTTAAACATGAAGAGACATGTATATATGCCAAGTTCTGCCAAGTTTAGTATCAAAGCCCAAGCAGTTAAAGCAAGAGAGCTAATGGTTTTCTGCAGAGTTGAAGTTTAAAAATGCAATCAAAGCAATAAATGTGCTAATCTGCTTTTTCCTTAAGAGCCTCAATGCATGCCAACCAGCTGCAACATATCAGGTCTGCATCCATGGTTTAGTGCTGGGTACCAAGGTGCAGAATTGCTGGGTTCTATTATAGACTGAGGAGTAGTACCAGTGTGGGCATTTAATATGTATTTGCCATATAAGAGAGGGAGAGAGGGAGAGATGCTGCACTGAATCCATCCGAAGGTTGGTGGACGGCCAGGAATGATTTAAGGTTTGAATTACCTACGTAAGGACATAGACAGGGTAAAGAAGGTTCAGAGGAGGGCAACAAAGATGGTGCATGGATTGCATCACAAGTCCTATGAGGACAGGTTGAAGGCACTGAACATGTACTCCCTGGAGGAGAGGAGGGAGAGAGGGGATATGATAGAGACATACAAGTATCTTACAGGGAGGAACAGGGTGCAGGAATGCACTATTTTTAAGCAAAAAAGATGTTCCAGGACTAGGGCATGGGATGAAGTTGGAGGAGGGACGATTCAGAGGAAGCGTGAGAAAGAATTTCTTCACAGAATGGGTGGTGGACAAGTGGAACACCCTGCCAGAGGAAGTGGTGGGGGCTGAAACAATCATGGGATTTAAGAATGCATAGGATAGACATAAAGGAATTCTGGAGGTCAGGGGTAAGGGGCAATAGACTTCATGGAAAACATAAACTGAACTTACAGACTTAAATGGGCAGACTGGGTGGGCCATAGGCCCTTATCTGCCGACACTGTCTATGTATGTATCTATGTACGTAATTTAAAATGCAAAATTATTATTCTCATGTGGTAGATCTGCTTCTGATTCAACTACTGATTTACCTAATGCCAAAAATGCAAAGCAAGCTGTTGCTTAACCTCTTCTTCCATTTTACCCTATCCTAACCTTCACCCCATTGTAAATAAATGTTGGTTAACTTTTTTTTTTTTTTTTTTAATAAATCTGGTGTGTGAGCATATTGTTAGAGTGAGCCAATAATTCTAAAATATGTGTTTTGGGGTTATGCTGTTTATCCATGTGTGGGGGTGGCAAAATGGTATTGTGGGTGGGTACAGCATCCCAGGGGGTTGTACCAGGTAATTAATAGACCCACTGAAAATATACTCTGGGTGGAGGCACTGTGAAATACTGTAATTTATGGGAAATAACCAGTTTAATATCTGAAGTAGGAACTCGGGCCCCTCCACCTTTTTATGGGCTCACAAGGCAGAGGTAAGTAGCCCTTTGATACTGGTGCCAGGGATACACAATCTTCGTACAAGATGTATGTTGGTCCAGTAAAAGGTATCAAACTATCCAGCGACTTGTTTTTCCAGGAGCAATATGGCTACAATCGTTTTTTACTACTATTACAAACAACGAAGTGGAACTAGCAAAACAGAGAAGGTGAGAGACTGTTCCAGATGTTTGAGAAAGAGGTTGAATGACCACCCATCCATAACATCTGGAAGGGTGCATATTTGTGATGCTACTGTACATCTCAAGTCAACAGCTGCATAGACTTCATACTTAATACAAAACACGAGTAGCCTAGGATAATGTACACCAGCGTCACAGTATTCAAATCCAAAATGCAAAGTTTGTTTAATATGCAAATGAAAAGAAGTGGCTCTTAGCATGATTTGCCAGTTTCCTGAAAATAAAAATACTTCTGGAATAAACAAGACTACAAATATCAATATTGCCCAAAATGTGTATGACATTCCTATCTTTATTACAGAAAATGAGACTGGTTGCTCATTAAACTTCGCCTGTTTCTGCTGAGTTTCTTGTCCTGAACTAAGAGATGCTTGGATAACACCTTTGGATATGCTAGTCAGATCTGATGGATAGTCCCTCTGGATCTGAGAGTTTATCTAATTCCATTTGAGTTTCAGATAAAAGACTGGATTGTGCGATCCTGTGCCAGATAGTGGGAAGCCCCCTAAAGGCGTATTTTGGGTGAGAATACAGATGCACTACTTACATGTTCATGGGGAGGAGGCTGTGTCTAGAATACCTCACCAGATTTGTTGCCATTCTGTATGCTGCCATAAATACTGTATGACTAGTGCACTGGTGTACTCTAGCGATTTCTAAGTCTGTTTGCATAAATGGTAGGTTCACATTTGGACTTAGTTACATTTGTAAAGGCTCTATGCAACAGACTGTGGCCAGCAGTAGAAGTGAATGGAGGGTAAGTGCCAGCCACCAACTTGGCACCACACAGGTGGGGATGTTATAATGGCAGTGGGGGTTGTGGTGGGGGAGAGACTAGACTACCTGGGACAGAACTATACAGCATTGGAACAGTGATTGGTTAGGGGTTCTACTAGACTACTGGGGCATGTAACTTACAAATCGGCACAGGGATCTGGTGGGGCTACTAGGCTACAATGGACTGGGCTATACAGCATCAGAATCTTTATCCAGCGGGGGGGGGCACTAGATTAACCGTGTATGTGACAAACAATTGGCACAGGGGTAGGGGAGATGGTGATCAGGCAGTAAGCGGGGCATACCACCATGTGTGCTATTAGTGTCAGGTTGGAGAGGCATTGATTAGTGTGGCACTAATGACTGGTTGACACCTCCACAAACCTTTGAGTACGTTAGAGTTCCTGTATACAAGGCACATTTGGGCAGTTTGCATAGGCACCAGGCATACGTTAGAGGTAACAAACACAACATCCTCTGCCCTGAACAGTACGGTTTCCATGCAGGACACAGTACAGGCACGGCACTAGTTGAATTCTCAACATTCCTACACACATCCCTGACTCTGGCTCCCTAGCCGGGGCGGTGTTCATCGACCTTTCTAAGGCTTTTGGCACTCTCCTACCCCCTCCTGCTGGATGCTCTCTGCCACACTGGCTTCGCTACTGGGCCACTCGCCTGGTGCACCAGCTATCTATCAGCCCGCTCCCAACGTGTCAAAATTAATGGAACACTCAAAAACGTGTTCCATCCACTCAGGGGTTCCTCAGGGCTCCATCCTGGGACCCCTATTCTTCTCACTCTACCTTAACAACCTGCCCAGTGCATGCACTGGGAAAATGCTGCTGTATGCAGATGACGCCATCATCTTTGCCTCCCACCAGAACGCTACCTCCCTCCAAGACTCCCTGCAGCTTTCCTATAATGATGCAGAATCCTGGTTTAAAGAGCACAGACTGATCATAAATCTCAAAAAAACAAAAACGATGCTCTTTGTCCACCCCCAAAACAAAGCCAGCAATTTCCCACTCCATATCCTCCCCTGCTCCAAACAGCCTCTAGAGCAAGTACACTCTTACAAGTACCTTGGGGTCACCTTTGACTCAGCCCTCACCTACCACACCAACATTGATGCTCTTGCCTCAGCAACCAATGCGAGGCTAGGTATCTTATACCGCTACAAAAACTGTCTCTCCCCCAACCCCCACTGCCCTCCAGCTTGCGGTGACATCCTCTATATTATCCCTGGTTAACTATGGACTACCGGTCTACGGGGCTGCCGACACAACTGCCCTCAACAAAATCCGCCTCATCCTAAACAAGGAGTGCAGGCTAATCACTGGGGCCCCTAGGCTCACACATTTGTGCCCGTCTATGGTTTGGCAACATTGCTGAACCTAGACGAACGGCTGCAATATCAAACATGCCTAATAGCAAAAAAAACCTCTTCTAGGGCTATCCCCAACCGGGCTGACAGCCTGCCTCTACCTAGCCCAACCCTTGGTCTATACACGGACCTCCTGCAAGACCACTTTCCTGGTACCAAGATCTAGGACCTCCCATGGACAGAGGTCATTCCATCATAGAGCCCCTTCCTGGTACAACTCGCTCCCTCTCCCCATCTCAGATGCCCCCATGATTTCCAAATTCAAAACTGCACTCAGAAGTGAACTATTTAACACGCGTAGTTGCACCTGTATAACTTGAGGCGCAACCCTCTGTGCCCTGACAATGCCCACAGGGCAGCATCCTTACCTCACCTCTTTAAATTCATACCACGGATGTTTGTACTGACATTATTCCTGTTGCTTGCCCTTTCTCCATGCAAGTATATACCTTTTCTGGTTAAATTGCTTCTGCTCTGTTGACTGCTTATACTGTCGTACTACTATGTGTCACTGTAACCAAACTGGCCTCTCTGTATTTTTGTTTCATCACTTGTGCCTGCTATCGATGTAACTCATATCCTGGAACCAAAATGCGTGTACATGTATTTCATGTTCTTTATCACATGTGTCTGCAAACTATGTAACCTACATCCTGGAACCATGAATGCTTGTATTAGTATTTGTCCTCTGTGACGAGGTACCTTTGGAAATGAGCCTCTGGCTCAAAGGTTGTAAACTGATGTGCAAATAAACTCTCTACAGGTTAATATCTTGCCAACAAGTGCCCTTTAATATTTCACATTTAGTAATTTTCCTGCTTCCTGGGTGCAAACCATGGTTAGTGAAGTGCAAACTCTGTTAACATAATGTTACTGTGTTTGAATATCCTCAGAAGGCCTAGAGGTGGAGGTATGTGTCATAGTCCTTCCACAGCCAATGCTGCTGGGAGTGGTGAGCTGGACTGTGGTGCCATAAATGAGTCCTGAGACACTTGCCAGCAAGAGGTATAGGGGTGGGAATAGCAGTAGATATGACTAGTTGAACATCAGAAAAATCAAATGGATAGCTGAAGCTGATATGCGGTGAGTTGAGGATGAAAAAGGCTATGAAATCAAGATTCTCTGGATCTATTCTGGAGCAATGTAGTGAGACCAATGCTCCAGATAAGGTGAATACTGGCCTATTTTACTCTCCAAATTTTAAGAAATACTCAGAATTTTTTTTTCTTGTAGGGCACTGATAGTCATCCCAACTATTGGAATACTCCATAAACAGTATGCCACCCTTACGGTGACACCAACCCAGCGAAATAGACACCTGATGGAAAAAAAAATGACACTTTGCTGACAGGTCGCTGTGTTGGTGTACCCAAGACAGGGACATTCTGTCTCCCGATCAAGCACCCCTGCCCCAAATCATCTCTGACTGGAGTTGAGAATCCTAAAAATGGGGGTGGGGGCAGACAGGGCCAGATCAAACCTTAGGGGGGCCTGGGACACTCACAACTCGGGTGGCCATGTAAAACACCCAACTTTTCATAGTAACATTTTTTATTTTGTGTAACATTTACCAAGCATATTGTTTATTAACCATAACAACCACCATATGGGGAGACAACCCCCATTATTCACAGGAGAAAAAAGTGTCTTGAGTTACAGCTTCCTGAGGAGGTCGTGGGTTCAAAAACAGTGGGGGAATTCAAGAATGCATGGGACAGACACTTAAGGCAATTCTGGGGTGGGGGGTTAGGAAGAAATAGACTGTTGATTAACTAGGATCTGCAGCTTATCCAATAGATAGGGAAATGGACAGACTAGGTTGGCCAAGCGGTCCTTATCTGCTGTCAAAGTCTGTTTCTATGTTTAACAGTCTTATAAAAATTTTATTTATTATTTATTTATTTAGTTTTTGTTGACCGGGTAAGTGCACTAGACAAATCCTGCCTATCTTCAGGCACGATCCGGGGTAGGGGATACAGATGAATGCCAACTGACATTGAACCAGATTAAGCTGTTGGTGGTATTTTTAGTGAATAGCTCATAATACAGTTATATTTGGCTGTAAAATCTGCAAAGCCCTCAGCATCGCAGCAGTAGACAGTTTTTATTCTTAATATTTAGAAAAAAGTTCATAACATAACACTCGGTTACTGTTGCCAGCGAATATAACTACAACTACCAGTAGCTACCAAATAAACTAGCCAGCTAGCCTGCCAGCTATAGAAATAAGTTAATGTTGCTAGAGCCAGCCTGCCAGCCAAGTAGATGTGTGCCTGAGTAAACCAAGATTCAGAAGCAAATGATTTGTTACCCTTTAATGGACCAACATAGATGTAACAACAAGAACAGAGTGCTCTAGCTTTTGGACCAACAAGCCCTTCGTCAGAAGCATTAACCAAGAAATCAGGAATGACTAAATGCTGCCAGCAGCAGAAAATGTCCTTATTAACCAGCCACAGAACAGTTGGATGTGGAAATAACTAGTGTTTATATTGTAGCAATGCAAATGACTATGTAATGCAGTTCTTGCATTGTTTTTTCCCCTTCAGATTTGGATTCAAATGTAATCTTGAGTTTATTTTAAGAGAAAAAACAAACAAACTGTGCTTTACTATGATGCATCCTGCTCCAAAAGAAATGTACTTCCACGTCCAACTTAAACATAGAAACATAGAATTTGATGGCAGATAAGGACCACTTGGCCCACCCAGTCTGCCCATTTCCCTACCTACTGGATAAGCTGCAGATCCTAGTTAACCAGCAGCCTACTTCTTCTTACCCCCAACCCCTAGAATTGCCTTATGACTGTCCCATGCATGCTTGAATTCCACCACTGATTTTGACTCCACAACCTCCTCCGGAAAGCCGTTCCATGCATCCACAACCCTCTCTGTGAAAAAATACTTCCTTAAATTACCTCTGAGCCACCGCCCCTCTATCTTCAAATTGTGCCCTCTTGTTCTTGCACACATCTTTTTATGAAATATGCTACCCTCTTGGACTTTGTTGATTCCCTTGAGGTACTTGAAAGTTTCTATCATGTCCTCCCTCTCCCTTCTTTCCTCGAGGCTATACATATTAAGCTCCTTAAGTCTCTCTTCATATGTCTTCTGGTGCAGACCCTGCACCATTTAGTGCCCTCCTCTGGACAGCTTCCATCCTGTCTATGTCTTTCGGAGATTGGGTCTCAGAACTGCACACAGTACTCCTGATGGGGTCTCACCAGCTGTCTGTACAGAGGGATAAGAACTTCTTGTTTTCTACTGGCGATGCCTCTCCCTATGTATCCCAGTATCCCCCAGCCCTCCTTGCTGCCCTCTCATTGCTTGCCCACCTTTAGGTCATCTGATATGACTATCCCAGGTCCCTTTCCATTTTGTTGTTGTTAGTATCTCACCCCCCATTATGCTCTTCCCCTGGGTTTTGTTTCCCCAGGTCGTTACCTTGCACTTCTTAGCATTGAATCTAAGCTGCATACATTTGACCATTCCTCTAACCTTGCCAAGTCCCTTCTCATCCTTTCTACCCCACCCTATGCATTAACTCTGTTGCAGATCTTAGTGTCATCTGCAAAAGGACATATTTTCCTTCAGTCCTTCCATGATGTAAACATAAAGACATTGAGAGAGAGGACTGGTCCTAATACTGAACCCTGCGATTTGCCCACTGGTAACCTCCCTTTCTTCTGAGTGGACTCCATTTACTATTACTCTCTGTGTCCTATTCTCCAGCAATTCTTTACCCAGGCTGTCATCTTGGGACCCACTCCCAGGCTGGCTAACCTGTATACTAATCTTTTGTGTGGGACTGTGTCAAATGCCTTGCTAAAGTCTAGGTAGGCCATGTCCACAGCCCCTCCCTGATCTACTACTTTGGTCACCCTAGTCAAAGAAATCTATCAGATTGTCTGGCATGACCTTCCGCTGTGAATCCATGCTGCCTGGGGTCCTGTGCCCCTCTGGCCTCTAGATACTCGACAATTCTTTCCTTCAAGTGATTCCATCATTTCCCTATCACTGAGGTTAAACTAACAGGTCTGTAGTTTCCTGCTTCTGCCTTGCTCCCACTTTTGTGCAGGGAATCACATCTGCCCTCCTCCAGTCCTCGGGTACCACCCATCCTCCCATGATTTGTTAAAAGAGGTAGTCAGTGGTGTCACTAGTTCTACCCTTAGCTCTTTTAGAATTCTGGGATGAGATCCCATCAGGCCCCATTGCTTTGTCCACCTTCAGTTTTAAGAGTTCTTTCAGAACCCTTTCTTCTGTAAATGGGCTGGTATCAACTTCTGTATCCAGAGTGTTACTACTGTTTGTTTTATGTACCTCCCCTCTTCATTTGTAAATACTGAGCAAAATATTTGTTTAGTATCTCTGCTTTACACAGTCTCCCTCTGCCCACCTCCCTCCCCTTTATTAAGCCTCACTATCCCTCCTTAGTCTTCCTTTGCTCCTGATGTACCTATAAAGGTTTTATCCCCTTCTTAACTGAGTTGGCTATCTTTTCCTCAGTTTGGGCCTTTGCTGTTCTGACTGCCTTCCCAGCCTCCTTTTGCTTTAACTGATACATTTCTCTGTCTGCTCCTTCTCGATTCCTTGTACTTCCTGAATGCTTTCTTTTCTCTTGAACCTTCACTGCCACTTCCTTTGAGAACCATAGTGGGTTCTTACATCATCTTGTTTTGTTTGTTGCTTCACACAAAGGCTCGTTACCTCTGTGATGGCAGTTTTATTATTCCCCATTGTTCTTCACCCTCCTTCCTGCCCATTTGCTAGTGCATTTCTTAGGCACGCACCCATTTTAACAAAGTCAGCCCTCCTAAAGTCCAGTACTTTGTCTTTGTATGGTTTGACTGTATTGCTGTGTTTATTGTGAACCATACTGTTCGATGGTCGCTAGTTCCCAGATGGCTATCCACTTCTACATCTGTGATCCTCTCTCCATCTCCATTTGAGAGAATCAGGTCTAAGATTGCTCCCTCTCGAGTGGGCTCCAATACTAGTTGTCTAAGGCATGCCCCCTGTAGGGCATCTAGAATAACTGCACTCTTTAAAGTGGCAGCTGCAACTGCACTCCAGTTAACATCTGGCATATTCAGATCACCCATCAGCAATATCTCCCCTTTTTCTGCCATTCTAAGTATACCTTCTGTCATTTCCCTGTCCATTTCCTCCCCCTGAGAAGGTTGTCTGTATACAACCCCTGTGTGTATTGTGGTGCCATTGCCTGTCTCCAAATTTACCCACAGTGCTTCTTCTCCTCCCTGTTTACCCTTTTGTTCTGTTGCTTTTATTCCTTCCCTTATGTAAAGAACTACTCCTCCTCCTCTTTTTCCTCCTGTCCCTCCTGTAGACAGTGTATCCTGGTATGTTTATGTCCTAGTCATGGTTTTGTGTGTACCATGTTTCTGTGACTGCCACAATATCCAGATGTTCCTCCTCCATCAAGGCCACTAATTCAGGAAGCTTGCCTTCTGTTCTGTGTGAAGCCCATCAACGAGGACACGTTTTGTACTACTGGCCACATCTGTTCATGCCTGATTTCTTGGTTGGCCTGGGCACACAGCTACTTGGCTGGCAGTCTAGTTTTTTTGGCAGTTACTGGTAATTACATTCCATTGCAATGTTAATTGGTTGTTATAACCATTTTGAGATAAAAAAATGGTTACTGCTGTGGAAAGCGTGTAGGGCTTAATACATTTTTGCATCAGAACTGTATTTTGTATAGACTACATTAGCATGGAACATTGAAACTGTACACCTCTGGCTCTATACCATGAATACATACAGTAGCTTGCCGCTTATATTGTAACTATGAAATAGACCAGCTTAGTTCTTGCATTGTCACCACCCCCCTCCCCTTCAGATTTGAGGTCAAATAACCACAAGTTTAAGAAATAAAATAAAATAAACAGTACTTTATTATGATGCATGCAGCATCCTACTCCAAAGGACAGTAACTTACTGCATGTACTAATTGTACAGAAGTGTGCAGTTCCAATGTACCAATGCCATGACTAAATATACAGATTGCTGTACACACCATTCTTTATGTTTACCATTAACATGAGTGCATGTTATTCTTCTTAGAACAAGCAGATTGCTAGGGTCAGCTTACATGGAACGTGAATCATGGTACATTGGAACTATAAGCATGATGGGGGTAAAACACTTTGGTACAGTACCCATCAGTTCTAATGTACCATATTCAACAGACAATACCAGTACTGCCTGGGAAATAAACAGGGAAGTAAATGTACACAGTGACAGCCATGTAGAAATCTGGTTTTGCTCTGACCCACAAGCTCGGAGGCTAAATTTCATAAGCAATAAGCTCAGAATATATCATGTCCTGTGGCCATACTAGTATTTAAAGTGAGACCTAAAAATACCTGTATGGAAACTGACACTGTGTAGATTGGGGGGGGGGGGGCACATGTTAACAGTCAGGATCAGCCAGTACATAACTGAAGCTCATTATGCCTTTTTCGGGAAAAAAATAAATATATTAACAAATATGCAAATAATTGGATGACTGACCCTTACCTATTAACATGTGCCCCCCAAAACCTACAATTTCCATTTGTTGTAACTTTAAATACTAGTATATCCCCCCCAAAAAATTGACATTTATTTAAAATCAAATGGAAGTGATAGAACAGTTATATATAAAGACCACTAGCCTGAGCAGCTTACCTCGAATCAACTGCTTGCTCCCGTAGTTCTGATGGTCACAGATAGTGTGCTGCTGGCTACAGCCGAGATAAGGATGACAGAGCTCCAAGTTCAGGAACTGTGTCGACTGGCAGTCTGTGGCACAAGAAGTGTCCGAGGTCCTGGTTTTCTCTATTGGCTGGTGGAGCAGAGCTCGTCGGTATACCGATCCGAGAGATCCAGATGCTGATGCTCTCCCTTTAAAGGTCACCATGTGATTACAGCTCTCATGCCTGGCTGAATAAGGATTTAAAGCCCCAATTTATAGGGCAGAGTAGCCAAGTCTGTCCTTTGTTTTACTTTTCCCACCGCACATTTGCATTAATGCAGACTTGTGATAGGTTCTCCTAACTGAACCAAGCACAAGTCTGCTCTGCCTTGCCTACTCCAATTGGCCCCATTACACTTTTGGGGCTCTGACTGGTTGTCTTTCTAAGCCACCATCCGCACTCAAGCTGTCTGCTGCTGAGCTTGGTGCTCCTTTTGAAACTACTTGATCTTCCTTAGTTTAGCAGTAGGCAGCTGAGGAGAGTGCATGGTAGTTCACATTTAGCATGGTAGTGGATGGCACGGGCAAACTGTACATTACTGCCGACTGGGATCGTCGGAGTCCTAACTCACCTTCCAGAATCTGTGCTGTGGGGCTGGGCTGTGGCCACCAAGAAAGAGAGAGTGGTTAAATTAAATTAAATGAATGACAATGCTAGACTGAGAGACTGTAAGAAGAGAAGAAGGCTCCACTCCTCCCAAGCATATTATGTGGCTGCTGTGGGGGGCCAGGTCCAGATAGTCGCATTGCATCACATGCACTGCACTTAAAATAAAATGTAAAACTCGGCTGGCCCGGTACCCTACTAGGTAGTTACGGTAGGTGTTTGTAGTTTGTTGCTTTGCCAGTGTTTTGCTAGCTGACCAGACCCTCACTGTACATGGTGATGGGATCAGGATCAGGGCGGGGGGGGGATCTGCAGTGGAGTCTGGTTCTCACAGACGACAGCAGTCCCACGCCATGGTTTTTAATTTGTGTGTGTTTCGGTGTTTATTTGTGCTGCTTGTGCAGACTAGTTGTGAATGTGTACAGTTGCCAGGTCTTGACCCGTCCTCCACCTCCACTATCTCTTCAGCTAGCTGCTGGGTGGGGGGCCTATCCGTAGTGGGGGGGCTTCTTTTTTACTATTAAAATGCCTCTCTCCAGTCGCACTGTCACGCTGCTTTCACTGTGTTGAAAAATGCTTCTTCAGTCGCGTTGCATTTATAGCATTTGACTCGTGCTGCCTACACTATAATTTCCAGGCTAGTCTATGCCGGGGGGGCCAGTCTGTGGCTGGGGGCCTGGGGCATTTGCCACATTTGTCCCCCCCTTAATCCGGCCCTGGGAGCAGAGCCCCCCACATAGTGGGTTCGGGGGGGCAAAGCCCCCCAATAAAAAAACAGGACCAGGAGACGCACAGAAATCATGTAGACTGCAACTTGCTGTCAACATGATTCCTGTCGGCAAGATGCTGGTCGACATAAAGGATGTCAAACCGGCATGGTAGAGCCCTCCAAAAACACTTCAAAAGGTACTGTTCTACCAAGCTTACAGCACTTTTCCTCATCAAAATTCTGTTTTGTTCACCTAATATCAAAAATGGAGCGTATATTACTCTTGAGTGCCAACATTATCTGGAGCTCTGGGTGAGGCAAGATCATCAGTTGTGCTGAAACATCTTTGGGGCTATTCATGAAAAACCTGTCCCAGTGGAGTGCTAAACTAATTGCTAAAATTTCTAGTAAAGCAAAAGCAATTTTTTTTTTTTTTTTTTGAAGTGTAGCTATAAAGTTTAAGATACACAGAGATGCATATGATAATTGTGCAGTCCTCTTCCATTTCTAAAGTGTTATTTTCCCTTGTCCACCCTCTGATGTTGGCTATTTTCAGCAGCCCGAATGTGACATTGTAAGGCATGTAGAGGAAAGGGTTTGATGACTGTAATTTGTGTCCCTATTGCAGTGACTTGTTGTTTTAATTCTCCGTGACTGTCTCAGCATTTCCTCACTAATTTTTACTGCTAATGCCACACCTCTGTTTAATTTTAACTTTATTTATCATTCTGAATGTTACAGCTTGTGTCCCATGTTGTAACATTCACAACATTGCAATATAACCAATTCGTTCCACTTTTGTTTGCCTCTAATTCCCTGTTTGCTTGCCTCATTGTCACCTTTCTATTCCTGGGTGTAATCTTTGGTAAAGGCATGTCCTGTGGGAGTACTATGTGATGTACTCCTATCCAGTCCACTGGTGTCTGATTTCATGGGTTCGCGCTTGGAACAGGCTGCCCACCCCCACAGTAAATTACTGACACCTTGATTCCAGCCGTTTGCCGCACAGAGCCAGAATCAGAAAAACATATAAACCTTGGTCTTCATTGTCAGGGTCCTGTTTCAAATGGAGCTTGCTGCCGAATTAATCGTTGCATCCGTGTTTTTAATTTGTGCTGCGTTCATAACTGGTCACCTCCTTGGAACATTCAGAACCTGTGCTGCATTCTGAAAGGCAAGGTAAGGTGCCTATTTTCCCTTTTTTCATCCCCCGGTCGCATCTAGGTGTCTTAAAGGTTACTAGTTAGAGTGCTGCTGTGAGCTTCAGTATTGGGCTTGCATAAAGATAAATTTCTGCAATTTGTGTTATTTGTGGATGCCACATCTGTGTCTTGGTGCATTACTGCAGCCGAGTGTGTAGTGTCCACAGAACATTCTGAACTGCTAGTGGGTATTTGAATTGCAGGGGTATTTTTTATTTATTTATTTATTTATTTATTTTTTACAGTAAAATTATTACGTTGCCATTGTCATAACAACACTACTAGCACTGTTAGTCAGAGTATAGCCCTGTAAATGGCAATGAAAATGTTTAAAAATAGACTTTTTTTTGGGGGGGGGGGGGCGGTTCAGCTAGTAGCCTCCTCATGATAATTGGGTAACTGTAAATTTGCTTTTGTGCACATGTTTCTTCTGGTCTGGCTGCTCACAATGTGTGCAGCACACCTAACCCTGGCATCCTGCTTCGGCAATTCGTTTGCCCTATTGCCCCAAATAAAATGGGAGTCCCTAGCTCATACTCCATTCATAACCACTTTGATGTAGTGTTGTCCCCCTTTCATATTGACCCCAAAATAAAGTGAGTTACCAAATGATAGTGATGCATTCCTGTCACAAACGCACTCCACAGGTCAGGCCCTCTGCTCCCACAGTGCCATCCTCGGAGTGCAATAGTGTGAACAGGTAACAGACAGGGTAACCCTCCTGTCTGCTTTGAGGTCCAAATCACCTATTAGCCTCGAGTTCTGGAGGGATTCAAACTGTGAACCTTATGCTAACATACCCAATTAACAGACTAGGATATGTACCCTCTTCGGGGGGGATCCAGTACAATCCTTTGCCCAGGGGCACCCAGCCAGGTTTTCCAAAATGTACCCTTAGAACTTTATAAGAGACCTAGGTATTTCTTACCTTTAAGTAAGCTTAGTAACACCATCAAGCCCTTATCAGCAGTCAGCCTTAAATACAGATTCAGCAATCGCGTGTAAAATAACAGAAGAGCACAGGCAGTATTTTAAAGAAAATGTTATTTACTAGAGAAATGGTTAAACAGAAAAAAACAAATGCAGAACAAATTATATCACAAATCTCAGAGTCGTACACACAAGAAAAAGAAAAGTTATAGAATACAAACTCTTACCACAAATACTTAATTATTTTCTAAGTGTTACCTTTAAGTGCTTTTTAAGTTGGAGAACTATCTCTCCGAGTCCAAGAATCATATATCACATTTCCCAGATGAATGTTTTATTTCAACTCTATCTCCCCATCCCCTTTTTGGTGACGTCAGCTAGATCCTCTCTTAGATTTAATTTCTGACATAGTTATCCACAAGGATGTAAATCATTACAGTACACTCTCGATTATCCAACCTCCATTCATCCACACTCCCTATCTAATGGATGGTCGGATTGTCCCCCACAGATATCACACTTAGACATCAGACCCTTAAAAATGTTCAAGATATGAGAATGTAAGAACAATTGTTCCCACAGCCAAATAATGCACTGTAAAACTTGTAATGGCAATGGCAGGTGGCAAAAGCTTTCAAGCCTTTCGCTTATCGGCAAAGCTGCACCAGGGCTTCATTAACCCCTACTCCATCATGCCAGAATGATTATAAAAGATCAGTATGCCCTTCAAGTTACTTTTGAAACATTACAGTAATTCCTCTGGTGATCTCTGCATGGGCAGGCTTCAGAACCCCTGAAAGCAGTTAAAAAAAAGCCCAATTGGGGCTGATGGGTGCCTGACGGAAGAGAGAAACCAAGACAAGTTAAGTACACACTCGAGGGGGAATAGGAGAAAACAAATTAGCAAGACAGAAGGTTGACCAAAGGGCTAAATTGGGGGGAGTGATTCGGAGTGAGGGTACTTACAGGAGAAACAGCCAAGAGATGAAAGACAGCAGAAGGAAATACGAAAAACAAAACAAGGTACAGCTTTGTCTTTTTTGAGACTGTGTTCTCTCACGTATGTTTCATATGCTGATGCTCTGTACAACATCGCCTCATGGCAAGATTCTAACAGATTCAGCAAACTGCTAGTAATTTTGTTTTACAGCTTCTTTTGGGGAAGGGTTGCTTCTGCCAATAACATTTTGGACTGACTTCTCATTTATCCGATCTCCAGATTATCCGACCATTTCAGATGTCTCCAAAGGCAGTCGGATAAACGAGAGTGTACTGTACTTTGAAAAATCTGTAACTAGCAATTTCTCAAATGTGGCAGTCTTTAATCAAACATTTCTATTTGAACTTAACAATCCCACACTCATGTCCCTAATTCTCAGGTACGTGAGAAAACCATTAAGAGTCAGCCAAGTGGTTTCTCATCCTACTACATCATAAAATTCATATATGTGGAACACTTCAAAGGCACCACAGGTTATGAGGACCAAAAACTATCCCTCTGGAAAGAAGGCATTAATTAGGTTTTTCCATGGTCAGTTTAATGACATCCTCACTGACTCCTTGAAGGTTAAAAGCCAAACTGCTAACTTGTGTGAGACAATTACATACACAAACCATTTATTTATAATACAATATCATACCATAATAATATTAGAGGGTTTTTCCTGCGACACTCTCCCTCCTTAGACTGAATTTTGGGGGATCTATTCCTACTTGGGATGAGTTCCACGAATTCAGTTTATACCTCAAAACAACAGGACAAACCATCCGCATTTTTATTTGCAGCCACTGCCCTGTGTGAGACCATCATGTCATACCCTTGCAACACAAGACTCCATCTTAGTAGTCTACCATTCATTTTAGGCATTTTGTGCCAGCCAAACCAGGGGGCTGTGGTCAGTTTGTACCTCAAAATGCTGCCTGTGTAAGTATGGCTCTAACTTCTTTAGGGCCCACACCATGGCAAGACACACTTTTTCCACATTAGAGTAAGCCTGCTCCCTGGGAAATAATTTTTTACTCTGGTACACTATGGGGTGATCTTTCCCTTGGTTGGATGTCTGACTCAGCACTGCCCCAATACCCACATCTGAGGCATCAGTCTGAACTACAAAGGGTCTGCTGTAGTCTGGACTTGTCAATACAGGAGCATTGTACAGTACCTCCTTCAGTTTGGTAAAGGCTTTTTCACAGGCTGGTTCCCAGGTAACTTTCTTGGGCATCCTTTTCTTTACCAAGTCAAATAGGGGAGTGATCAGGGCACTATAATTTGATACAAAATTCTTATAGTACCCTGCTGTCCCCAAGAAACTCCTGACGTGCTTCTGCAGTTTTGGTCTAAGTCATGCCTTGATTGCCTCTATTTTCACTTGGTTAGGATGGAGCTGTCCCTGGCCTACAACATGTCTGAGGTATGCCACTTCAGCCATGGCCACCTGGCATTTCTCAGCTTTGACAGTGAGCCTGGCCCTCTGTATCCTGCCCAGCACTTCCCTAAGGTGGGACAGGTGTTCCTCCCAGCTGGCACTAAAGATGGTAATGTCATCCAGGTACACCACAGCATACTCCTCAGCACCATTTAACACCTGGTTCACCAACCTTTGGAAAGTGGCCAGGGCATTCTTCATTCTGAAAGACATTACTTTAAATTCAAATAACCCTATCGGAGTGATGAAGCTGACCTCTCCCTAGTTCTGGCAGTTAACTCTACCTGCCAATACCCCTTTGTCAGGTCAATAGTTGTAATGTATGTCGCCCCTCCCAACTTGTCCAGGAGTTTGTCTGTCCATGGCATTGGGTGGACATCTGACTTCGTGACTGCATTCAGTCCATGATAGTCCACACAAAAATGAGTAGAGCCATCTGACTTGGACACAAGGACTACAGGTGAGGCCCAGGGCTGTGGGATTTCTGGATTACCCCTAAATCCAGCATTTCCTCCACCTCCCTCCAAATGTTGTTTTTTGACAGCCTCTGACACCCAATATGCTGTTCACCATATGGGCGCCTATGTCCCTGTTTCCACCTTGTGCGTCACTAAGGGGGTTAGTCCAGGCTTTACACTAAACAGTGGGGCAAAGTCTGCTAAAACCTCCCTTACTTCCTGGATCTGGTCCAGAGTCAACTGGGGTGACAATTTAATTGCCTCCACAGAGGACTCCCACTTGCTTTCTTCCAGCAAGTTCTGAAGGGGGTCTCCTTCATCTGTCCTCTTCCCCAGTACTATACACTGCAAACACCATGTCAGCCCTATTAGCATATGGCTTCATTATGTTGACGTGGTACATTCTTTCTGTATGTCTCCTGTCAGGTAACTCTAATACAGTTTACATTTACCTTTCTGACTACTTTGTACGGTCCTGTCCACTCAGCCTGCAGCTTGTCTTTCCAGACTGGGATTAGGACCATGACTTCCTGACCCACCATGTACGAGCAAGCTCTGGCTCTGCTGTCATGCCACATCTTCTGTTTTTGTTGGGCAGCTGCCAGGTTGCTCTGGGCTGTCCCCATAAGCTCCTTCAGCTTTTCCCTAAACCTAAGGACGTAATCCACCATGGGAGTTCCCTGGGTGGCATGCTTGCCTTCCCAGTCCTCCCGGATCAAGTCTAGGGGCCCACATAACCTGCGTCCATATAAGAACTCAAAGGGGGAAAACTCTGTCTACTCTTGGGGCACCTTCCTGTATGCAAACATGTGGGGAAGGTATTACTCCCAGTCCCTCCCATGCTGTTCAGCAAATACTTGGAGCATTGACTTAAGGGTACCATTAAATCTTTCCACAAGCCCATTGGCTTGTAGGTGATAAAGTGTCATGCATCTCTGCACCAGCCCATACTTCTCCCACAAACATTTCATCAGATCCAACATGAAGGAACCCCCTCAATCGGTGATAACCTCCTGCAGAAACCCAACATGGGAGAAAATCCCTAGTAAGGCATCTGCCACTTTGTCAGTCCTCAGTGAGGATAGGACGACTGCATCTGGGTATCGGATGGCATAATCCACCACAGTCAGGATGAACCTCTTCCTGGAGGAGCTGGTGGTATTTAAAGGCCCCACAGTATCCATTCCCATCATCTGGAATGGCCCCTCCACTATAAACAATGGAATCGGGGCAGCTTGTGTTTTCTTACCTGCTTTCCCTATATCTTGACACCGGTGACAAGATCTGCAATACTCCTTCACCTGCTAGGTGAAGTTGGGCCAATAGAAATTCTGGGCCAATCACTGCATAGTGCATGCAATTCCCAGATGACCAGACAAGGGAATATTGTGTGCAATCTTGAGCAACTGGTTGCGGTACCCCTGAGGAATGACAAGCTGCCTGCCTATCACCCCTCCCTCTGTCTTAGCATCCTGAGTAAACATCAGTCCATTGTCCCAATAAACCTTATGTTTCCTGTCACCTCCCTGTGCTCCGTTAGTCTGCCCAAGCCCTCAGCTTCTCCCGAATAAGGTCACTTTTCTGAGCAACTGCAAACTTCTTGCACATTCCCAAGGCATGGGACAGGTCCCATTCAGTGTCTAAACTAGGGTCCCTAGCACTAGCATCAGGGCACTCAGGATCACTGGCATCCCTAACCCTCTGACAATGGGTCACCCCACCTTCCTCAGAGTAACCCTCTGTAGCTGTTTGGTTAACTGCTACTGGGGAAATTTCTACTCCTCTTTCATTATTCTCCATATCAGGAGACACAGGCTGGGGAACCAGCCTCTCAGTGGTTTCCACAGGGGCTTCTATGGGGTCCAGGGAACTACAGTTTTCCCTTGCCACTTGGCTACAGGTAACTGAACACACCATCCTCTGTTTGAGATTGTTGCCAAAAAATACATCAACCGCTAAAGTCTCAACTACAGCAATCTGTTGTACAGTTTCCCCCATCTCACCCCAGTCTAGGAGAGTACTAGCCAGTGGCAAAGTTTTCTCCTCCCCAGCGAACCCCTGTACAGTCACAAATTGATTGGGTATAAGCTGACCAGGCTCTACCAGATCCCCTTTTACCAAAGTCAGGGATGCCCCCTTGTCTCTTAACCCTTGTGTCTGTACACCATTCACCTTGACTGGGTGCATGTGTTCCCTCATGTTTATTGGCATGCTTTCAGTGACACACAAACAACCCACTTCTTTTCTAGCACTGCTTAGTGTACTATTTATCCTTCTGGGACACTGCCTGGTAATATGACCAGTTTCTTTTCAAACCCAAATTCATTTCTTTTCTCGGGTAAATCTTTTCTTTGTAACCTGGGGTTATCTGATTTTGGTGAAAGCAGGGAGGGTTTTTGCTGCCCTGAAGGTGCTCTTTACCCTTTCTGCACTGCCATGCCTGCCCCATTCAGTCTCGGAGCAGGTCTGTTCCTGACAAAGCGTTCCAAGAGTTCCACAGCCTCTTGCACCATTTTTGGATCTTGGTCCTCCAACCAGGTTTCCAGCTCTGCTGGGCATGCCCAAAAAAACTGCTCTAACAGTACAGCATTTTCAATTTTTTCAACAGTCTGCTTCAATTCCTTCCCACCAACATTTTAAAAACTGACATTGTTTCATGGCTAGCTCCTTGGAGCTCATGTCAGGCCTTCTCCTGAGCTTACGGAATTTAGCTCTGTATGCCTCTGCTGTTAGCTCGTATTTCTTTAAAAGTGCAGCTTTAAGTTTACTGTAATCATTACTGTCCTCATTGTCCATTTGACCCAATGCATCCCAAGCTTTCCCTAAGTAATGGGGTTAGCTGGAAGCTCCAGGACTCTCTAGAAATATTTGCCTGAATACATTCTTTTTCAAAGGAATTTAAAAAAGGCATCCATATCTTATCCCTCTTTAAATTTAGCTATCAATTTATTTTATTTATTGATTTTATTTATTCATTCGGATTACACATGTGAGCTGGAAGCTCTTTAAGTAGGTTCCACGTCAGACATACAAGCACATTATACAGACATGATTGGTAGACGGGTAGAATTGACAGTGTACTGTAAATCTCAGATTAAGCACAATATATAGCTGTGTATTACTAACTTATCAAACCATTACTAAGTGCAGGCAATTTAGGAACAGATTACTAGGCTACATCATAGGGGTGAGAGGGACAGTTACAATTTGATGGGACATAGAAGGGGTCAGCCCAGGGACCTTGTCAGGTGGGTATGAGAGCTATGTTGTCAAGGTACAGGACAGGCCACTGAATATTGGTTGGGAGAAAGGAGGGGCTATACACAGTAGTCAAGGATAGATGGAAGGGGGACAGGAGGGAGTTTGGGAGGGAAGAGGGGACGGACTGTGTAATGGTGTTATAGATGGGGGAGTGGGAACCTTATATACCTAGGCAGGCAAGGTTAAGTTATAGAGAATGAGATAATGAAGGGAGGTATTGGTTAGTGGAAGCAGTCACAGATGGTATTAGAGACTAAGTGATTTCTGATAGACCACTTGAAAAAACCCAGGGAGGGTAAGGAGGATTTCCATAGGGAGGGAGTTGATCCAGAGATGAGAACGGTTGGCAAACAACCTTTGGCCTAGGGTGGTACGACAGTGAGGAACCTTGTAGTAATGTCAGGTAGAGCTTCTGGTATTGTGAGGGTTAAAGCTGTTAATAAGGAGATCCTGAACTGCAGACAGCAGCAGTCCCAGGTGGACTTTTTTGCCAGCATGCAGGTATGGAACTGGAGTCTGCTATTGAACTGTAACCAGTTTGCCTGGGAATACAGGTTGCATGTGTGAGTCAGATGCTGCGAGCCTGTGAGGAGCCAGCAGGCCTCGTTTAGTGCAGTTTTTAAACTCCTAAGGGATGTCTCTGAGGCTAAGCCATATATTGCCAAACTGTAGTCAACCAGGGAAACATATAAACATAGACTTTGATGGCAGAAAAGGACCACTTGGCCCACCCAGTCTGCCCATTTCCCTACCTACTGGATAAGCTGCAGATTCTAGTTAACCAACAGCCTACTTCCTGCAACCCCCCACTATAATTGCCTTATGTCTGTCCCATGCATGTTTGAATTCCCCCACTGTTTTAGACCCAACGACCTCCCCAGGAAGGCAGTTCCATGTATCCACCACTCTTTCCGTGAAAAATGTCCTCACATTACCCTGAGCCGTCCCCATTATCTTTAAATTGTGCCCCTTGTTCTTACACATCTCTTTTTCTGAAAGATGCTACCCTCCTGGACTTTGTTGATTCCCTTGAAGTACTTGAAAGTTTCTATCATGTCCCCCCTGTCCCTCCTTTCATCAAGGGTATACATATTAAGCTCTCTGTCTCTCTTCATATGGTTTCTGATGCAGTCCCTGCACCATTTTAGTTGCCCTCCTCTGGACTGCTTCCATCCTGTCTATGTCCTTGCATAGATTAGGTCTCCAAAACTGCGCACAGTACTCCAGATGAGGTCTCTCACCAACTGTCTGTATAGAGGGATAACCACTTCCCTTTTTCTACTTGTGTTGCCCCTTCCTATGCATCCCAGTATCCCCCGGCTCTCCTTACCGACTTCTCACATTACTTACCCACCTTTAAGTCATTTGATATGACTACCCCCAGGTCCCTTTTCATTTTTGTTGTTAGTACCTCCCCTGCTATTGTGTGCTTTTCTCTTGGGTTTTTGTTTCCCAGGTGCAGTACTTTGCACTTCTTTGCATTGAATCCAAGTTGCCATATGTCTGACCATTCCTCCAACCTTGCCAAATCCCTTCTCATATTTTCTACCCCCTCTTGTGTATCAACTCTGTTACAGATCTTTGTGTCATCTGCAAAGAGGCATACCTTTCCCTTCAGATCCTCTGCAATGTCACCTATAAAGATGTTGGAGGACTGGACCCAGTACTGAGCCCTGAGGTACTTCACTAGTAACACCCTTTCTTTGGAATGTGTTCCATTCACTATTACCTTCTGTGTCCTGCTGTGCAGCCAATTTGTTACCCAGGCTACCACCCTGGGACCCACTCCTAGGCTGGCTAACTTGATTATTAATCTGTTGTGTGGGACTGTGGCAAATGCCTTGCTAAAGTCTAGGTAGGCCATATCCACAGCCCCTCTCTGGTCTATTACTTTGGTTACCCAGTCAAAGAAATCAAATAGATTCATCTGACATGACCTTTCTGCTGTAAATCCATGCTGCTTTGGGTCCTGTGCCCCGCTGGCCTCTAGGTACTCAACAATTCTTTCTTTCAGAAATGATTCCATCATTTTCCTTACCACTGAGGTCAAACTTACAGGTCTGTAGTTTCCTGCTTCTGTCTTGCTCCCACTTTTGTGAAGGGAATCGCATCTGCCCTCCTCCAGTCCTCAGATACCACCCCATCCTGCCATGATTTGTTAAAAGCGTGGTCAGTGGTGTCACTAGGTCCTCCTTAGTTCTTTTAGGATTCTGGGGTGAATCCCGTCAGGCCCCATTGCTTTGTCCACCTTGAGTTTTAGGAGTTCTTGCAGGACTTTTCTTCTGTGAATGGACTGGTGTCAACCTCCTACCCAGAGGGCTTCTATTGTCTGGTTTAGGTAACTCCTCTTCATCTTCTTTGTGAATACTGAGCAAAAGTATTTATTCATATCTCTGCCTTTCACTGTCTCCTCTGCCCACCTCCTCTTTCTTTATTAATCTTCACTATCCTCCCTTAACCTTTCTATGCTCCTAATGTACCTATAAAGGTTTTATCCCCTTCTTAACAGAGTTGGCTATTTTTCCTCAGTTTGACCTTTGCTATTTTGACTGCCTTCCCACTTCTTTCTGCTTTAATTGATACAGTTCCTGTCGTGCTCCTTCTGTGATTCCTTGTACTTTCTGAATGCAACCTTTTTCTCCTTAACGTTTTCTGCCGCCTCTTTTGAGAACCATAGTGGTTTTTTACTCCGCTTTGTTTTCTTTATTTGTTCCACACAAAGGCTTGTTTCCTCTATGATGGCAGTTTTGATTTTTCTCCATTGTTCTTCCACCCCTTCTTTTTGGCCATTTGCTAGTGCATTCTTCAGGTATTCACCCATTTTGCCAAAGTCAGCCCTTCTAAAGTCCAATATCCTTGTTTTTGTATGGCTTATCTCCATGGTTGTGCTCATTGTGAAGCACACTCTGCAGTGGTCGCTTCTTCCCAGACGTCTACTGACTTCTAAATTTGTGATCCTCTCTCCATTTTGAGAGTACCAGGTCTAGTATTGCTCCCTCCTGAGTGGGTTCCAACACTAGCTGTCTAAAGCCTGCCCCCTGCAGGGCATCAAGAATAACCCTGTTCTTGGATGTGGCTGCAGTACATGTCATCAAGTTAACATCTGGCATTCAGGTCCCCCATCAACAGTATCTCCCCTTTTTCAGCTATTTTGAGAATGTCCTCTATCATTTTCTTGTCCTTTTCCTCCCCTTGAGATGGAGGTCTGTATACAACCCCTGTGTGGATTGTGATGCCATTCCCTGTCTTCAAAGTGACCCAGAGTGCCTCTTGTCCTCCCCCTTTACTTTTTAGTTCTGTAGCTTTGATCCCTTCCCTTATGTATATAGCTACTCCACCTCCTCGTTTACCTTCCCTGTCCCTTCTGTAGATTGTGTACCCTGGTATTTATTTATTTATTTATTTATGTATGTATTGAATTTTGATGACCGGGTAAGCCCACTGGGCCCCGGAGGTCCCTTTTTCAGGGGCGACCCGGGAATAAACATTAAGAGACACATACTCTGTACTACCACATGTTTATCTACTGTATCACGGTATACAGTATTCAGCTGTTTACACATGGTAGACATGACATTGGTTAGATGTTGTTCATTACATTATCCATTGACAAAGACATTGTAGAGACAGTTCTGTAGTTTTCCTTGGTAAGCCTATGTATGTTGACATCCCAGTCATGGTTCTCTGTGTACCATGTTTCTGTGACTGCCACAATATCCAATTGTTCATCTTCCATGAGGACTACTAGCTCAGGAAGCTTGTTTCCCAAACTACGGGCATTGGTACTTATTGCCCTCAATTTAATGTTGGCTTTATCCTTTTTTCCCTATCCCTGCTCTTATTGCCCTTGTCTATTTTTCCATTTACCCCTGTCTTGTGTTTGAGCTCTGTACCTCAGTGTTTACCTTACTACCTGCCATGTTTTGTGGGGGGAGGCTTGAAATGTCCTGCCTCTTATCAGCACCCCCCCCCGGCTAGTTTAAAAGCTTGCCAAAGAAGCATTTAAACCTGTCACCTAGGAGCTTGGTTCCCTCTGTGGACAGATGCAGACCATCGTGCCAGTATAGACCTTTATCTCTCCAAGTGGATCCCCAATCCCCAATGAAGCCAAAGCCCTGTGCTCTGCACCAGTTTTGCAACCGTTTATTAAACTGCATGGTGTGCAGTACCCTAGCCTCACCCCTGCCATGGACTGGCAGCACCTCTGAGAAGGTTTGCCATGCTTGCTACCCATCTGAGACCCCTCCCCAACTCCACAAATTCATTTTGCACAGCATTGATCCCATGCCTAGCTAGGTCATTTGTCCCAAGGTGGACTATCTAGTTCCCTCTCCTGTGATGCTGCTTCTGCAATCCCGAGGATTCGCTTCCTGTCCCTCCAAGCCATGGCACAAGGCAGGCACCTTACTTTCTTCTCCTCTCCCTTCCCCAGTTTTACCCACTAACAATTGAGTCTCCTATCAGAAGCTGTTTCCTTGCCCTGTGCTGTCCCTTGCCACCCTTTTGTGGGTCTCCCTTGTGGATGTCCTTGGCATTCTTCTTGGTCTCCACTGAGGGTGCCATCATAGAGGAATCTTGCTCTGCCAGAATGGCGCATGATTTGTGTAGAGGTACAACTAGGGGGCTTTGCCTCTGTTCCACCACCCGCACCCTCCCAGAACCCACTGTGGTCCAACTGCTCTTCATACTTGGCAACCTCTGAGGCAGTGGTTGTGGAAGTGGTGCTCTTTGGGTGGGAGAGGCCTCCTTAGTCCTTGCTAGTTCAGCCTGGAGGTGGGCAACCTCCTCCTTCAGAGCTGATAGTTGCCTGCAAATAGGACAGCAACACAGTTTTCAGAATGTCTCCCAGAAAACTGCTGCCCCTCAGCCAGTGCATTGCACCACTGCCCACATGTCCCTCTCCCTTATAATATACAATATGTAATATGAGAGAGAGAGGGGGAGAGAGAGAGAGAGAGAGGGGGAGAGGGGATGGATGGATAGAAGGAGAGGGATGGATAGAGAGGGGGATAGAGATTTTATTATTTGTGGTGTGTACCTACCCTTTATGCACTGTGCTGGGTTAAGAATATGATAGTTCTGCCCCAAGACCTGTTGAGGAAGTGATGTTAGAACTTTGTCTATAAAGAAATGCCACTCCTGGGGCATGTGGAGAAGGGTGGGTGGGTAGTCCACAGCCACTGGTGACTATTAGAAACAATCAAATACACAACTGCTCCACCACCCTGGTGAGTACTGCCCTTTATAGTGATTTAACGAACACCACAATTTACTAGACCACTGCTCCTACACAAACCACTCTTCTGAGTACAGGGATAAAAAATGAACTCACTCCTCAGCTAGCAGGACACTTTTAAAATGTTGCAAAAAATATCCTTCCAAATCCTAGGTCTCAACCCCAGGAATCAAGCAAATTCAGTTGTATCTCACTCCCTCTGGTTATAAAATTACTACACTTTTAATGGAATCCTGCAATTCTCTGCTTAATGCCAATAAGGAAAAAAAAAACTTTTTGTAGAAAGCGTAGCTCCCCTTCTTAACAAATCCCCAACAATATTATGCCTTACAAGGTTTCTAGGTCTTAAACGGAGTTATAGTTTGTTCTTTGCAGTGTAGCAAGGTTCTCAGCCTCCAACAGACAAATCAAAGTCAGTCTCACCACTGAGCTATGTATAGCAATACTGAGGGCTTCCTAGGTCAGATTCTGTTTGTGCCTATAGAGCAGCCCAATTTGCATGTTTACAGCTTTTGCAACATTGTCTATGTACTTGGAGAAAGACAGCATGCTGTCAATTGTGATTCCCAGCTATTTGAAATGTTGGGTTAATTCTAGGGAGTCCCCCATATTGTTGATGATAGAAAAGGGTAGTGTCTATGCTTAAAAGACAAAGAACCTCTGTGCGCAAACACTGAGGCAAGGGTTACCCCAAGGGGCATTTGGCTGGGAAGCCAAGTTTCAAGAAAATACAACATCACACATGCCCCCACAATGCAAAGCATCATGGGCTACATATGCAAATCACCACATAATGTTATGCTGGTCCAACTTTAAGCAGAATTGCATGGTGCCGGAAGGCCTCTCACACAGTTTGCAAAGGGTGCTAACAGAAGACATAGACACGTGTTTCGTCCTACCAGGACTCATCAGTATGCCTCGTCTGTTTGACACCCCAGTGGAATGGACCAGCTACCCTTAAGGCAGTGTGCCTTGGATATATTGTGGTGAACCCATTAAAATAAAAAAACATTTAAAAGACAAAGAACATCTGTGCGCAAACACTGAGGCAAGGGTTACCCCAAGGGCATTTGGCTGGGAAGCCAAGTTTCAAGAAAATACAACATCACACATGCCCCCACAATGCAAAGCATCATGGGCTACATATGCAAATCACCACAGAATGTTATGCTGGTCCAACTTTAAGCAGAATTGCTTGCTTTGTGGGTTTAAGAATAACATTGTTTTTGTTTTCTTGTAGTTCGTAATTTAATTTGTGGTTACTGAACCATCTTTCTGCGCTAGCAAAGTTATTTTTTTTTAAGCTGACTCTCGAGCAACTGGATCTGGATCACTTACAAAAAGGACAGCATCATTGGCATATAGAAGAATTTTTCCCTGGCAAGAGGACTGGAGGTTATTCAAGAAGACATTGAACAAGAGAGGATCCAGGATGGACCCTTGCAGAATTCCTGAGCGGACAAGTTGCCTATCGGAGAGGATATTCCCTATCTTAACCTGCTGTGAGCAGCAGTGGAGGTAGCTTTGAAACTAGTTTACGGTTTCAGGAGGGAGACCAAGGCCAGTTAGCTGATCAGCAAGGAGGGCATGATTAACTGTGGCAAAGGCTTTGGTTAAATCAATGAATGTCACTCTGACAAGAAGGCCTTGGTCCAAGAATTTATGTATGAAGCCTTAGAATTCAATAAGAGCAGTGGAGGTGCTATGCCCTGTCCTGAACCTGTGTTGTTGAGGGAATAGTAACGGATACTCTTCTAGGTATTCATTCAGTTGGTCTGCAGCTATTTTCTCAAGGGCCTTAGATAGTGGGGGAAGGATAGAGACGGGCCTGTAGTTACAATGCTGGGCTCGAACCCAGCTCTTATGGACCGGTGTCACGATGGCAGATTTCCACCAATGTGGGAATTTGGAGAATCTGATGGATAGGTTGAGTGTGTGCATTAGTGGAGCCAGAATTTCTTCAAGGGTGAGGGGAAACAAACTTTAGGTCCAGGGTGTCACCACTGAACCTCCCTTTACCTAATACCTTTTTGAGGTATTTCCTTGCTTCATGCTTCGTGATGAGTCTGAAGTAGAAAGGTGGGGAGGTGTGGGGCTTAGATTGTTTATCTAGGCGGTTAGGAGCAGCATAGTGGAAGAATACCAGGGGAGAATGCCACTGAGGTCCATAAATGTGCTGTTGAAGGTGTTGGTAATTGTTTTGGGGTCCATGGTAGGTGTACCATTAATGGCAAGCATGGGGGGGGCAACTTTAACGTCCTTGCCCATGATTTCTTTTAGGTTACTCTAAAACTGCTTGCTGTTCCATGACTGGGAAAGGACTTCTTTATAGTAGTGGCTTTTTGCTGCTCAGATGGCCCTGGTACAGTAATTTCTGGCCCTTTTGTAATATACACACACACACACACACACACACCCTGCACACAGCAGGGGTAGGGAGGTCCACCAGAGCCCTTAAAGGTAACTACTCTTCTGCTGCAGCTGAACTCTGAGGGATGTTAGCCCGTCGATGCTGCGTATCGACTGCCCCGCCTGCCCCAGCCACCCTCCCACCCAAGGCTGGCCCTCAATTTATAATCCCTTCCCTATGACATCACTTCCTGCTACCATTTTTTCTAAGTCCTCACTTCTCCATTAGCAGGTTATACTTGCCAGCCACTAGAGGGCACTTCTCCTGCCTACTCACTATTCACTTTGAACTCCCACTTCCTCTCCTAACCCTTGAGCCCTTCTATCCACCCCTGCTACTCCACTCCTTCACTCTCATCCCTGCTTAGTCCCTATCACTGCTCCATACCCCTATCCTTAACCTGGGCTACTACACTCCTTGCCCCCTGCTGTCCACTTCCCAGCCCAACTTTCCATTCCCCCTGTGACCACTAGGAGTTGCTATTTCACCCCTCCACCCAGATTAAGACCTAGCCTACTCCAGCCCCCCAAATGCCTGGATTTCCATTACAGTATATCCTGGCCAAAGGACACTCACCACCTGGGGGTCTTGAACCTGGTACCCTGTGCACCAAAATCTGCAGCCCTACCACTACTCCAAAGTGGCAGTCACCCTCTTAGGAGCACAGCCAAGACCCTTATATAGTCCACCACTATTATAAATATAGGCAGCATGCATACACATCCCCATCTACAGCGCCTCACTATTTTAGCCATCTTGGTGCTCGCCTTTCTCCAGCCAGATCACAATCCCAGCCCTCAGAGGGCATCACCCCTAGACCACCCTCTTGTCTCGACCCCCCACTCTTGCCTCATGCCCTAGGCCCCGGCACCCACCTTGTGGCAGCCCTCAATCCCTCTTCCTACCCAGGCCCTCCCTGGACCCACCTCCTCACCACCATTCCTGCTCTTCATTCCCTACCCATTCCCTGTACCCCTGTGGCCTCATCCTTATCTCAATGTCCAGCTAAGGATGCCTGTGGCTACCACCCCTGGTTAGAATTATTACTCTGCTACTGCTAATCTCTGGAAATGTCCACCCCAACCCAGGCCCTACTCCCACCAGGCCACCCAAGACATTGTCCTCAGGACTCTGCACTGCCTCTCTGAATATCTGCAGCTTGCAGAAAAAATCTGCTGCACTCCAGTACTGGGTCATTCTACACCAGCCTGACATAATTGCCCTTGTGGAGACCTGGCTTTCCAGATCCACCCCCTCGACTCCTTCTCACTCCCTGGGTACACCCTCTACCAGGAGGATTGAGTAGGCAAATGTGGGGGTGGCTGTGCTGTTTTTATAAGTGACACTATTGTTGGTTATGTGCTCCCTGCCCCCAGTCTCGATAATGGTGCCCAGGTCCTCACCCTCAAACTCATTTCTGATCCCTCTATGGGACCGGTCTACCTCAGTCTCCTATGTTCCTCCAAGGAACCAGAACCTGGCAATCTCACCTCTTTCAGATTATCTCACCACCCCCACAAAACAGAACAAGTCCTTGTTGGGGACCTCAATGTCAACTGGCTTAGTCCCTCCACCTCCCAAGTAAGGGACACCTTTGCTGCCCTTGACCTGACCCAACTAGTCTCCCAGCCCTCTAGACTCAATCCCTCCAGTGGAACCAGCACCCTCCTAAATGTCCATCACCAACCGCCCCCGCAAAATACAGGACATACAAATCCTCACTGACTTTAAGTGACCACTCCCCTGTCCTATTCCTCTGGTCCACCTCTACATCCAGACCAGTAGTGCAAACCACCCTTCACAGGTGCCTCTGCCTGGGTGGCTTGAATAAACTCAAGCAATTCCTTGCCCAGATAGACTGCCCCCCCCATCAACCAGGCACCCAGCATTGACTCTGCCCTTGACTTTTTCACACAGGCTTTTAACAAGGCCTGTGATCTCTATGCACCACTTACCACACTCCACACTAAAAAGCAAAATGCACCATAGATCACCCCCACCCTACTCCAAAAACTCAGGGAAAGGGATAACCTCTGGCACCTAGCAACTGAGACTGGCAGGGTGGCAGGCAGACAAGCCTACAATGCTGCATGGAATAGGTGCATGTGGGCTATCCATAATGCCAAGGCTGCTCACTACCAGGCCACCTTCACCTCCTCATGGGGGTCTGCCCGGACCTTTTGGGACAATTTTAAAGAACTGAACATGAAATCTCACTCCCCTCCCCATCCCAGCTTACTATTGATGCTATTATTACCACTGACTACCTTAACATAGCTAACTGCCTTAACACCTCCTTCATGGACCTTAGCTCTGTCCTTCCCAGTAATTTCTTTGACCCAGCTCCTGATTCAGAGCCCCCTGTCCTTCAACGTCCCCGGTTCTACTTGTGCAAAATATCTACCCATGAAGCCAGACCGTTCCTTCTAAAAGCATTAGGCAGCAACAACCCAAGCAACGACTTCGTGGATCCCAAAATACTATGACTGGTCCTGGATGACATCCTAGTCCCACTTATGAGCTTACTAAACCAATCCCTCTGCCTGGGTCAGTTTCCCAGTGTTTGGAAAATGGCTGTAACACCTATCCATAAAGATGGGGACAGGTCCACCCCCAGCAACTATCTGCCAATTTCCATCCTTCTCCCACTCTCCAAAGTCATAGAAAAAGTGGTGGCTACACAGCTCACTGAGTATCTGACTAAATATGCTGTTCTGTTCCCTGAGCAGCATGGTTTCCATGCAGGCCATAGCACTGGTACAGCCTTACTGGAATTCTACAACTTTCTGCACTCCTCTCTTGACTCTAGCAACCTTGCTGGAGCAGTGCTCACTGACCTCTCAAAGGCCTTTGACACTGTCTACCATCCCCTCCTACTTGACGCCCTCTACCACATTGGTTTCTGTACTGGTCCCCTCGCCTGGTGCTCTAGCTACCCATGAGCCCATTCCCAGTGCATCAAAATCAATGGGAGACACTCTGAGACCCACCCTGTCCACTCTGGGGGTCCCCCAAGGGTTCATCCTGGGTCCCCACTTTTTAGTCTCTACCCAAACACCCTGCCCAGTGCCTGCTCCAGCAAAATTCTTCTGTACGCAGATGATGCCATTCTTTATGTCTCTCGCAGAAATTCTGCCTCCCTCCAGGACTCTCTCCAACACACCTTCAACCAAGCAGAAAGCTGGTTCAAGGAGCACAGACTTGCCATCAATCTCAAAAAGGCCGTCGATGCTTTTCTCCCACCATCAAAACAAAGCAAGAAATAACCCCCTCCTTATCATCCCAAGCACTCAACACCTGCTCGAGCAAGTGGACACCTACAAATATCTTGGGATTACTTTCAACACTGCCATCACTTTTCACACCCACATTAATGCCCTCGCGTCTGCCACCAACACCCAGATTGGCCTTCTATACCACCATAAGGACTGCCTTCCATCCGATACTCTCTGACTGGCCATCACATCCTCAGTACTGTCCCTAGTGGATTATGGCCTACCAGTGTATGGAGCCGCTGATTACACCCCGCTCAATAAGATCTGACTTGCTCTGAACAAGGCCTTTAGACTACTGACCAGTGCCCCCAGGCTCACCCACACCTGCCATCTCTATTATACTGCTAATCTCCTTAACCTGGAAGAACGTCTCCACTACCACACCTGCCTCCTAGCTAAGAAAATTCTGCTTGGGCTCCCCCCCGGGGGTATCTGCCTCCCTCCAACATACCTCCCCCACAGTCTCCACCCACAGCTCAGACAAGGCCACTCTACTGGTACCCAGAACTAGGACCTTCCTAGCTCGGAGATCCTTTTGCTACAGGGCCCCTTCCTGGTTTAACACTCTTCCTGTAACCATCACCAACACTCCCAAAATTGCCTGCTTCAAAACTGCTCTTCGGAACCACCTGTTCAAGACCCACTGCTGTTCCTGTCACTAACGGGCTGCTTGCATATCACTAAGTGCACTTCAACAAAGTCCTTCGGACTGCCTCCTCCTCCCCCCCCCCGCCCACCTGGTTTCCTTCATTCCCCCTGCCAGATATCTGTATTTATGCAACTACTGATTTATGAAATGTACAAAATATATGTAACAATGTCTGTATACTACTGTGTAAAATCTGTGTAAATCTGTATGTCAACCTACTGTAATATTGTAACACTGTTGTCCTGTCTGTGACAAGGTACCTTTGTAAATGAGCCTCTGGCTCATAGGTTGAAACTCCGATTGTACAAATAAATAAAATTAAATACTGTATATCAGATTGCAAGCCTGAGGTGCCAGCCCTATGCCAGAGATGGTCCCTGTCTTTCAACAGCTTAAGAATGGCTGATGTGAGCCGAGGGTCTATGTTGCTTTTGACTTTACACTTTTTAAAAGGTGCGTGTTTGTCACAGGCAGCGTTGAAAAGGAGAATAAAGTGTTCAAGCACTAGGTCAACATCATTGCTTGAGAGGACTGGCATCCAATCAGACCAATGAAGGTCAGATTTCAGTGATTCTTGATGACCTCGTAAGAGGACCCTATTAGTTGTAGTCTTGGAAGGGGGTTTGAGATGGTTGTTCCACCTGAACAGGATTGGGGAGTGGTCACTGATACCATGCGGGAGAACAGTTGTGCCAGTTATGTGCTCAGGCCTGTTTGAGAGTACCAAATCCATCAGTGAGCTTGTTCCAGTCAAGCGGGTCATCCCTGTGGGGCCTTGACAAGCTGGGTGAAGTGAATTGCAGCTAAAGCATCCTTGAAATGGTTAGCTTCATGGGAGAGACAATTTAATATTGTAATCACGGAGCAGTATAACTTCAGAGCTCAGGCTTAGACTTCCAAGGCAATCAAGAAGTGAGGCAAATCCAGGGGCTGTATGCTTAGGTGGGATGTAGGCAGAAATAACTGTGATAGCTTTGTTTTGTGCCCCAAAGTAGGACTTTTACAGCTAGAGCCTGCATTGCCTCACCTGTACTAGGCAGGGGCAGGGCAAGACCCTTTAGGTTGTCCCTCAGGTAGATTGCGTAGCTCCCTCCATGCTTGGTTAACCTGTCTTGTCTGAAAATTGTGTAGCCAGGTAGTGAGGTGGTGGCATCTGCTATTTTAGGTGACAACCAGGTTTCAACTATGGATGGCACATCAGGGATGTGCTGTGCTACTCTGGCACAGAGGTTATCGAGCTTTGAGAGGAGGCTGCAGATGTTGACAGTTCCGATAGTAAGCAGCCCTCTATGCTTAAGAGGCAGGTCGAGTTTGGGTGACAGGCCAGGGTTAGGATGCATGTTACCTGAGAGGAGTAATAGCAGCAGGGCTAGGCGATGGATATAATCCTTTAGTAGTTTATTAATTTTGAGTGGCTGTTGGTGTGAATGTCATACTTGGTGTTTATCCTGTTGTGAGATGAACCACAGATGGGATAAGGGGAAGAATAGGCTGACAGGGCTGTTCCTCAATATCCACCTGTGATACGATAGCAATAAATCCCTATCCTGATGAGGGGTACCAAAGTCATTAATAGGTGTAGAGGTACCTGTGCTATAGACAGAGGAGATTGCTGACCCACGTAGGTATAATCAAGTTTATCTCCTGGTCATGTTTGGTGGCTGACAATGTTGGTAGGGCAATAAGCACAAGACCAGTGAGTAGAAGTATGTGAAAAGGCATTTTGATTAGCCCCCAGGTACCAAATGAGCTGAATGCTGAGAGCCAGATGGGAGGGACAATTTAATTTGTAACCTAGTCCTGTAGTTCCAGTAAAACCCAGGCCACTTACCTGCTCTGCTGGTGGTTGGAGTCATTGCTTCTCCAGTTCATGTTGCCTCTGGTTCTCATGCTCTTCATGGTCAGCTTCTCGCTTTTCTCACTCAGCTTCTCGCTGTTCTCACTCTGCCTCTCACCATTCTCGCTGAAGCTGCTCCCTGTTCTCCTCTGTGGCTCACTGCTCTTGCTTCTCTTATCTCTCGAATTCTCTCTTCCTCTTTTCAAACTCTAGTTCCATCCCCCCGCAATTCCATCTGCAGCTTGATGGCTTCTGGCTCCAGAGTGCTGGTGACCTTCCCCCGCTGCTGTGGCCGTTGGCTTGCACTGGCCCTGCTGTCCTCCTCTCTGGGTCAGGCCACTGCACTGGACTCTGGCCCCTCCATGCCCAAGATTCAGTCCTTTTCAGTCAAACTGTGACTTGAGGCTCTTGGCATCTGCTGTTACCAGAGCTTCTATGAGGTTCTGCTTGTTGGCTTTTCCCTCGTGCTGGACTCGTCTCTCCTGGCACAACTGCTTCAGGTAGTCTGCAGTGTACCCACTGTAGTTGGAAGTCATCTTCTTCCCTAACTATGGCTACTCTAACTTGCACTCGGGGGGGGGGAGGGAATAAAACTTGTAGGAACTTTGACTGTAAGCAAAATGATAGTTTGTTTACATTTGTAAAATTAAATCACTGTCTTATTTTGCACGTGAGCTGTACAGTATTAGTCTGACACTCTGAACTGTTAAAGCCTGTGTTACCAAATACTTAAAAATTGCACCACTGCCAACCAAATCTGTCACAAATGCACTCTGCAGGTCAGGCCCTCTGCTTCCACAGTGCCAACCTCGGAGTGCAATAGTGTGAACAGGTAACAGATAGGGTAACCCTCCTGTCTGCTTTTGGTCCGAATTACCTATTAGCCTCGAATTCTGGAGGGATTCAAACTGTGAACCTTATGCTAGCATGCCCAATTAACAGGCTCTGATATGTACCCTCTTTGGGGGGGGTGCAGTACAATCCTTCACCCAAGGGCACCCAGCCAGGTTTTCCAAAATGTACCCTTAGAACTCTATAAGAGACCTAGGTATTTCTTACCTTTTAAGTAAGCTTAGTAACACCATCAAGCCCTTCTCAGCTGTCAGCCTTAAATACAGGTTCAGCAATCGCATGTAAAATAAGACGAGCACAGACAGTATTTTAAAGAAAATGTTGTTTACAAGAAAAAGGTAAAACAGAAAAAAATCAAATACAGAACAAATTATATCACAAATCTCAGTCATGTACACACAAAAAAGGAAAGTTACATAATACAAACTCCTACCACAAATACTTAATAATTTTCTAAGTGTTACCTTTAAGTGCTTTTTAAGGGGAAAGGAGGAAATTGTTTAAACAGGAAAGGCACACTAAGCCGAAGCTTGTTTCCAGGTGTGACCTGGGAGCACAAGAAAGTTAAGTGACTTGCTCAGGGTCACACAGTATTCAAGTGGGGGCTGTGGGATTCAAACTCTCTAGTCTCCAGGTTTGCAGCCTAGAGCCTTAAACCACTGTCTGAGAACTATCTCTTTGAGTCCAAGAATCATATATTACATTTCCCAGATGAATGTTTCATTTCAACTCCATCTTCCCACCCCTTTTTTGGTGAGGTCAGCTAGATCCTCCCATAGATTTGATTTCTGACATAGGTATCCTCAAGGATGTAATTCATTACTTTAAAAATTCTGTAACTAACCATGTCCCAAATATGGCAGTCTTTAATCAAACATTTCTCTTTGAACGTAACAATCCCACACTCATGTCCCTAATTCTCAGGTACGTGAGAAAATCATTAAGAGTCAACCAAGTGGCTTCTCATCCTGCTACGTCATAAAATACATATATGTGGAACACTTAAACTTGGGTTTTATACTTGGGTTGAAATAGATGTACAGAAGGTTTTAACCCATATTAGTACATCTCCAGCATGCTGGTAATTAACACCACTTGGTTAGTAAATAGGAATCTAAATTATTTTTAAAAAGCTCTGGATTTTCGGCATTTATGATATGATTTGGTAAGGAGTTCCCTAAAGGGATAATCCTTTGTGTATAAAAGAAACATCTGAGGTCTCTTTTTTGGGAAAAGTTAGCGGGAGTTGGTATACATGACTTCTCAAGTTAGTTTCAGTATTAAAAGTCCATATCCATGTCTTTCATTAGATTTATATCATAATGAATTCTGTACATAAGTAATAGATCACCCCAAACTTTTCTTAACGCCAGTGGGTACATTTTCAATTCAAGTAATCTCTGATCATAGCTCCCATCATTCATACCATCGATCATTTTAGTTACCCTTCTCTGAATCCCCTCCAGTCTATCTATATCCCTTCTTAAATGGTGACTTCACAAGGGTGAACAGTAGTCCAGATGAGGCCTGATATAAGATCTATATAAGGGAATAATGCAATCTGTATTCCTTGTAACAAAAGACTTCTTAATGCATCCTATCAAGTTATTTGCCTTATTTACAAGTTGTCCACAGTGGGTACCAAAAGATAAATCTGATGTTATGATTATTCCAGGATCTTTTTTTTTGGTAGTTACAGATTTCAATATTTTACCATCTAAGGTATATTGATGTTTAGTATTATGTTCTCCCATGTGCATAACACATTTGTCTGTATTGTAAGTCATATTATTATGTTGTGCCCACTTTTCTAAAAGTACCAGATCATTTTCTAATTTCTTTCTATTATCAGAAGTTACATTTGCTGCTATTTTAGTGTTAAAATGTTTTAGATTAAGTGTCACATCTGAAACAAATATAGAAAACTGCACAGGACCCAGTACCGAGCCCTGGAGTACTCCACTCGTGACCAGATCTGTTTTTGAATAGTGACCCCTGATACATACTTATTGGGTATGGCAGCATAACCATTGGGCTACCCAGTTTACCAGGGTACTATTTATCCCTAGTTTATACATTTTATCTATCAAGGTCGAATGTGGTACTTTATCAGAGGCCTTGCAGAAGTCTAATGTCGACAGGTCTTTTGCCATCCAGAATTTTGCTAACTTTTTTTCATAAAAATACAAATTACTTATAAGACAGGATCTTTGTTTTTTTAAACCCCTTCAAAAGCAATGCAAGTTATGAGGGCCATAAACTATCCCTCTGGAAGGAAGGCATTAATTAGGTTTTTCCCTGGTTAGTTTAATGACATCCTCATTGATACCTTAAAGGTTAAAAGCCAAACTGCTAACTTGTGTGAGACAATTGCATACACAGACCATTTATTTATAATACAATACCATACCATACCATAATGGAGGGTTTTTCCCATGACAATTCCTACCCACTTTTCACCATTAATGTCTAGTTGAAAAAGTGCTTCAGTTATCTGTTTGTAATTTTATTTTACAAATAATTAGAAATATTAATGATGACTTATGTTGTCCCCCTTTTTTTATCATGCCCCTTATAGACAGTGTATGGGCTGAAAGTGCCATAAAGATACGGTCTGTGGTCTGTGGTCTGTGTCTGGCCATGATGTAGGAGTGCATTGCTGTTTTTGGAAATGGTTGTGCACTGTGTGCTCCACATTGCTGTTTATGTTGCAGTGGCAAAATGTTTCATTTTGGTGGGTCCTTAGTCTGGCCAATAATATGCCATGCACCACCGTAAGGTTTTAGAATGGTTGGATGCCAAGTACTCTTTTTTTGTCTTGTGCTTGGTGTTCAGCCATGGAAATGTGATGGGGGTGGGCTCCAGATTGCTGGTCATGTTGTACAGAAAATGTTTGATTTTCTGGGTCCTAAGTCCAGCAAATAATATCCCATACACCACCGTATGGTTTTAACATGGCTGGATGCCAAGTACCTTTTTGACTTGTGCTTGGTATTCAGCCATGGTCATGCAGTGGGGTACATAAGATGTTTGATTTTTGTGGGTCCTTACTTCGGCCAATAATAATCCATGCACCACCGCATAGTTTTAACATGACTGGATGACAAGCATCCCTTTGCCTGGTGCTTGGGGTTCAGCCATGGCCATGCAGTGGGGATGGACTCCACATTGCTTGTAATGTTGTACAGAAAATGTTTGATTTTGTAGGTCCTAAGTCCGGAAAGTAATATTCCAGACACCAACGCATGGTTTTAACATGGCTGGATGCCAAGCACTCTTTTGTCTTGTGCTTGGCATTCAGCTATGGCCATGCAGTGGGCTACATAAAATGTTTGATTTTTGTAGTTCCTGACTCTGGCCAATATCCCATTCAACATCACGTGGTTTTAACATGGCTGGATGCCAAGCACCTTTTTGGCTTGTGCTTGGCATTCAGCCATGGCCATGTGGTGGTGGTTGGCTCCACATTGCTGGTTATGTTGTACAGAAAATGTTTTATTTTGTGAGTCTGAAGCCTGGCAAACAATATCCTATTCAGCACCACATGGTTTTAATATGGCTTTATGCCAAGCACCCTTTTGTCTTGTGCTTGGCATTCAGCTATGGCCATGCAGTGGTGGTGTGCTCTGCATTGCTGTTTATGTTGCTGTTTATGTGGTACAGAAAATGTTTAATTTTTGTGGGTCCTTACTCTGGCCAACAATATTCAATACACCACCGCATGATTTTAACATGACTGGATGCCAAGCACCTCTTTGCCCAGCGCTTGGGTTTCAGCCATGGCCATGCAGTGGGAGTGGCTCCACATTACTGGTTATGTTATACAAAATGTTTGATTTTGTGGGTCCTAAGTCCAGCAAATAATATCCCATACACCACTGCATGGTTTTAACATGGCTGGATGCCAAGCACCCTTTTGTCTTGTGTTTGGCATTCAGCCATGGCCATGTGGTGGTGGTGGTGGTGGGCTCTGCATTGCTGTTTATGTGGTAAATAAAATGTTTAATTTTTGTGAGTCCTTACTCCGGCCAATAATGTTTCATACACCACCACATGGTTTTAACATGACTGGATGTCAAGCACCCTTTTGTCTTGTGCTTGGCATTCAGCCATGGCCATACAGTGGTGGTGGGCTCCGCATTGCTGTTTCTGTTGCTGTTTATGTGGTACATAAAATGTTCGATTTTTGTGGGTCCTAACTCTGGCCAATAATAATTGATACACCACTGCATGGTTTTAACATGACTGTATGCCAAGCACCCCCTTGCCTGTTGCTTGGCGTTCAGCCATGGCCATGCGATGGGGGTGGGCTCCGCATTGCTGGTTATGTGGTACAGAAAATTTTTGATTTTGGTGGCTCCTAAGTCTGGCCAATAATATTCCATACACCACCACATGGTTTTAACATGGCTGGATGCCAAGCACCCTTTTGTCTTTTGCTTGGCATTCAGTCATGGCCATGTGGTGCGGGTAGGCTCTGCATTTCTGTTTATGTTGTTGGTTGCAGCATTCAACCACATTGACACATTGGAGAGTGTTCTGCTGGTGGTGTGCTCCTTTTACCTCTTTGTGCTGTATCAGAAATGTTTTTGGGTGGCTCACCTTATTCAGGCCAAGGATCTTACAGCAACCACCATTTGGTTTTATCATATGAACATACAAAATTGGCAACAGACAGAGGCCTATTGGTCAATCTAGTCTGCTCGAGTGTGCAGCACTTCAGTCTTTCAGAATGCAGCTGACCCCCCCTTGCCCCCCAATTGATTTTGCCCTGGCCTCGTTCCCACTCCCTGCTCCCACATGGTTGAACCCTCCCTCTGAACCTGTCCCAGACCCTTTTTAAACTGCCCTGGACTCTGGTACTTCACCCCCCAATACTACCTTGTGCTGTGTATCCTGCAACCAGCTTCAGACCTATCCAACAAGTTTCTTCCCCACTCCTAGGTTGCTCAGTTTGCTGGTCAGCCTACCGTGTGGCACTGAATCAAAGGCCTTGCTAAAGTCCAGGTATAAGATGTCCCACATGACCTTTGTCCAGTGCTCACATCACCCAATCAAAAAGTCTACTAGGTTCATCTGGCAGGATCTGCCAAAGGCAAACCCGTGCTGTCTGGCATCCTAGAGATCATTTTCCTCCAGAAATTTTATCAGCCTTTCCTTGAGGATAGTCTTCATTAGCTTTCCCAGAATTGAGGTTAGGCTGACTGTTCTATAGTTCCCTGGTTCATACTTGGGCCCACTCTTATGGAGGGGTACCACATGCGCCACCCTCCAATTCCTGGGTACACATCCTGTTTCCAGAGATGTGTTGAACAGGTCCGCCAATGGCCCCGCCAGGACTACTGCCAACTCCCTCAGTACTCTATGATGAATGCCATCCGGCCCAGGTGTCTTATCAACATTCAGGGACTTAAGACCCTCCAACACCCTTCCCTCTGTGATTACCCCATCCATGACCTCCTCCTATCCTTCCCCCACCCACCCTTCACCTTAGGTATGGGTCTATCCCTCTCCTTGGTGACTACTGAACAGAAGTACTTTTTCAGTATTACTGTCTGCTCTGCCCCCTTTTCTGCCCACCCACTGCCATTCTTGATCCTAACAATGTGATCCGTACTCTTTCTCTTCTCCCTTATATACTTGAAGAAATCATTGGTTGGCTGTAAGACAACTCTTTGTTACTCTATGTTGAGCCATCTTGACACCATGCAGTGGTAGTAGGGTTCCTCACTATTGTTTCACTGGAACTAGTTTGCTTCAGTTTTGTTCCACACTCCATTTTATTTACACTGCCTAAATGTTATTTCAACAATCTTCATTTTGTCTGCTCCACCAACCATTTGTAAATTATCCACATGGACTGCTATTGTTCTACAGTGTTTTTTATGAAAGAATATTTAGATGCAGACACAGTTGTACAACTTTTATTCAGACACAGTTCTTTGTTTCATATGATGCAGCCAGAGCTTGATTATCTTGAGGTAGCAGTGCACCACTCTTCTTCATCCCATTCCTCCTGTCTGTCATCTATTGGGAAGCAATCGATGTGTGCTCTCCATCCTGTTGTCATTTCATCCCATCAGCACCAACTGATATGCTTTCACCTTCATTCCACTGTGTCATCTGTTCATAATCGTCCACTGTTTTCTTTCCTTCCTTCCGTAGTTTCATCTGTTATGAAGCACTGGATGTGCACTCTCTCTTGTTCCATCATTTCACTTATTCTGAAGTGAATGATGTGCAATGTCCTCCACTTTGTTGCTTGTTGCATTATATATCAAGAGATGTGTACTCTGTCTTCCATCCATCTTTTCTGTAGTGAAGAACTGGTGTTCTCTGTCATGCAGGCCATATTGGCTCTGAAAGCACAAATTATGAAGTGACTGACTAATTCTGAAACATTTTGTTTCTGAAGGTTTGATCTTCATGATGGACCTGCAACGTAACCGAAGACGAAGCATGTCTGCTGCATCCTTGCTCAGGTTTGCAATGAGAAACTTGTCCATTCCCCTGTCTGGAAAGGAGAGAAGTAAATGCTTCTGAGATAAAGTGAAAAATGACCCTTAACATTGTGCTTCATATCTGGAAACCTACAGAGCTCGATCACAGGCATACCATGATAACCTGGATGAGGAAGAGAGCTGTGAATATGGAGCGAAGTCTAGGCTGCGAACACAGAAGTACAGAGAACTATAACTGAACCCTGTCCTCTACCTCCTCCTTAATCTATGACAATGGCCACCAGCCAGCCTCTTCTCTTAGTGACCAACCAGTGCCACTCCTATGTTATATCTACACCTTATGTGTACTGTGTAATTACTCGGTTAAGAAACCCTGGTATTTTGAATGTTAGCCTGGTTGAAACCCTGTAAACAATCTGTCTTCGAGTTCAATCACTGTAATGTCGGTCTGTATAAACCTATGTGACGTGGAACCTTTTGTAAATGAGTCTGTGACTCAAAGATACTCTCCAAATCTGTAATAAAGAAATAAATAAAAAAGCAGAAGAAATTAGAAGAGAGCAAGAATGCTGAGAGTACAGTGCACCACAGACCGACCACAAGAGGAAATGACAAAAAAAACGGAGCAGCAAAAAGACAGACTGAGGAAACAAAATAGACCACAACGTGCAGCAATGTCGGCACAGAAGAAGAGGAGAAATAATGAAGAAAAGATGGAAAAAGTACAAAGGGGCACATCAGAAACCAGAAGTGGAAAATAACACATCATCATGCAAGTCAATGTACCTGGTACTTCTGATAGAGCCATAGTTGTGGACCCACGATCTTCCACTGCTGCATGGAAAGCACTTCAAAGGGCACAGTCAGCCCTACCACAGTCACCTAACTGTGTTGCAGCTATAGTCCAGAAGCTGATATCATCATGTTCCCCATCAAAGAAGGCAGCACTGTTGAAAAGAGGACAAAATATGGGCTGCAGTGGAAATTTGGAGAAGAAACAGGTACAAGTCATTCATGAAAAAGTTAAGAGTAAACAAAAACAAGGCTTGGTACGAGCACTTCTGGTTTTGATAAACTACAAGATGCTACAAGAGGGGAAACTACAAGATGCTACAAGAGGGAAGCAGAACCCTTGGGATTAGCTGGACAACACTTATGAACGCATCACATGGGGAAAAGAACTATGTGAGAAATCATCACTACCTGTGAAAACTGTCAACCAAGTGAAAAACTTTTCAGAAGAGTCTGACACACCTCTGCCTTATAAGAAAGCATTTTTGAGACAAAGTCAATGTGCCAAAACCTTCCTTTCAAAACCACTCAATGCACTGCCTACTGACTTTCTGAAGGAAAATCCAGAGTGCAAGATTGGGCAAAGTAAATTTAAGTCTGCGACCAAGACATATTAAACTCGCAAAAGAACAGAAACTGGACCAGTGCCTTTGTGAGTACTGTGAAAATGTCACATTAAAACTATGCACATTCAACCACATGGCCATCCTTCACAAAATGATGGAGAGCAAGGTCCAGAATAGATGCAAAGCTGTGGAGCTGGCAATGTGCATGAAGGAAGGAGATCACTGGTTCTTCAGAAGTGATTGTATGGAGAAGGTATGTGACATAGGTACTGTAAATGTCATAGAAAAGAAGGCAGAGCAACTATTGAGGCAACATGGGGCAGAAATGGTGAGAAAGTATTCAGTGGGAAAGCATCACTGTGTCTAAAATAGTAGATGGGCTGGAAATGAAAACAACCAGAAAAATTCTGAGGAGCAAGAGGACAACCCTACAACAACTGGCTGGAATGCTTACAGAGGATATACAGTTTTTGGGTCTCCACCGGCAAGTGGCTGCATGGCAACATCACCAATTCATGACACTTGAGGAGAAACCATGAGTGCAGGTACCAGAAAGAGATCCAGTCCTGCCACTTACATCATTAACAGACTACAGTGCACCCCATTATTGCATACTACAGATGTCCTCATTGTGAAGGTACCATCACAGAATCACTTGTATCCATTTCACAGGACCTCAACATGACCACCATGCAGTTCGGCATTTTGTGAACATGGCCAACGCACATCTCACAAAGACCTGACAAATAAAAAATTGAATAGGAGGTACATTTTACAGATGGCTGTGGGAGCCAATATAAATCTACATGGCCCTTCAATACAGTTTGAATGGGTACCAAAGAATTTTGGTTTTTGATTGAAAGGGCATACTTAGGATCAAGGCATGGGAAAGAACCATCAGATGGAGAGTCTGCTGTGGTTAAATCAACTGCAATGAGCACAGTGATGTCCCATCTTGCAGTCACTTCTAACGTGAAAGAGCTGTTCTTCTTCTATTGTTGGGATAACCAGACACAAGAACCTGCAACTGAGGGGTGCACCCACTGCCAAATAACTTTTTCTGGGTTACTGAGAAACACAAACTTCTGAAAACTGTGCCCTGAACTTGTCTCATAAAGTGTTAAGTCTGTGCAGGCTGGTGTGGTTGCCAGCAGAAATCTGACTTTTTTTTTTTTTTTTTTGCATCCACTACCAAAACGATGATGGACCATGTATGAACAGTGAATATGTGCAACCGTGGACAATAAGGAGGCTTACAGTTTCTAACACCCATATGAAAAGAACATCAGAGTACGTAGCTGCATGATCACAGGGTGAGCTCAGAATGTGTTCCTGGCACAACAGTGAATCACCAATCCACTGCTCTTGCCATTTTGATAATGGTCCCCTCCACAGTACTGAGCACTCCAGTAATGGACCACCAGGCTGCACCCATACCTCCAGTGACAGACCACCACAATGCTCCTGGCACTCAAGTGATGGACACCTGCTCTCCTTCAGGCAGTCCACTGACAGACACTTCCACTACTCCCAGCACTTCAGTGGTGGACCCTACGCTGCTTCTGTCACCCCAGTAACAGACCACTCCACTGATACCAGCACTACAGTGATGAATGCCTCTGCTAATCCAAGCACACCACTAACTGACAAATGCCCCTTCTGCTGCTCCAGGCATAACTGCAACCAATATCAGCACCAATTCTGCTCAGAAGACAGTACATTCACCAACTCAAAAAATAAAGTCGAACCCAGACAAACTAGAACTGAGAAAATTCTATGCCGTGTACTATTTCATCACATTTTATATTGGACAAGTGCCTGAATTAGACGGTGAGAAATGTGTGTTTTACTGTCAAATGTCTACGCTAGGGCTGCCACCTTTGGATGAGATGAAAACCGAATACTAAACCACACCCCTAAACTCCACCCCTAACCCTGCCTCTTTTATGACTAATGAGGGCATCGCTTGGACTCTTGATTCACTTGATTTATTCAGAATTGCTGCTGATATAACATTGTGTACAACTTCTTTAAATTACTTCATGATTATTATTTTTGGCTTATTTGATTTAGATTTAAATATTTTACATTTCAGTGTGTGTTAACATTTGGTGGGGTTAGAGAGGGGTTCAGGGGACTTTCCATCCTGTGTACACAGCTTAGCTGACAGATCGAGTGACTACAAGGACACTTCTGACAACTGGCTAGTTTGGATCAGGTGGCCTTTTCTGGTAAAATTCATTCAATAAATAAACTACACCAGTAATTGTGGATGAGATATAATTACAAATATCATCTGCCTATTTAAAGATGTGCTACTGTCCCTCCCATTGCTCCTACTCTAACATTATTTGTAATGTCAGAGAAGTTTTTAAAAGTGGTATGAACTAGTCTATGCTGTTAAATACCCTATTTTGTTTTCCATGTCAGTCATACATAGCAGATAGCATGATATGTGAGATGTAGTGTAGAGGCAGTATAGCGCAGTGGTTTAAAGCTCTGAACTGCAATTCTGGAGACTGGGGTTTGAATCCTACATCCCAAACTTGCATACTTTGTGACCCTACACAAATCACTTACTTCCCTTGTGCTCTCAGGTTGCATCTGTAAACAAGCTTTAACTCAGTGTGTCTCTTCTGGTAAAAAAAAAAAAATAATAATTTTTTTCAAACATTTTTGATAAATTGCCTAAATTTGCAGTGTCATCAAATCTAGATTGTGTTCCTCTCATCTCATCACCTACTGCTCTCTATCTTCCTTTTCTCATTTCTGTAGCTTAGCATGACATTAGCCACATTATTCTGTGCTGTTCATCTGAAAGGCCTGGATTGGTCTTCCTGGAATATCCAAGTAGTATGAAAATTGACAACAATAACTACTGAGGAGAGAGAGGCATAGTATTGCTAGAAATGAAATAAAATATTAGATTATTAATTTAACAATAAAAGGGGTAACAAATATTAAAATATAGGACACACCCTAAAAAATGGTGAACATTTAAAGGTATAAAAGTATTCCTTATCACAGCAGTCAAAGACCATACTCACAATGCAGCCTAGAAAGGGATTCGTTTGATTTGCTGCTAATGGTCTTAATAGCCCTACTTTACACCTCTCAGACTGACTGGTATACAACAAAGGTCTGCATGACATCAGAATTTGTTTGTAATCTGACCATGCAAGTAAAATGGTGAAGGATTTAACAGAATCTGTTTTACAAGCATGTGAGCATTCAAAATGACTGAAAAAGTACTACCTCTGAATAAAACTGGATTAGCAGGTAAAGTTTCTGAAACACATTGTACAATCCAAACTGGGACAGGAGGCTACCCTAATATGGTGCCTGTCTGGTTTCAGAAAAATGAAAGTGTTAATTAAGGTGGTATTGTTTACCCTTCCCATGACAATTTGCTGGTGTAAAGTTAGAGGTGACAACTGAGCAGACAGGGACACATTTGGCTCTTTAAGTGCCCTGCTTTTGAAGGCACTTCCTAATTGGCATGCCCTGCAAGCAAGCAATCACACTAAAATGTCAGACACTTGCTTACAGTCAGATGAGAAGAAAATGAAACAGTGGGGAATCCAACAGGTGCTGCTTGACTCACCATAAAAACCGAATTTGCAATGCTGAAAACAGGAGGACCGAATCTGGACCTAGAAAACCAAATCATTCAGTCAAAAACCGAGTAGGTGGTAACCTTAGTCTACGCAGATGTGACAATGGAGCTTACATATGGCTGCGACAACAGGACATTGATGCGGTCAGGCAACAGAGACTTTTTCACAGGCCAGTACATCTATATGGACAAAACAGTTTTACAATCGCACCCGATGTAAAGCAATTTATCAGCTGAAAACATGAAAAGCTCCAGCAGCACTGTAACTGAAGACTTTTTTTACTTTTGGACATTAGTCAAAGTAGCAAAAAAACAAACTATTTGCAAATATTTCATACATTTTCGCCATTTGGCACACTGTGTAGTAGTTTACAAAATAGATGACAATTTAGTAAACTTGCATGAACTTGCATTCTAGTTTGGTACATTTGTGACATTAACAATGCAAGTTCGGTGTCCACGGTAACATTCACAACTTTTACTATCTTTTTTTCTCGAGCATTTCAAAGTGTTTTCTCCCAACACTGTGCACTTTTATCTGTTGGGTCACAGCATGTTGAAATGCTTGAAAGAAACAGTTATGGTTTTTTAAAATTTCACCTTCATGTCACACTTTGGTACAACCTTTTCATGAACATACCCCTTTTCGAGGCAACTGATATTGAATGACAAGAAAATACAAAGCCAGATTAGCCAGTGTAGGCCAAATCACTTTCCTGTCTTGCTAGAATTTGATGGGATTACTGCTTCAGCTAGACAGTGGCTCTGCTATCTAGGACTCGTATACTCTAGTCAGAGGTGTGAATCTTCCTGCACAGTGTTAAAACAGCACCAGGAGTCTGTGTCAAAAAGCTCCTACTGTAAATGCCCTTTATTTTTTCTGGATCATTGCAACCCAAGTCACCTTTCTTGTCATCATGCTGATGCTTGGCATTGGAATAATGTCAACTGAACAGAGGAGTAGGAGGAACAATATGAGCAGGAGGAGGCTGATTCTTGGTAGTTTCTTCACATCGTGTGTACTGCTCCATTTGAAGTACACGTAACGTTTCCTACTTGACATACTGTAGTTGATTCTTCTAGTGGAAAAGCAAATATCTTCACATTTGGGATCCAGTAATGTTTCCATTCCAAATTGTGTGCCCAGCTTAATGTTTTCAAATCTGTCTGCAGTCTGCATTAGAAACATCTCTGCCTTTTCTTTAATGAGCACTGCATTCAGCTTGGTCTACTGAGATCATGTCCCCCACCACCATAATCCTTGCTATCATTCTTATCACTGCCACTCGTGCCACCATCTTGACCACCACCACTCACCTTGCTTTGCTAGGTTCCTGTAGAAGATTTCACAAAATGTCACTCAAGAAGACTTTCCAAGAAAAGGACCATGCAAAGGGTTGCTGATTCAGCACTGCCATCATAGTGGCTTGTATACAAGGTCTCAGAAGCAGAACGAGCTTTTGAAGTGCATACAGTTGCATTAGGAATGGACATCGCCTACAGATCATGTTGTTGAATTGCACAGCCTAGAACATAGCCCTCTGCTCCATGAGTCTCTTCACCATATAAATGGTGCAGTTCCACATTTTCACCACGTCTTTAATTTAGCAATGATGTAAATCACTCTTCTTTTTGCTGGGATTGTCAGAGGAGCTCAGTGTGTTTGAGTAAATGGTGGAAGTATCTAGCATTGTCCTGTACAGTGTCGGGTATTTCTTTTTGCTGTGCATGTTTGTCAAGCACCTGACTCACTGCCAAATTCAGTGCACATGAAAAATGAGGTGCATAGCAGAAATCCTTGTTTATGGCTTTCAGCATGTTACTATCTTTGTCTGTCATCAGTGCCCCCACCTTTAAATCAGTGTATATCCATATGTTGATAAAACTGTAACACCGGTACACCCCGGCCCAATTGTGATCTTACAAATAGAAAATATTTTTCTTCCTGAATTGGCCATTTATTTATTTAATTTTCAATAGGGGTAGGGGTCTCTTAGTATTCACTTCAGGGCCTTGCTGCAAAATCGACCAGCCACCAGACATTGAGGTAGCCCACCCATCAGCTGTGTCCCTGTTCCAAAATGCATCTGCCTGAAATAACTTCCTTTTATATAAGGTGCAATGCCTAAATTTGCCTAATTAAGGTGCTGTCCCCAACTAATGTGCAGGTAACTAGTGAGGAGCCAGCTAATGAGGGAGTCCTACTTCTCCCACCCAAACTTAACTGCTCATCTTTGGTCATTCACAGACTTTTAATTGGCTTTTCCATATGTCCAGCAGTCACTGAATGAACTGCAGAATGTTTTTCCCATTGTGCTTCCCCACCATAACCAACACATTATGTAATGCAGTTCCTTTACTGGTTTACTTCTGTGACATTGCCTGCTTAAACATAACTCCTGCAATGGTGGTACTGCTTGAGGTGAATACAACCCAATGAACAGTGAGAACTGGGAATCTTTGTTTTGCACTACTGCTTCAGATATCACTAATGAAATGCACATAACCCCCGTGCCTCCTTCAGAAGTGTATCAGCATATGTATGGACTCTTACTAAGGAGAACATACCTGAAAAATCTGAAGTGCAATGTGGTGTTTGGGTTTCAGTTCCTGCAACAGTAAAAGCTGATGTCCTCTACGATGGAGAATGGCTGAAGATCCAGAGACATCCTTTCCCCAGTCAGTTGTGTGATTTGGACAGAGTTTGGGTGTGTTTGTGGCAATTTTTTGTGAGCATGTAATGACTCAGGCAGTGCAGTTTGTCTTGTTGCCACAAATTCTGAACTAGTGGTGGTGGTGCATGCACTACTGGGCCTGGCTGGTGGTGCTTGGAGTGGTGCCTTTGAAGTAGCACCAGTACCTGTATTAGCTGACTGCTGTGGCTATGTGAGTTGAACAAGCCATGTTATCCCACCACTCATGCCTGACTGACCCTGCTGCTGCTGGACCATATGACCTGTGTGGAGAATGGAAATGGATGTGACTGTTAGGAAGATACCACATTTACACTTTAGATAATCGGCCAGAACACTGGTTTCAAAGGCCAAGTAGACTGATCCCAGCTGATCTTTCTGTTACCCAAATTGTAACATCCTCTCAGGGGATTTGTGGGTCCATCACTAAAATACTTCCACACTAAAGAAGACCTCTATTTATTTAGCTACATGACTGGGCTGCTGGGGTTCTTTGGGAGTGATAGGGTGATAATTGCGATTGATTTGACAATTTCATTTTATTGGCACAGTGGAATTATGTGGCTGGGTGGATGCTTCCACAGGCAAAACTGACTACAGCAGCACTAGGGTTACAATGAGAATGATCTTGTGGGCTCTGGTGGTGGGCTTGGTCCAGCTTGCTTTCTTGCTTTTCTCTTTTGCATTATTCCTTTTTTTTATTTTGCCATCTCCTGTTGTGATGGCCTCCACTCATCTGTATCACAAGTGTCATCAGAACTTTTTGTTCTAACAGACAGCATGCTTTCAACCTCTTTTGGTTCATTCCCTCCTCTATTTCCTCCTCCCTTGCTTCTTTGCCCTGCATCGCTTCCTCTTTTCTTTGGCTTCTTCTTCCCCTTCCCTATGCCCTTCCATCTCAGTCTCATGGTATTCTTTAGCTTTCCCCTGTACTTTTACAACCTCGTACTCATGAGCTTCTGCTTCCCTCTCCTCTCCCCCTACCACCTCATTCTCATGCCTCCCTACTCCGACAGCTTCTCTTCCATATCTTCCTCACTGGAACTCTCTTCCGTTATAAACAGTTTTCATGTTTGTGCTACTGGTTTGCATTTATAACATTGGGGGTTTGGTATATCTTGCCCTTACCCCAATAATTCCACATTCTCCTCAGATGACAACCTAACAGTAGTATCTGTGCCTGATACACACTCACTGACACCTTCTTCACACAAGCCATGGAACAGCAGAACTGATCATGGTGATGCTACTACTGCTGATGCCTAATTTGGGGGCTGGGGTGGAGGGGGGCATCATATAGTGCTTCATGGTGGACAGACAACCATCCATGCCCACACTGTAGAGATGGCTGTGCTGGTGCCACTGGCACTGTCAGGTAGTACTGTGTAATTTAAACTAAATCACAGCATGGTGTAGGTTATATTAGGATTTACCCATGGCTGGCATGGTTTGGCCACGCTGGCCGCTGGCTGAGTGGTCAAACCAGAACAGCCATGGGTACATCCCAGCATAATCCATACCCTATCATGGTTTATTATGATTATACAATGCTTATCTTTATTTTTCACAAGATATAAAGAGAAACTTAAATTAATATATTTCAGTTATCGATTTTTATTAAAATATCCTTCCTCGCTAGATTAAATAGTCCACCCTGGAGCCAGAGTACAATTTAGCTGGTGTCAGCCAAGAGTGAGCAGGGAGACTGAGCTGTATTTTATATATATTTTTATATCTGTATCTATCCAGGTGCAAGCAAGAGGGAGAGAGAAAAAGGAGGCATGAGAACAATGTTCTTGTAGGAGGCAATGTGGCTGTGAGGAAATAAAACTGCATTTTTAAGGATGGGGCTCTCCTTTTGTGCTTGTGGAAACAAAAAGAAACAAAAAAAACTCTGCTCGCTCTTCCCATGTGCTGGCCCCCTGTTTGCTGACAGGAATGTGGTGTTTGCTGTCTTTATGCTGGACCAGTGTTCCTACCTGCATCGCTGCCCATTGACAGGGTCCCCCGCTCCTGCTCTGGGCATCTTGCTGCTCCTTCCAGTAGTCCCATGAGCTGTCTGGAAAGTCCTGTCTGCCCACTAGCAACCCTGCCCCCCCCCCGGCTCTTGTCTGTCCCAATCCATATGTCTCCAGCAATACGTTGGCGCTTCAGTAGCTGAGCAGCATGGCAGTGTCACGCCACTAGTTCATGCTCTGCAGCTCCAATCAGTCTGTCCACCAAACATTGAAAAAGTTACTTTTGCATGGCTGTGCTAAATCAGTTCATTTCTTCTTTTATTATACAACTTTATAGTAGCTTTTTAGGCATTCCTATACTAGTGAGGTTAAGTATACTTTCCTAGAGACTGATTGGCACTTGCCAGGTACTTCTCTTAAATCCATTTTAACTGATGGGAAGAATTTTATCAATTGATGGTCTCCATAGCTAAGTTTATACTAGAGAAGGGGATCCAGGTGCTCCTGACTGAGTGAGTATAGAGGTAAGGAAGATTCTGACTCTCTGAACAAATCATTTGCTACAAAAACTCGGAAGCATCAGTCAGACTTAATTGCAAAGAAAAGAATCAAGTTAACCCGAGATATTGGGGACTATGAAAGAAAAGAAGTGTTTGGGAAAGGAGGGCAGCTCTCAGAGTAGAGGGAGAAGCAGGTTTCAGTCAGGACTTGGCACAAGCTGGAACAGGAACAAAAGCAATAGCACGCATAGACACAAAGATAAGACTGTCACGTTTGCTGAAGGGGAACAACAAAAAGAAAGCAGCAGCAAACATAATTACAGTACAGAGTAAACCAGGTGCTTCAGCAACAGGTGTTTTTTTTTTTTTTTTTTTTTTTTTTAAGACAGAACCGTGGCCAGGGAACAGGAAGAAATCTTGCCAAAGGCTCAAAAGAAAAAGAAACCAGGAGGGGCAAAACAGGGAAGCAAAAAAAAAAAAATTGCCTCATCCAAACAAACGAGGAGCAAGTCAACTATATCATAAATATAGCTGATGTCACTTTTAACTTCTAAACCAAGGACAGTGCTACTTAAAGGGTTAACTTTCATACCTACACCAAGACCTGATTACGTTAAATTTAAAACAGACATTTTCAAACTAATTAGGAACCTGAAGTTGAAACATTTTTTTTTGGCCGGAGGGAGATTGCAACAGAAGGGAGTTTCAACATGGGAGGTCAAACAGTCTGCAAAAGGTCACACTGATGAAAACGAATTACTGAATCTAAGCGTGTATTTGAAGGGTTCTGCTGTTGATATCGGACAGGCTGAGGGAGCTCCTGATGAACTGGATTATAATGCGATTGAAAATCTGGATGTAATAGCATTAATACAGGAATTAATACAGGAAATACAGGACCCCACACTATGTCTCGCTTTTAAGCTTCTGGGGCCCTTACCTCCCCCTAGTCTCAAAGGACTAGTTAGTGTCAAAACCAACCTGAGGAGTCTCCGTTCCTCAGGACAAAACCTCCTTGTGGTCCCCAAAACAAAGACTAAAGCTGGGTCCAGGTCCTTTGCTTTTACTGCACCTTCCCACTGGAACAAAATCCCCCTGGAGGGTACGGGAGGCAGGGTTGAGCCCCTGCTTCCAGTCTAAGCTCAAAGCACACCTGCTCACCAGGAGCACTTGCCAATGCATAAGGAACTGACCTTATGCCACAGCCCCTCCTCCCTCTCCACCTTCCGTATTGTAAATGCCATTAAGTCTTTCACAGTTATACAGTATGGAATTTGCCTTATGTGTGTTATCACTGTTAAACCAGTTGGTATTTACGCAAGTTTACAGCTCTGCTTACCAACTTGTACTGTCTGTTTACCTGTATGTTATTTTTACAGCTCTGCTTACCTGCTTTTACTGTTCTGTTTACCTGTATGTTATTTTTTACACCCCGGGTCGCCCCTGAAAAAGGGACCTCTGGGGCCCAGTGGGCCTACCCGGTCAACAAAATTCAATAAATAAATAAATTTGAGAGCAACATGGAAAGTAACTATGCCCTGGACTATGAGGCAGAAAGGCAAAAGTTCAAGCCTAAATCACTCTTCTGCCCACAGGTAAACTGGTATGCCATAAACACATTTGGGAAAATGCTTATTGAGGAAACAGAACATTTATTTGACACTGAGGTTAATTACTACAACAATAAGAGCCAGGCAGAAACGGCAGCTTTACTTGAACTTGAGAGTATGACCAATGTAGTAATTAAAAAAAAAAAAAATCTCATAAATGGGGAAACGGTTATAATACCTGAAAAACTGTATACTGAAAAATGTTTAAACTTATTACTTGACATCAATCACTATGTGAAATTACAGTAACTGGAGACTGGACTGCTAAATTCAAGGGGGAACTGTTTGAGTTTATTGATTCATCTACCCACTGTGGCTGGATTACAAAAAAGGTGATTTTCTGAAAGTAGATTATCCAATTGTCCCTACATTCTATATACTGCCAAAACCCCATAAAAATCTGCTACACCCACCGGGTAGACCAATAATAGCAGTGACTGGTTCAATAATACAGAATGTCAACATTTTTGTAGATAGTTTTTTTTACAACCCTTGGTGCTACATGCTGTCTGTGATGAATGATGGCAGTTGTATCTGATGAATAAACTTAAAAACTAAAGTGTGGGACAGCATCACAGCAAATAAAGTTGGATTAGAATAGATGCCTGCAGTCTGTATACATCCATAACACATGAGGTAGGTTTGAAAGCAGTGGCCTATTTCCAGAATAGAAATGAAGATGGTCCAAAAGATCTTTTGTTACAGGTGATCGATTTGCTTTAACACACAACTATTCTATGTTTGACAAGCATTTCTTTTTACTGACTTGTGGCACAGCAATGGGGATATCTTTTGCCCCCTCATATGCTAATCTGGTAATGGGTATGTTTGAGGAGCAATGGATTTTCAATAGTAACAACAATCAACACTTTGGTCAGATGATTAATCGGTTCCACTGTATTGATGATGTGATTATGATCTGGTCAGATGCTGAAGAGGAGATTCCAATAGTCATGGAAATATGGGGGCTGGCAGCCTAGAGGTTAGAGTAACGAGCTGTGAATGAACTTGATGCATCCAGCAGCCTGGGGTTCGATTCCCACAACCTCTGCATACTGTGCGACTCTGAACAAATCACTTAACCTCTCCAGTGCTCCCAGGTCACTCCTGAAAACAGGCATTCATGCCTACTGGGCCTTACCCGGTTACCAAAGATTAAATTAAATAACAAAATACCTTGATCAGTTGGCCTGGATATTCAGACTGTGCCAGGCAGTGGCGCAAGCCTGGGCGCAGCACAACTGTGATGTGCTAGGTCCAGGTGATCTTCAACAGGGATGTAACATGGTACAGCACCGTTGACTATGGCATGGTCAGCATGCAGTTGCACTGTGCCAGTGCACGCCACAGATAGGGAGCACGGGGATGTGCAAGTGCAGTTGTGCTAGGTGCATCCCCTGCAATATTCAGCAGCGGGGCATGCAAATGAGACTATAATATATGCGAGGCACAAATGGGGCTATTTGCATGTCATTATGGCCCCAATTGCATGCCTTGTGCAGGGCAGCCTGGTGACTTGTGCTGGCACCCTGCACAGCATGGTGTGTGGGGAATCCTGGGGCATCCCCCTGCCCCGTAGCAGCCACGATCACATGGTATATGGTTAAAGATGAATTCCTGGTAGTCTAGTGGCCCCCCCTACCAGAGTCCCTGATTCCCCGGTATATGTCAATATGATCATCCCTGGTGGTCTAGTGGACCACCCCCCACCCGTTGCCATGATCTCGGTAATCCTCCATAATTAAATGCCCTGGTGATCCAGTGGCACACAACACCCAGCACCCCTTGCCCCCTGCCCCAACCATCATCATCGGCAGGCGGCTGCATCCTGCCCGGCCACCCGCTGAATAACAGATGCAGTATGGGCTATAAGCCCATACTGTACCTGTCATTCGGCGAGTGGCTGGGTGGGATGCAGCCACCTGCCAATGATGGGGGACTGGGGTGGGTAGGGGGTGCTGTGTGGGTGGAAGGGGTGTGGGGTGCCACTGGATCACCAGGGCATTTAATTATGGAGGCTTACCATGATAACGGCAATGGTTGGGGGGGTTCCACTAGACTACCAGGGACGGTCATATTGACATATCTGGGAATTGGGGACTCTGGTGGGAGGGGGGACCACTGGACCACCAGGGATGGTCATGTATTATATTTATCGGGGAATTGGGGACTGGGGAGGGGCACTAGACTACCAGGGATTTATCTTTAAACATATACCATTTGATTGCGGCTACAGGTGGGGGGGGTTCCACTTGACCACCAGGGTTCAGTGTGTGCTTGCGGACGGTGTTGTGGGTGGGTGGCCACCCATGGCTGGGCTATTGTGTTGCACCCTGCAATACTGCAGCCCACCTGTGGATGACTGGGAGTTGTTCCCAATATTCACAGGCTCAACTTTGAGACCCTCTATGCGGCACTAGGCAGGGTTGCACCAGCAGATGTGCTGCACATCCCAGGCTGAATATTGGGATGTGCCACATATGCATGGGCACGCCCCCTGCATCTGCACCACATACATTAACATTGCGTCCCGGCACATCGTGATTTGCACTGCGCCAGGCAGCCTTCTCAATATCCCACTGGGGCCACAATGCAGGGTTGCGCCAGCGCAGCTCTGTTGCACCAGCCGCAACCCCTTTGAATATCCGGGCCACTGGATTTAAAATTTACACATGAAGCTACTAACCATCATATAGCCTTTCTGGATTTAAAACTAACAGGCATCCATGGCCAAAAAATCATTACAAGTGGCCACCGCAAGGCAACTGCAGGGAACACTATCCTCCATGCCACAAGTGCACATCCAAGAAAACTCACTTCTTCCATCCCTTATGAGAGATGATTAGATTAAGGAGGAATTGTTCAAAGTGGAATGAATTTTTGGAACAGGTGGGGAACTCAAAAAGAGACTGTCACTGAGATGGTATACACAAGAAGTTCTGAATGAAGCCCTTGAAAAAGTAGTACTGCTAGACAGAGAGTAACTACTTACCTCTAATAAAGAGAGACAACAAGGGAATGAGAACATAACAGATGGAAGGAACACTGTAACCTTTGTGATTGAATTTAACCCCCTAGCAGGGAGAGTTTGTGGGGGGGGGGAGTGCATATGTTATGGCCCATCTTGATGAGTGACCTGATTCTGAGGAAATGTGTACATGAAAAACCTAGACTGACATTTAGCAAAGGCCGCAGTGTTGGGGATAGGAGAGTGCACAGTCACTTTACTGCCAGTACTCATAGCAAAAAAACATGGCTGGTAAACAAACCTAAAGGACACCACAAATGTGGTAATTGCAATGTATGCCCAGTATGGTCACACAGGCAGTGTTTCTGAAAAATCAAATGAAAAGTCTGATTTAAAAGAATTTACAACTTGTGCCACTCCTTTCATGGTATACATTTGCTGGTGTACTTGCAAAAACTTCTATGTGGATAAAACAGTCAGACCAGCCAAGTTAAGAATCCAGAAGCATGTGAGGGCCACTATAAATGGCAATATGGCTAATGATATAGGTGCACTTTTCTTGGAGTCACATAATCAGAAACCTGACTGTTTAAAATACACTATTGGAACATGTGAAGAGGAACCCCAGAGGGGGTAACAGAGGACAGATCCTTGAACAAAATAGAAACAAAATGGATATTGCAACGCAAAACTGGTTTTCCTATGGGCCTTAAAAAAGAGATTGATTTTTATCCCTTACTTGTAACTGTTCACTAATTTTCTCTTTCTGTTATTTTCTTTTCCAGCTTCATAATTAAGTACTTGTTGGAGTTCAGCCTGGTACCCTCCAGTACTGATGATGGTGTTTATAAGTATGAATAACTACATATTGCCATTATTCAGACTTCTGGCCGGGGGCGTCACCAGAGTTGTACAGTTGGGGGCTAATGCCCCATAGTTAAAATCTTAACCCAACTAGGGGGGTCCGGGGGCATGCTCCTCCAGAAAATTTTAATATTTTTACCTTTAAATGGTGGCCTTTCCTGCATTTTACAGGTGAACAGGAGCTACCCTGGCCAACCCAGAAGCTGACATTAAAATAGTTTTTTTCTGAAGAGCTCCACACACAAACACTTCTGAACGGCCCCACATTAAGAGGGGCATAACACATTTCACCTCTTAGAACTGCTTCTTTCCACACCCATAAGATATGGAAAAGGTTCTGCCCACACATAGAAGATGCTGCAAAGTCAGACGTTAAAGTAGAAATTCAGAATACTCACATTGATTTGCTGAACATTACACTTTGTACAACATTTAAAAAATGCACTAGTTTCAAGTGTTCTGAGATAGTATCTCCTAGCAATGTGAGGTGGGAAATAAATTCAGAGGGAATATGTATGGAATACCAAATAAGCAGACAACCTACAGTACCTATACCAGAGTGTCTGGTCAAATACATACACTAGCTACCTGCATTTTAATGAAAGACAACACAATTCAGATCAAAGGCAGTGCCAGCAGTTATTTAGCATCAATGAAGACTCCTTCCCCATAGCCAGGTCTGTGATGACTGGATCCTCACTATATGCCCTACCCCAGTAACAAATTAGCACTTAAGTTATAAGCACCAATACAGCTGTGCATGTCAATCCCTAGCTCAGTTACAAGTTCACCCTCCCAAATCACATTGCACTGCGCTGTACATCTTTAGTATACATGCAGAAATAATGGACTTGAGCTTTCAGTCTTTTTAAACTCAGACACCTCCTTTGTGAAACCAGCTCATTCTTACCCCCTAGCCAAGAAAACCAGTACCAGGCAGAAACAATGGCAGAAACAGAATATTTTACATACTGGAACAGTTTCATGATGGACTGTTACTGTTTTTTTTTTTTGTTACAAGTATCATGAAAAGCTTAGACTAATTACCCTTCTCTTTTTAACCAACACAGAGAAAGCAAATTGAATTCATAGGATTTTAATAACCAGGTATTGATTTTAAGTTAATTCACTGACCAGGAAACTTTCCTCCAGGTTTCAGAAGCTACCCCACACATTTAATAAAAAGTCAATCATTTCTTATTGCTTTGATGCCTCAGCCTGCCACTGCTTCAGTCACACTCCTGCTGCATGGACTACTGCTCCTTGAATGGGGGCTCTTTTATTTTGCAGGAGGACTAAGTCTAGTGAGATGGGCATTAATCATACATACAAGTTAATAATACTACTGGCTTTGTTCTGGTTATCTCACCCAGTGCCAGCCATAGTTTACTTTTGGCTTCCTGTTCCCAGGCGGGAACTGGATTCTGCCTTGGCTGTTTTCAACCTGATGCATCTGCACTTTCCATGTGACCCACAAACAAGGTCAGGCTGCCAAAACAGTATATGCAGTATTCACATTATTTGGATTGATACAGGTCAAAATATTTACATCTGCGAGCTCAAAAACGTTATGGCAGGAAAATATCGCTGTCTGCACATCTTGTAAATCAAAAAATAGCATATTCCGCAAAAACAATCTTTCAAATGTAAACGGTTGGTCCCATTTGAAAAATAACATCCTGAATAGCTAGGAACAAATATCTGTTCACAGTATGCAATACTCCAAATATAATCTGTCGTGATGTCAGTTGAGAGGTGTTAGTTTGGGGGTTAGAGGGAAGACATACAACAGCGGGCTATTCAGATGTTCCAATCCTTACAGGGGTTAAATGCAGAGGCAGGCGGTTTTATGGGGTACCAATTAAGGGCCCAGTGTCAGGGCAAAACACACTTGGCCACTTCTGCCTTCAAAACGTGGGAGTCTGGAGCCTTTCTGAATTGCTGAAGTGTACAGCAGCACTACCAGATCCGACCACCATGGTTTCCTAAAGCACAAAAACAAAACAACAGCACTGACTGGGCACAAGAAGCCAAGTAAAGCTAAGTGATAGCCATGCGGTTATCCTACACCGGTGAATAAATCCGCTCTCTCCCATTCACACCACTGCTTGGGATGCTTGAATAGCCAGCTCTAACAGATTACTCTCAGTGCATCTGTCCCATTTATGATTTGCACTTAGAACTCCACCTTCAGTACAATGTATACACTTTAGCTAACAGAATGCCTCTCTCATGGTCGCCTGACTCACTTCAGAAATTCAATTGCCCTAAAATTTGACAAACTTGCCCACCACCTTCACTCATCTCCAATCTGAGATCTCACTGACTTGCTCACTCAATAAAGGGCATGTACGGGGGGGGAGGGTGAGAGCAGGTACAGCTCACTGTCAGAGACTCTGCCATAAGGGCTCACTTAGTGCTCACTGCTCAATCCATTAGTTGTTACTTCAGGGTGGGTCCTATGAAAGCTGTGTGTCGGTGCTCACTTGCTAGTATCTCCCTCAGGAAGGATCCACTCGTTCCGATTTGTAGGTGTTTCAGCATCGGCATCTGTTACCTTTACTCTTGTCTCTCTCACCTCCTGCTCCCGCGCAAAGTTAGTTCATTTTAAATAATGATGACGTGTCGCTGCCACCTTTGCCTCAGAGTACACGCGTTTCGCGCTCGCCGCTCTCAGTATCGTGATGGCATGATGCTGTGGTGGTATTGTGCGTAGAGGAGCGCAGCAGCTAATTGGCTGTGTTGTGGCATCATGTAACTAAGTGACCAATGCTAGTGCAAGCGATACAGTGTCAGGCATCAGCTGCACATAGCACCAATGTTGTCTTCCTGTGGGACATTAAAAGTCCTGCTTTTTGACAGTTATGCAAGTTGCATAACTGTCAAAAAGCGAGACTTTTAATGTCCCCCCAGGAAGACTTAAAGATTACCACAGAAACGGGATGATCTCAGCAAAACCAGGACAGGCAGCAACCCTAAATATTGGGGGGGGGCTTTGACTTAGATTGGGGGGGCTATAGCCCCTCCCAAACCACCCTGGTGACGCCACTGGCTTGTAGTCTGCTGAAAAAAAAAAAAAACATCTCTATTCAGGCCTGGATATGTCACACTACCCCTGACATCTTGGATGTCACTGAGACTTGGCTTCGCCCAGCAACAAGCAACAATGAATGAAACCTCCCTTCTTACTCTTTGTTCCGAACAGACAGACGGTCCAGAGGTTGTGGGGTGGCTGTTTACCTTAAGGACAAATTCTCGGTCTCTATCATTGACTCAACCTCTGTCCAGAGCAAATTTGAATGTCTCTCCCTGCAGGTAGAGATTGCACCTAGTGCATCGCTCTGTGTGACAGGTTGCTATAGGCCCCCATCTGCTGGGTTGCAGCTGTTGAGCCACTTAACCCTTATCCTAAGTCAAAGGTCTATTGAGACCATATTATTCGGTGATCTCAACTTAGACTGGTTATCCAGTGCATCTTCACCACTAAAACCCTTCTGTGACTCACTCGGGCTGACTCAACTCATCAGTGAAATTACATGACCAAATAAAACCAACCCTGCCAATGGCACCCTGCTAGATATTATCCCTGTTAGCAAAACTCATTTATTTACCCACGCTGGTGTCTTCTTCTCAGACATTAGTGATCATTGCTTCGTTGCCTGTGTAAGGTCCAATCGCACCTCTTCCTTGGGATCCAAATTCTCCACTACAAGGTGTCTACCCAATTTCGACCCCAGTACATTCATCTCAGAGCTAAATCACTCTGTGTACAGGCCAGACTTTTACCTAGCAAAATCTGTGGCTTCCGTCTATGATATTTTCCAAGCCATTATTCTAACTGCTGTCAATAAACATGCACCATTAGTGAAAACTCGGGTCAGGAAAAAAACCTGTCAGTGGTTTTCCTGCGAGCTGAACGATGCCTTGCACTATAAGAGATCTATTGTAGAAAAAGGCATGCAAGACTAAACTTGGGAATGATTGGAATTTGTTCAGGAGGGTGAGGAATCTGTGTACCAAAATGGTTAGAGATGCAAAGGCTAACTTCTACCATGCTCAACTTGATCTTTCATCCAATTGCTCCTCAAAATTCTGGAAACTAATCAAGGATATTGAAGGCCGCTCCCCTGGTGCCTGCCTGCCAACAAAAATCTTGTTAGGCACTACCACTTTCACCGACAAGCAATCAATCTTAGACTCCTTCAAGAATCACTTTGCCACTGCAGGGTTAGCCTTTGATACCTCCCCAGCTAGTACACTTCGTACGCAGTTTGGACTCAATGATCAAGGGAGCCCCCCTCCAAACCCATCCTTCTCCCTTCAACCTACAACCCTGAAGGGAGTTGAAGATCTCTTGCTCCAGCTGGTTGTTAGAAAAAGTGCTGGTGCAGGTCTTATTGGGCCATATTTCTTGAAGTTAGGCTACCACATCCTAGCAGTGCCCATTACACATTTGTTTAACCTTTCCGTCACTCAAGGTGACCTTCCTGCTATCTGGAAAACAGCCCATGTTATCCCTTTGTTCAAATCTGGCAATCCCAGTGACTTGAACAATTACAGGCCAATCTCCCTTCTACCAATCCTATCTAAGATGCTGGAAAAAATTGTGAATACCCAGCTTAGGAAATTACTGGAATTGATGAACTTGCTCAACCCCTTACATCATGATTCAGAGCACAGCACAGTACGATCTCGGCCTTAGCAAAGTAACTAATGACTGGCAGTGTGAGTTGGACAATAAGAACTTTGTTGGTGCAGTATTCTTGGACCTAAGCAAGGCCTTTGATACAGTCGATCAATTCAATTCAATTCAACTTTATTTTTAAAAGGCGCTTTTCTTAAACCCAAAGCGCCTGTACAATTTCAAAAACAATAAATACAATAAAATTAAAACTAATATAAATCATTAAAAGCTATGCTAAAAAGGTGGGTCTTCAAAGCTCCTTTAAAACTAAGGACGGTCAGACAATTTCGCACCTGACGAGGTTGAGAATTCCACAGGGTTGGTGCCATAAAACTAAACAATCTAGCACCAGATGTTTTCAAACAAACCCTGGGAATCTCTAGCAATCCTTCGTCAGTGGATCGGAGGGGGCCGGAGGGACAATAGGGGCAAAGGAGCTCTTTCAGGTAGGTAGGTCCCAGATCATGTAGGGCTTTATAGGTCAGCAAACGGACCTTGAAGGTGGTCAGCCAAAACACTGGCAGCCAGTGCAGTCTGCGAAGCACAGGCATTATATGGCTGGATCTAGAAGATCCAGTCAACAACCTGGCTGCCGCATTCTGCACTAGCTGCAGACGGCGAAGTTCAACCCCCGATAGCCCTAAGTATAGGGAGTTACAGTAGTCAAGACTGGAGGTAACGAAGGCATGGATCAACGTTGGAAGGTCCTCTGGAGGAACCAGGTGCTTCACCCTGGCAATATTCCTCAGATGGAAAAAGGAAGTTTTGACCACCGCTGACACCTGAGATTTAAGCGCCACTGCCTGCTCCTCACGTCCCTCTGGTATATTGGCTTAGATGCTCTATGCATCAGATGGTTTGAGAATTACCTTATAGGGTGCTCACAGCAGGTAAAAGCAGAAGGTGAAGTCTCACCCTTAAAGCCCCTTCTGAGAGGAGTCCCTCAAGGTTCCATCTTGGGACCCCTGCTATTTGCTATCTATATTAATAGGATAGACGATACCATCAGTAAGGCTCAAATACGCCTTTTTGCGGATGACACCGTGCTTTATGTCAGTGGACCCTCTCCCGATACAACGTTCTCAGTCCTCCAGGAAGAATTCAGTCTACTGCAGCGTCAGCTCATAAATCAGGAGTTACTTTTGAATGCCAAGAAAACAAAAGCTATGTTCCTCTCGCCTTTTCCTAACCTACCAAACCCTGCCTCAACTGGGACCCTTCCTCTGGTAACTACCCTACTTGGTGAGCAACTGGAGTACGTGACCAATTTCAAATATTTGGGGGTATTTCTTGATAATAGACTCTCCTTCCTGGTACACATTGAAGAACTAGCAAAGAAACTTTGTCAGAGGCTTGGACTCTTCTTCAGGATAAAAGATCTTCTCCCCAGGGAAGCTAGGAAGAGGCTAGTCCAAACCACCTTTCTTTCCCTCTTTGATTATGCTGACTTCCTGTGCAACCAAGGGTCTGCTGGAGCTCTTTCAAAACTTGATACACTTTATCACAGAGCCCTAAAGTTTATAACTGACCTCCCTTACTTCACCCGTCACTACTTGTTGTACATGGCAGTAGGATGGTCCTCTCTTAGCTTCAGGCACCAAAGAAACGCTGCCTTCTGGACATACCAAGTCTTCTTAAATAAACCGCCTAACTATATCTTCGACTGCCTACCATCTTACACTTCTAGTAGGTATGCTCTGAGAAGCGCCTCCTACCTCCTCTTGAAGGTTTATAAGGCCAGATCACGCTGTGGCTGTGCAGCTATTAGTTATGTGCCGCCTTTATTGTGGAATAAACTGCAAAAAACCTCTAAAACTTGCCGTCAGCTTGGCATCCTTCAAAACACTATACTCTCATTATTTTACAGAACCCTGCACCTGCTATTCCTGATCATGGATTCCCTTAACCACCTGGAGTCCACTACTTACCTTGCCGAGGCCCCATTTAGTCGCTGGTCCAGTTCCTCCTGTCTCTCTCTGTCTCTCTCTGTCTCTGTCTCTCTCTCTCTCTCTGTCTGTCTCTCTCTCCCCCTTCCCTGCTATTTGCCTTTGTCCTCCTTCTTTCCCTTCTCCCAACCAGCTCCAGTATTGAGTTTGCATCAACCATGCCCTGCCTTTTGGTTACTCTTCTTTTTAGTAGGCTCATGTAACCCCCTGCAAATGGGGGTTCCTTAAAACCTTCCAGGAGCTTGCTTAAAGTGCTCCCTGACTAGCTGGCACTCGGCGAAATGCCGTTTAGTTGTGGGCGCTGCTCGCACCTTAAAGTCTATGAGTACTGTCTCTTTAAGGTCTGCCTGCTCACAGACCTAATTAGTTTGCCTGGGGGGGACTGTGTGTGTTTTGCTCGAGTCCCGCCTGAGCTGCTGAGCGATTGCTCTGATTCTGCTGTCACTAGTGGAGCAGAGGGAGCTCTTTACAAAGATATAATTGTTTGCTGATTATTAGTTGGATAGATGATGAAAATGTAGTTTGCTCTAAACTGCTTTTTGCAGCACAAACTGTTCTGAGAAGCCCCACCATTTTAGTTCTGAACTGCCGAGCTGGACCAATTGGGTTGGGGGAGCCCTAAAATGGAGACTGCTTGGGCCAATCAGGAGAGGGACTCCTACCTGGAGCTTGTATGAAGGGGGCTAAATGGAAGGAGCCTCTGGGAAGTGTAGTTCTGATCCAGTGGCGCTCTTTTGCACCTATAGAGCGAGCCCTGTTGTGACTGACAATCTCATCAGCCAACCGGACTCGAGTGGATCTAAAGGAAATGCACTGAACTGTTGCTGGCAAGCCAGATCCAAGGTGACAGTGAAGAGAGAAGGAGCCCTGTTGTTTGAGCGGCGAGTAGTTAGCGTGGGAAGCACGTGTGTAGGCCCCAAGTCTGTCTGCGGCCATTGGTAATCGTAGTTCAGACTGAATCCAAGTTTTTGAGGAAGAGGAAGAAGCAGAAGTGTGGGAACCAGGCTTAACCTGAAGAAGACCGAAAGTTTGCTGAACGCGATTGGCCTGTCAGGGACTGCTGATGCTGTGTGTGCTCCCGGGTATTTTGCAGTAATTGCGATCGGGATCGTGGAGCAGTCTGCTTGGTACAGTACTTTCCTTTACATATAAATGTGCTTTAAGTTGGAGGGAGATTGCGATCTTAATTTCCCTCACTCTGCAGTGTGTGCTGAATGCTGGAGACTCAGAAACAACACCATTGATCCTAAAATCTGTATTGGGTATCGTGAGTACAATTCAGGGCAACCCCCTGCAACAATTTGTGAATCAAAAGTGTGCCATCTGACTTATTTGTTCTTTCTTTTTCCTGAACTGAGCCTCTGCTCTGGATTACAATTTTATTGTGCATGACTTTCTTTTCTTTAGGGCCCTAACCAGCTGCACCAGCCGGCCATCCCCGGGCAACGGACCTGGCAACCCCCCCCCCCCATCCTGGATACCCAGAGAGTGTGACATTTGGACCCTAAATTGCATGCACAGTACTGTAATTTGTGTGTTTACTGCCAATCAACCTGATCCCCCCCTTCTTTGTTACTTCCCCTGAATAAATCAGATTTATGTTTGTTGAACTATATCCTATTTGTGGTGTCAGTAACTATAGCAGAGAAAATTGCATAATTGCTGTGCATTGTCTAACCTTATTTTACGGGGGGTCCTCAGGAACGTGCTGCAGAATCAGTCCTGAGGGTAAGTGGGTACTGTATGTGTAATGAGTGTGCATATGTGGGGTATTGGGAATGTAACTCCTATGTACCATGTGGGCCACTAGTGGGAACAAAGGGGGGGGGTCACAGTGTCCCAAAGGGCTGTACCCAAGCTAGTTTAACCACTACCAACCCTGATCTCTGGGTGGAGGCACCCGTCACTGGACCTAGGCCCCTTAACCTGTCACTAGCCATACAGGCAGGGGTAGTAGCCCTTGGGATAGCGCCACCTAGGGGTTACACTCACTTCATGTACTGCGCACCCCTTCCACATCATAACCTGTACTGCACACCTCTTTCATAACCTGCTGTCCTACCTTCTCTTCCCATCCCCCTCCCTGCCCCACCATCCCTCCCCTGCCCCTTGGTGTATTCTCGGAGATGCCCTTGTGGAGACTGACGATCACCCCAGCTTCATGTCCCTGACCTATGGATTATATCTGCGGATCTCATCTGCAACATTACTTGTTTGCGCACCTTGCTTGGCTGTACATTATTATTGTTATCTGAATCTGTACTTCCTAGCGTTACTAGTGCTCATGCCTTTACTGCACATGCTGTGCACTGACATTGTGTGTATTATATTTATTGAAATTGTATGTATTATTGTACTTTTTCCTCCCAGGTCCACCTCGCAAATGAGCTTCGCTCAGTGGTGTCTGCCTGGTTAAATAAAGATTTTGATTGATTGATTGAGTGCTTGAAATTCAGGCAAGGTTCTGAGAGCTAGCCCGGGTGTGTCACGCTGTGGGGTGCTTGGTCTCCTTTTAATGAATGGATTATATCATGGTATGAGATAAGTTGGTATGGGCTAGTGGGGGTCTGAGGTGCAACTTGGGAAGACAAGGTGCTATACACTGGGACAGGCTCCACCTGAATCTGAGAGGGAAAAAGGAGTTACAGTAAAGCTAAAATTGTCTAAATCTATCGAGTCTGGGTGGGGTTCAAACTTGTGAGGGGGATTGGGACTAGAGGCCAAGGTGCACAGTCCCCCCCCCAGCGGTAGACAGGGGGTGTCCAGTGGGGGCGCCCGTCTGTGAGTTGGGGGGTGGGCAGTCATCTGGGGGTTCAGGGCAGGGGAAGGGGAAGGAGAGTGGTCCTGATAAACACCAGGAGCATGGGCAATAAGATACTGGAGCGCCAGGCTTTGCTAACTGAAGGGGAGGTGGACGTGGCAGCAGTTACGGAAACATGGGCCATGCCACGCATGACTGAGACCTAAACCTGGAGGGGTAATCTGTGTACAGAAAGGACAGAACTGTGGGCAGGGGAAGGGGGATAGCATTCATCATTAGGAATGGCATAAATGTATGCAGGGTGGAGGGAGCTGAGGGGCAAGTGTAGGCAGTATCAGGGTCACCTTGAAAGCATCTGGGGGTAAAAGGGTGAAGTTGGGGGTGGCATATAGGCCTTCCTTGCAGGGGGAGGATCTGAAGGAAGGCTCGGTGGAGAATCTCAGGGAGCATTGTGATAAGGGGGAGGGAAGAACGGTGGTCCTGGGGGACCTTACCTTGCCAGGGGCTTATTGGGGAACTATGTCATCCTCATCAACCAAGGAGCAGCACCTGCTAGACATTTTCCAGGATGCTTTTCTGTCCCAGCTGGTGGCAGATCCAACAGGGGAGAGTCACATCCTGGATGTGGTCCTAGCAGACTGTGACCTGGTTAGGAACCTAGAGGTCGGGGACCCTCTGTCAGGGAGTGATCATGCCACAGTCTGGTTTTCCATGAATCTGGGGGGAGAAGAAAAGCACACTGAAACAGTAGTAATTGACTTCAGGGGTGCAGACTTCAAGGGTATGGAGGGGATCCTCAGGGAACACTTACAGGGGATCAGATCAGGCATGGACACAGACAGCAGATGGGAAGTTATTAAAAGAGGGCTTCTGGTGGGGGTGCGTGGCTTAGCCAGCAACCAAGATGGCCGCATAAGTCTTTAGTAACTACCAACAGGAGCTTTTGACCCGCTTTTACTCTGTGATTCCTGCAGGCATTATAAACTTAAATGGGCCCAGAGGATGTTGGAATACTCACTGCCTCCCCTCAGCGAATTGGATGTGGGTTGTTCCCGGGACTCGCCCTCCAGCTGCCAAAATCCACAGCACTTGCCACATAGCATGGCATGCAGCAACAAAATGGCCAAGACCCATCTATCCATGAAATGTTTGCTTCAATCCTTAGCCGCATGGAGGAGCTCACAATAGCCAGCAATAATACTGCTGGCATCATTTTTACACTTGACTCGGAGTTGGGTCTAACGGAGCAAAAAGTGACTGCTCAGGAGAAGGTGTTGCAAGGCAACTGCTCCACACTGAGGGAGCAGGTGGACCAAATCTGGGGGGCTACAAGAAAAACTCAAGGACTTAGAGAACCGGAGCCACAGAAATAACCTGTGGCTCCTCAGATTCCCGCAGGGGTGCGAGGAGGGTCGTACCACCCAGTTCCTTTAAAGGGCACTCCCCATGATCCTAAATCTGCTCCCTGGTACCAAGATAGTCATAGAGCGGGTGCGTCGTACTCCTACAACCACGGCCTGCTGCTGGAGAAAGGCCCCACCCTATCCTGGCCCACCTACTGAATTTTGCAGAGAAAGAGGCCATCCACTCCAGGGCGAGGGAGCTGGGATCCCTGGACTGGCAAGGAAATTGCATAATGCCTTTTCAGGATTATTCAAAGGACCTGGCCACCCACAGGATGGGCTTCTCTGACACCAGGCACAGGCTCCATGAATTAGGTATCCTGTTCTCTCTCCGATACCCGGCGATTTTAAAATTCTCATACAATGGTGCCGCATGGCAGTTCTCCACCCCAGAGGCTGCGGCAGACTTCCTGCAGAACAACTTTCCTGCCACAACAACAACAGGAGGAGCAGCCCAGATCCCAGCCCTACCGCAGCTCAATCCAGGGAGTATGCTGACCACTGCTCACCGCTTTAATGGGACCTGCGATCCCCCTCGAATGCTCCCCAGTCTCAATGCTCCCTGTGGGAACCCAGCTCGCAAAACCCGAAGAAATATCTGCAGCAGATGGCGCACACCAAATGGGAATCACCCACCAGACTGTGTGGAGGAGGGCCTGCATCATGACCTGCTTAATCGACAAGGAGAAGAGGAGAATGACCATGTGGTGACCAGTCCATACTTCACAAACAATGGGTACTCTTTGCTAGCACTGGTCACCTCACCCATCCAGAATGTCAACTTGCAGGACATGGACACCGCTGCCCTGGAGGCCGAGGACCTACGTGTACAGGACTGGGTGGCAACTTCAGACTCTCCAGTGCCAACCCTAGCCCAGGATGCCCAGAGATTAATCCCAGACCTGGAGTGCTGATCCCCAGGATGAACGAGCAGCCCGAGAACCAAAGACAGGCGAACATCCCCTGCAGCTGCACTCCCAAAATAGGAGCTTTCCGATAAGTGCTATATTTTTGCTGGGTTGTTGGTCAGAGGAGATTAAGGTGGAGAGTGGAGTTTAGGGATGGGGGGAGGTAGCTGGGGGGATTCCAAAGAGCACACCGATGTCTTGCACCTACCTTGGCTTCTTGCTCCCAATTCCCCGCTCCTCTTAACTAGCCTGGGGGGTTTTATGCAGGGTACAGCACAGTATTCAGTCTTGTCCCCTTCTCTGACAACTTTCCAGCAGGACTCTGGTACTTTGAATGTTGTTGTTACATGGGGGGGGGGTAGTGCAGGTTGATAGGTTATGAACTGGTGTGAATAGTGCCATGTGGCTGCCTTATTTCCCCATGTACCCTACGCCCAGGTTAAAGGCTATCCCCATGCCACCTGAACTGTCTCCCTACCCGTCCCAGCCCTCTTCTCTCACCATGAGTTGCAACGTGGGCCTTGATCTCCAACATGTGCCCGACTCTTGGGCCTGTCAAAGGGAGATAATCAACAATCACCCACTACGAGAGTTCTCTGATGCACTTGGACCCAGAGGAGCGTGCTCCTGACCCCTATTCTAGTCATTTTTTCTCTGCTGCTCCCAGGGTACTGGACTGGGTGGCAGGGGGACACTCCGGGGGGGGGCACTTGTCGGCCAGACACCACCAGGCTCATGCACCCCCACTTTCAGTACAGATTCATTTGGACCGGGAGGCACGACATGCTCCCATGTAGATGTAACCCCTAGGTGGCACTATCCCAAGGGCTACTACCCCTGCCTGTATGGCTAGTGACAGGTTAAGGGGCCTAGGTCCAGTGACAGGTGCCTCCACCCAGAGGTCAGGGTTGGTAGTGGCTAAACTAGCTTGGGCACAGCCCTCTGGAACACTGTGACCCAGCACACGGGAGTTACCTTCCCAAATATCCCACATATGCACACTTTTTACACATACAGTACCACTTACCCTCAGGACTGATTCTGCAGCACGTCCCTGAGGACCCCCTGTAAAACAAGGTTAGGTAATACACACAACCACAATGCAATGCAATGCTGGCACTATATGCATTGACACCACAGACAGATTATAATTTAACAACAAAAAATCTGATTTATTTAGGGGCAGTAACAAGGAAGGGGGCAAATCCGGTTGATTGGCAGTAAACACACAAATCACAGTAATGTGCATGCACTTTAGGGTCCAAAAGTCACACTCTCTGGGTACCCAGGATGGGGGGGGGCTAGCCAGGTCCGTTGCCCGGGGTTGGCTGGCTGGTGCAGATGGATGGGGCCCTGCAAGGAGAAAATACACGCACAGCACACAATTGTAATCTGGAGCCAGATGGCTCGGTCCACAGAAAGAAAACACAAAGCAATCAGTTGACACACTTTGATTAAATTAAAGGTACAGGGAGCTACACTGATTTGTACTGATGATACCCAGAGCTGAGAACAGGATGGAGAATGTTCAGTCTGGATTGCCAGACAAGCAGAGTATGGAGATAAGGCCCTTGTGACAGGGCCCCAACTGCATTTGAAACAGGCGGATTCAGTCCGAATCAAGCTGGGTTCTGCTTCCAGCTTCAGCACACAATTCACAGTACAGGGGAAATAAGATTGCGATTCCCCACAAGCACCAAGCACATTCATATGTAAAGGAAATTACTATACCAGGCCAGCTGCTCCTCGAACCCCGATCACAAAACACTGCAAAACCCGGGAGCACTCACAGCAGCTTCAGTTTCTGACAGGCCAATCGCACTTCAGCAAATCTTCTGTCTTTTACAGGGCAAGCCTGGTTCTGCATTTCTTCTTCCTCTTCCGCAACTCAGGTTCAGCCCGATGCACACTCTCTAACAGCTGCAGGCCGACTTTAAGGCCTCCCACACGCTTCCCTCGTGAACTACACGCCGCAGCAGCATAGAGCTCCTTTTCCTCTTATAGTCACCTCGCATCTAGCTTGCCTGCAACAGTTTGGGGCATTTCCTTTGGATTCACACAAGTTCGATTGGCTGATTCGGTTGTCAATCACAGCAGGGCTCCCTCTGTTGGTGCAAAAAGGCACCAAGGTCCAAACTACAATTCCCAGAGGCACCTGCCATACAGCCCCTTTACAGCCAGCTCCAGATGAGAGTTCAAGTTCTGATTCGCCCAAAGCAGGCTCCATGTTAAAGGTCCCCCAACCCAATTGGTCCAATTCAGCACTCCAGGACCAAAATGGAAGGGCTAAACAAACAGAGTTTGAGCTGCAAGAAAGGCAGGTTAGACAAACTGCATTTTTACTAATACTCTAAATGTTTTCTGGCAAACAGTTACATCTTCCAATTAGGCTCCCTCTGCGCACTTAACGACTGCAGAAACGGAGCAATTAGACAGCAGCTCGAGCAGGACTCGAGTAGGGAAACACACAGTTCCCCCATACAACTAATTATGTCTGCAAGCAGACAGCTCTTAAAGAGACAGTATACAGAGGCTGTAAAAGCACTCGCTACAGTGCCATTCAAATGGCTTAAACGCCGAACACCATCCAGACTTAGAGCATTTAGCAAGCTCCTGGAAGACTTTTGGGAACCCCCATTTGCAGGGGAGTTACACCCTTCCTGGCCTGAAAAACTTGACGTCCGTGTCAAGTAGGTACCCTTATAACACTTTAAAGCAGATTATCACATACATTTATATCATCAACAATTTAAGCTTGCATCCTTTTAAACAACAAATCAACATGTTAAACCTTTGTTACATACAGTTATACTGTATTACACAGCTTACTACTGGTTACACAACATTAAACATACAAAGCAGTTGGAAATCAGGTCATTACTTCCTGCACATGAAACCTGAAGAGAGGAGGCCGTTCCCTATCAGCTACCTTGGGGCTAGATGGGGCAGGGGCACCATACCTAGAGGGCAGAACAATTAACCTAGAGTTAGCACTGATACTCAGTTTGGGCAATGAACTCTGGTATACATACACTCCCTTATGGACCACATTGAGAGGCAAGTCCACAGGCCTCCCAGGGGAATCATAGCTGAGGCGTACTACAGGCTTTACAGCTCGACCAGTCTTTTTAGGGGGAACTGTCACAGTCTCTGCACTTTTATCCTCACTTTCAGCACAGTCTGTACTTGCCAGGGGGTTTTCTTTCAGGGTAGCAAGTTTGGAACTTGGGACACTTTCAGCTCCAGTATTTGCAATTTCGGGGGTCACAACATTTGTTTCAGAGGGAGAGCTCTCCAGCACTGGCAGTGAACCATCAGGGCACTCAAAATACTCTTCTTGCTCTGGTATATCACCAGTCTGTCCCAGTTCATCATTTTCCTCCTCTGAAAGCTCATACAGTTCCACCATGCACAGTGATTCCATGTCATCCGACTTGATACTCTGCACTTCACTTTCTGGGAGCATTGGCTCCAAGGACAAAGCTGAGGGCTTAGGCAGTCCAGAAGAAACATAGAAACATAGATTTTGACGGCAGATAAGGACCGCTTGGCCCACCTAGTCTGCCCATTTTCCTACCTAGAGGATAAGCTGCAGATCCTATTTAACCAACAGCCTATTTCTTCCTACCCCCCACAAAAACTGCCTTATGAAGGCCCAGCTTCATCTCCATAATTGACTAGGGGATTACCTTGAAACAATTGACCTAGTTCATAAGAAGGGTAGTACCCAAAGTTGCACTTACTATCCTCTGAAGTAGATTGGCAGTCATGTTCAGTTGGGGTTTGCTGTGGAGAAAACCTTAACTCATCAACTGTAGGTGCAGACTTTCTCTGCCTTTGCTTAGCAGCAGCTCTAGTCACTGGTCCAGAGGAGGTACTTTCTGGGGGCTCAGATTCAATCAATATTTGGCCAATGGGCAGCAAATGATTTCGATGCATTGTCTTAACATCTTTTGAATTATTTTCAGGCCTTACTTTGTACACAGGCAGATCATCCAGTTTGCCCATTACAATGTGAGGAAGATGATGCCACCTGTCAACAATCTTGTGTTTGCCATGCAGTCCCAGATTTCTTAGCAATACATAGTCTCCCTCCTGGAGTTCCTGTGCCTTCACCTTTTTATCATACCTTTCTTTGTTGGCCAGATTTCTTTTTGCAGCCATGGTTTGATCCAGTTGGTATGCATGATTCAGCTGGGCCTTTAACTTTTGCATATACTGTAAATAATTATCAGCTCAAACCCCATCAGGAGAAACTCCAAAACAAACATCTGCCGGTAGTCGGGCCTCTCTTCCAAACATAAGGCGGTAGGGGGAGAACCCAGTGGCATCACTTTTGGTGCAGCTGTAGGCATGTAGCAAGGTGCTAATTTGTTGGCTCCATCTGGGCTTGTCCTTTGGATGAAGAGTGCCCAGCATGTCCAGCAGAGTGCGGTTAAAACGTTCAGGCTATGGGTCCCCCTTGGGGTGGTAAGGGATGGTCCTGGACTTTCACACTTCCCACAGAGAAAGCATCTCTTTGATCAAATGACTCTCAAAGTCTCTTCCTTGATCAGAATGGATTCTTTGCAGAGCCTCATAGTGAACAAAAAAGTTTTCTACTAGTACTTTTGCCACGTTGGAGGCCTTCTGGTCCTTGGTGGGGAAAGCTTGGGCATACCTCGTAAAATGTTCAGTGACCACTAGCACATTACTAATATTTCTTTGATCTGGCTCCAAACTCAGAAAGTCAATACAAACCAGCTCCATGGGGGCGCTGGTGGTGGTGTTAACAAGGGGGGCAGCCCTATGGGGCAAGGCTTTCCTCTGTAAGCAGCGACTACAAGTTCAAATGTGTTGCTCAACATCAGCCCCCATCTTAGGCCAATAGAATCTGGATGTCACCAAATCAAGTGTTCTGTCTATACCAAGGTGCCCCATGTGGTTGTGTAAGGACCTCAGTATCAAGTCTCTGAAGGCAGTGGGCAAAACTAACTGTTGTTTGTCTACTTGTCCCCCTCTGTCTACTGTTTCTCTATATAGCAGTCGATTAATCAGTTTCAGCTTAGGACCTTCCTTGTATAACAATGCAGTTCTCAGATCAGTGGAGCGCAACTTGGACACATCTTTCCCTGCGTAGAGGGCCTCTAGAGCTGATTTGATCATAGGATCAGGATTGAGCTCGCTGAAGACTGTCATTGTTGAGCTAAGGCAGTGCACCACTATCTAATGCAGAAAAGTGGCTATAAGCAGCAGGTATGCAATTCTCAGAGCACCCCAAACAATCCACCAGACAGTCCACTGCATCCGTGGACATTTGTTCCTCTCTGTCAAACTTCTGGTAGAGTGCTCGAATATCAGGTTCTGACAGTATGACAGTCATTCCGGGAAACAGGCCTCTGGGAGAGGGCATTAGCATCTACATGGTTCAGACTTGCTCTGTATTTAACAGTGTAATCATATGTAGATAATGCAGAAAGCCACCTATGGCCAGTAGCATCCAACTTGGCTGAAGTCTGCACATAGGTCAAAGGATTATTATCAGTTTTTACCAGTATCTTAGCCCAATACAAGTACTCGTGGAATTGGTCAACAATGGCCCACGTCAAAGCTAGGAACTCTAACTTATGCACAGGATAGTTATTTTCGGAAGGGGTCAGACTTCTGCTGGTAAAGGCCACTGGTCTCAGGCCATTCTCATGCTCCTGGTACAACACAGCTCTCAAACCTTGCAGGCTAGCATCAGTGTGTAGGACATATGGTTTTGCTGGATCTGCATAGGCAAGGACAGGAGCGTGGGTAAGTTAATATATAATCTCATGAAAAGCAGCTTCACAATCAGGTCTCCATCGTGTCCCAAAAACTTCATTGGGACGGAAATACACACTCTCAGCCTCAGGGGAAGCCGACCTCTTGTATTTTTTGTTGGTAGGAGGGTAACCTTGAGTAAGATTAAGTAGAGGATGAATCACTCTCGAATAGTCCTTTATGAACTGGCGATAGTAGCCACAGAATCCCAGGAATCTTTGCAGTTTTTTTAGATTGTGGGGCTGTGGCCATGTGGTCAAGGCCTCAACTTTACTCGGGTCTGTTTCTAGTCCCTCGGTGGACACTATGTGGCCCACATACTTTACAGAGGTTTGGAAGAATTGACATTTATCGATGGATAGTTTAAGGCCAAAGTCTTCCAGTCTATCCAACACCTTGAACAATCTGCTCTCATGTTCCTCCAGTGAGCTGCCAAACACAATAACATCATCCAAGTATACCAGGCACTCTAATAGGTTCATGTCCCCCACTGCACACTCCATCAGTCGTTGAAAAGTGACTGGGGCACCTGAGATCCCTTGAGGCATCCTCATGAACTCATAGAAACCAAGCGAACAGATAAAGGCTGTCTTCTCACGGTCTTCCGGGGACATCGGTATCTGGAAGTACCCACTGCAAAGATCCAACACTGAAAACCACTTGCTACCGTTCAGGCAGTCTAAAGCATCCTGAATGGGGGGCATTGTATACTGATCAGGGATGGTTCGCCGGTTCAAGTTGCGATAATCCACATGCATTCTCACTGTCCCATTCTTCTTTCTCACTACCACGATAGGCGAAGCATATGGGCTTCTGGATTCTTGTATCACACCAGCAGCAAGCATCTCTTGCAGATGCCATCTTATATCATCTATGTCAGCAGGTGCCAGACATCGAGACCTCTCACGAAATGGCCTTTCATTATGCAGTTGGATATGGTGTTCAGCTCCTTGCACACATCCCATGTCCCATTCCTTTAAGGAAAATACTTGGTCTCTCTGGGCAAGCTTCTCACTGATCCTCACTTTCCATTCAGCTGGCAAAGGGGAGTTACCGAAATCGAACAAGTCGGGCATCACTCTGTCATCCTTCCCTGAACTCTTGTTACTGGGTAGTACTGCAGTATCCGCACAATGTACATTAGCCAGGGTGCAACCTCTATTTACTCAAATCTCTCTATCAGACACATTATGAATTTGGACCATTACTCGTCTGGCATAAGCATGGGCTCTGGCAGGCAAAATACTAGGCTTGGCCAGCAGTCCTTCTGGCAATTTCCCATCGCCTGGGGCATCAAGCATGAGCATTTTATTCTTGACATCCTTTCTGATTCGGACCTCTCCCTGTAAGGTACACTGGGCATTTGGCGCCAGGATCAGAGACTCAGGATCCTTCTTCCAGACAATTCCAACCAGTTCCTCTGGATCCACTCCTTCAGCATCTCTCTGTGCCTCATAGGCCTCTCTGATCAAGGCTGGAATTCTCAAAGTTCTACCAGTCCTTGACCCCTGTTTCTCATAATACAACTGCGCCAACTGTCCAAACATATGCGCATTCGTCCCAATTAGTAGAGGAACCCCATCAGACAGTCCAGTAGGGGGACACACTAAGGCCAGGGTCTCTACTTGTTCTGCCACTCCAGCCACAGAGGTGGGGAAAGACAACCAAATTCGATATAGCCGGAGTAGGGGTAGGCCTTCTCACTTAACCCCCAGACATGTAGTCCTTCCAATGGTTGCAAGAGTACATCAGAAAAATGCTTTTGATACCAATCCTGGAACATAATTGTCACTTGGGAGCCACTGTCTAATACAGCTCTTGTAGACACTCCATTCACCTTTACAGTGGTCTCCATGGAGGGACCCACCACTTCAGACCATTCCGGTGGCACTGACCTGGGTGTCGATTGGGCATTGGCCCTGGTGGCATAACTTTTCCAAGTAGCTCCCCATGGTGGCCGGGTGTTTGCTCTATGATGCAAGGCCACCAACCTGTTGGTAACCTTCCTCAAGTTCTTTGGCGAGCGAAAAGCTGACTGGAAAAGCCCACCCTCCCCACAACGGTAGCAAAACTTAATGTCTCTAGGGTCTTTGAAGGATGGGGAGTCTCTTCTCTGTTGGGGCACCTCTGGGGCCCTGTGAGGCTCTTCTTGGACTGGGGGCCTACGTTCTTTAACTTCTGAATCTCCACCACGGTTGGGGATTAAGGCAGTCCTTTGCAGTTCCCCCACCATCACTCTCAACTCTCGTATCTCTACTAGTAAGTTACCCTCAATCTGGGTCTCAGGGGAAACAACATGCACTCCCACTCCACTTTTGGGCTCAGGGGGAGCCTGATACAGATCTGGTTCTCTGGCTACCTCAGTCAATTCTTTAATTAATTCTGTCAACTGCTGGGCCTCATCTAAATCACTCCTCTCGGGGGTCTGGCAAATGTTCACTGCCCCAGCACAGGGCTCCCAGCCCTCTTCATCAATTTCAATCTCACGAATTTCTTTCATCAAATGACAGTACTCTGGAGGGCTCGCCCTCCTGTCTTGCAACTTGAGCTTCAATAACATTACACTTGAAAATCTAGCTGGCTTTAGGATGTGGTCTAATCTGACCTGGTTCAGTTCTTTGGCAGGCACTCCCCCTTTTCTGTGGGCCCTCTGCAAAGCCCTCTCTATCCTGGTGACAAAGGCAGACAACTTCTCATTTTTCCACTGTTTAGCTGACTTGAATTTCTACAATAAATCATCCCCCGGTTCTGTGCTGCCAAACACCCCCTGCAGAGCAGAGAGGTATTCTGCTGCAGTAGCCTCCGGACTAGTGGCATGTAGGAAACTGATGGCTTCCAGGGAAGGGCCTCTCAAACTCTCCAAGTGCTTCCGCTTTTCCCCCTCTGAACATTGCTCCCAGGTTTTGCAGTGTTTTGCGATCGGGGTTCAAATCCCAGTGGTGCCTCCAAGATGTAACCCCAAGGTGGCACTATCCCAAGGGCTACTACCCCTCCTATATGGCTAGTGACAGGTTAAGGGGCCTAGGTCCAGTGAAGGGTGCCTCCACCCAGAGGTCAGGGTTGGTAGAGGCTAAACTAGCTTGGGCAAAGCCCTCTGAGACACTGTGACCCCCCCTTTGTTCCCACTAGTGGCCCACACAGTACACAGGAGTTACCTTCCCAATACCCCACATATGCACACTTTTTACACATACAGTACCACTTACCCTCAGGACTGATTCTGCAGCACGTCCCTGAGGACCCCCTGTAAAACAAGGTTAAGTAATACACACAACCACAATGCAATGCAATGCTGGCACTATATACATTGACACCACAGACAGATTATAATTTAACAACAAAAAATCTGATTTATTTAGGGGCAGTAACAAGGAAGGGGGCAAATCCGGTTGATTGGCAGTAAACACACGAATCACAGTAATGTGCATGCACTTTAGGGTCCAAAAGTCACACTCTCTGGGTACCCAGGATGGGGGGGGGGGCTAGCCAGGTCCGTTGCCCGGGGTTGGCCAGCTGGTGCAGATGGATGGGGCTCTGCAAGGAGAAAATACACGCACAGCACACAATTGTAATGCGGAGCCGGATGGCTCGGTCCACAGAAAGAAAACACAAAGCAATCAGTTGACACACTTTGATTAAATGAAAAGTACAGGGAGCTACCCTGATTTGTACTCACGATACCCAGAGCTAAGAACAGGATGGAGAATGTTCGGTCTGGATTGCCAGACAAGCAGGGTATGGAGATAAGGCCCTCGTGACAGGGCCCAACTGCATTTGAAACAGGTGGATTCAGTCCGAATCAAGCTGGGTTCTGCTTCCAGCTTCAGCACACAATTCACAGTACAGGGGAAATAAGATCGCGATTCCCCACAAGCACCAACCACATTCATATGTAAAGGAAATTACTATACCAGGCCAGCTGCTCCTCGAACCCCGATCGCAAAACACTGCAAAACCCGGGAGCACTCACAGCAGCTTCAGTTCCTGACGGGCCAATCGCACTTCATCAAATCTTCGGTCTTCTACAGGGCAAGCCTGGTTCTGCATTTCTTCTTCCTCTTCCGCAACTCGGGTTCAGCCCGATGCAGACTCTCTAACGGCTGCGGGCCGACTTTAGGGCCTCCCACGCGCTTCCTGCTTGAACTACACGCTGCAACAGCACAGAGCTCCTTCTCCTTTCACAGTCACCTCGCATCTGGTTTGCCTGCAACAGTTCAAGGCATTTCCTTTGGATTCACACAAGTTCGATTGGCTGGTTCGGTTGTCAATCACAGCAGGGCTCCCTCTGTTGGTACAAAAAGGCACCAAGGTCCAAACTACAATTCCCAGAGGCACCTGCCATACAGCCCCTTTACAGCCAGCTCCAGATGAGAGTCCAAGTTCTAATTCGCCCAAAGCAGGCTCTATTTTAAAGGTGCCCCAACCCAATTGGTCCAATTCAACAGTCCAGAACCAAAATGGAAGGGCTAAACAAACAGAGTTTGAGCTGCAAGAAAGGCAGGTTAGACAAGCTACATTTTTACTAATACTCTAAATGTTTTCTGGCAAACAGTTACATCTTCCAATTAGGCTCCCTCTGCGCTCTTAGCGACTGCAGAAACAGAGCAATTAGACAGCAGCTCGAGCGGGACTCAAGCAGGGAAACATACAGTCCCCCCATACAACTAATTATGTCTGCAAGCAGACAGCTCTTAAAGAGACAGTATGCAGAGGCTGTAAAAGCACTTGCTACAGTGCCATTCAAACGGCTTAAATGCCGAACACCATTCAGACTTGGAGCATTTAGCAAGCTCCTGGAAGACTTCTGGAAACCCCCATTTGCATGGGGGTTACAAAGAGAACCCCAACCAAGGTCCAATTCTCTTCTCAAACCACCGGACGATGAAATTATTGCCCCGTACTCCCCAATCTGTAGAGAATCTGAAAATCCCTTAAATCCACCCTCTGCTGGTCCTTCCCCCAGCAAGGGTGGGATGGATTGGGGGCAACAAGGGAACACCCAACACTCGCACCTCAGGACGCATGCTGTGTCACTCTAAAGGGGGAGGTAGGGCCCTTTACACCATTCCCCCGACAGTACCCCCATGATTCCCACAGCCTCTGTATCATAAACAGTGCAAGCCTGCAGCTGTCTCCCACCTGCTCACAACCTGCAGATGGTGCGCGGTCACCAAGGGGCTTTGGGGACTGGGTCCTTGTTGTCAGACCCAGCAGGACCAGCCTGCAGGTTCACTGCCTACCCTATTGCTCCGGGAGGTCGCTTTCCCTATGTGGTTTGTGTGTTAGTGTTGAGTGTAAAAGCAAGCAGTTGGGCACTCAAAGCTAAAGTAAATAAACAACCGCACTGGGTCGGACGTTCCGACCCCAGAGTGCCCCAAACACAGACGGGCTCACACTTTGCTTCCCTATTGGGTTAAGCCACCCCTCTGGGCAGATTGGGCCAGCCATTGGCTGCCTATGCAGCCGGCTATAGCCCAGACCGCAGCCCCCAAACAATCTTTTGATGGTGCTATTAATTGAGACAAGTTCTTTTCTTTGGCGTTTTGTCTGTTGTTGTTGCTGAAAGTCACACTGCTAAGGTATTGTCACTTTGTACTGTTACGTAACTACACAAGGTTCTACTGTTTCCCAGAGTTTGGGCTACCGGGGTACATCTGCTCCACACACTGATACAGGACCCCTTGCCAGGTAGTTGTCCCCAGTCTAGCACAGGTACCTGACCCTGGTGTGGATTGCAGCAGACTATTGTCTCTTAAGCAGTGGCCAGATGTAGATCAGCCTATAGACCATCACCTGTAAGCAGAATGGGGGAGATAATATTGCATACTTGGAATGTGCAGGGTTTAAATTCCCCCATGAAGAGAAAAAAGGTCCTCTCCCACCTCAAACAAATCAAATCCTAGATAGCTTTTCTCCAGGAGACAAAGCTTACCGGGACAGATCACTCACTCCTAAAGAAAGACTGGGTAGGACAAGTAGTGCACGCCGAGGCCCCATCTCAGAAGAGGGGAGTAGCCATTCTACTGCATAAATCTCTGCCTTGAAAACTGTCTGCCAGCAAGGCGGACAGTGAGGGTAGATGGGTATTGGGTTTCACGGCACATCATCTGGTCGCATAATGCTGGGCAATGTATATGCCCCCAACCAGGATGACCCTCTGTTCTTTAACTACCTGTCTGAAACCCTCACCTCCTTCGCCCCCCACAGCGCAATGCTGCTGGGGAGAGACTTAACCTGATTCTGGTGCCTCGACTAGACAGGAATGACTCGAGCACCAAATCACATGTCCGGGGAGGGAAAGCACTTCAGCTGCTTATGGAAGACCAGGGCCCCACAGATGTTTGGCGACTTTTCCACCCCAGCAGGTTGGACTTCTGGCTGGCATTGCAACCCCTCCTATGGCACACCCTTGACTCGGTGATCCTACCCAGGAGTATTTCTGATCATGTACCGGTTCAATGCCTTCTGGACTGGGGCCCCACTGAATCACCCTCATGCTCCTGGAAACTGGACCAACTTCTTATGCGGGACCCAGACTTTATCCCCTGGGCCAGAACGGAGGCCTCCCTCTTTTTCCAGACAAGCCCTGTCTCTGATACCACACCAGGAAATACCTGGGAAGCCTTTAAAGCCACTATGAGAGGCAGCATAATGGGGTTTGCAGTGGCCAAACATAGAGAACAGGAGCAGAAGCTGGTGGACCTGGAAGCCCGACTTGTGCTGGCAGAGTCCTCATACAAGACCATATCTGCACCCTCCTCCTTCTCGTCATTGGCCAAACAATCCTGGGGCTGAGATTCAAGATTAATCAACTTCTAAACAGGAAAGCTGAAGTTGCTATACTCCGACTCAGGCACACGTTCTGGGAGGGCGGAGGCAAAGATGGCAAGGTACTGGCATTCCAGCTCAGGAAACAGCAGGCTGCCAGCCACATTCCAGGCCTAAGGGACAGGAATGGGACCTTACCGACCTTCCCAAGGGATATAAATGCAGTAATGACCTTGTTTTATTCCTTTTTCTATCAGTCCTCCCACCCCCCAAGGGAGATTCAACCCTTCTTGTGCAGGACTCTCCTTCCCATGCTTCCGACCCAACGGACTACAGACCTGGATGCACCGATCTCAGTGGCTGAGGTCATAGCAGCCATCAAATATCTGAAGGGGGGCAAATCCCCAGGAGGCGACTGGTTCACGGTGGATTTCAAAAAAGGCCCTGTGCCAGCAACTGGCCCCACTACTAACTGAGATCTTCAGAGAGGCCGAAGACGACAGTATTCTGCCCCCCCACTCTGCATGAGGTGCACTTTATAGTGATCCCCAAAAAAAGGCAAAGACCCCTCCAACCCAGGCAGCTACCGACCTATCTCCCTTATCAACATGTAGAGCAAGATCTATGCAAAAGAACTAGCCATCTGCCTGAGTCCCCTGCTGTCCACCCTGATACACCCCTCCCAGGTGGGCTCTATACCAGGGCAGCACAGCTCCGATCACCTAAGGGCACTGCTGAATCTGATGCATGTTGCAAGGGGCCTATCTACCCTGGCTGCAGCTATTGCAGTCGACTTTGAAAAAGCCTTTGATTCCCTTGAATGGGACTACTTGGATGCTACCCTCGCTCACCTGGGAATAGGGGAAGGCTTCAGAGGTAAGGTCCATGCCATCTACATGCTGCTGATAGCCAGGGTTACCACCAACCGCATGATCTCTTCTCAATTCCCCCTAGAGAGGGGAACCCGGCAAGGGTGCCCTCTGTCCCCCTCTACTGTTCGTGCTGTCGGTTGAACCACTGGCTGCAGTGATCAGATATCACCTGGACATCATGGGAATAATGGTAGACCCTCACAACTACCCAACTCTCATGTATGCGGATGATTTGCTCCTCCCTCTGATGCTGCCTGATCCCTACCCCCTCTTCTGGCTCTCCTGGAATCCTTTGCTAAGATCTCAGGTCTTAAGCTGAATCAAGCCAAGACAGAGATGATGCCCTTGAATATGCACTGTACACAACAAACAGCCCTAGTGACCGGCCTACCGTGGGCCCCATCAGGGATTACCTACTGTATCTGGGCATAGTGATCCCCCTGAAACTAGAAGATATCTGGAAAGTTAACATCCTTCCATCACTGGCCAGCACCAAGCTAGAATTTGAGAGATGGAAGCTGCTCCGGCTTACCCTAGTGTGGAAGATAGCGGCCATTAAAATAGTGACAGCCCCCTGGTTCTTCTACCTGCTTTCCCACCTCCCAATCTTATCACCCAAGCAATGGACCCAGCCCTTTGACAAATTGGTTTGGGATCTACTTTGGGAGGGGTTGAAACCCCGGTTCAGTCACAACAGGCTTCAGGCACACTGGTCCCAGGGGGGCGGGAACCTGCCCTGGACGGAGGGTTACAAGTGGGCCGTTCAAGCCGCACAGACTGCCCAATGGTTTGGAGACCCCCAGGGTGAGGTCCTGCAATGGGTGGGAAGTGGAAGAGATCTGATGGGGCTTCTTGATGCCTCTGCCCTTGTGTTCCCTCCCGAGGTTCACAAAGCTCACTGGGCCAGGAGATCGATGGCAATATCACCCAGCATAGAGGCCTCCAGGAAATTGTGGCAAAGCACGATGCATACACTAGGACTAGGCCTTGCACCTGTTGCTCTTTATCCCCTGTGGCACAACCCCTGCATTACCATAGATGGTAACAAGGTGACATGGACACAGTGGTGCCGCAGAGGTATTCTGAGAGTAGGGGACCTCCTTGACCTCCCCGTACTGAGAGTAGCCTCCTTCCAGACACTGCGGGAAAGATGGAACCTACCCCAAGCAGACTTCTGGAGGTATGTGCAGATGCAAGCAGCTCTCCACCCCCAGGCTGGTTCAAGCCAGGCAGTCTCCCCCAGAGCTGACCCTCCAGGGCTGGCTGGACCGGCCAGGGAGGCTGGCCAGCTGCATCTACAGGCAGCTCAGGGACACTCTCCCCCTCTCAGTCAGCTGAAGCAAAGTCTAAATGGGAGAAAATGCTGCATTGCAACATCCTGGACTCCCACTGGGAACAGGCATGGACAGACTCACACAAATGGTTTAAAGACACACGTACCAGACTAATCCAAAACAAGATCACCCACTCCTGGTACAAATCCCCTGCTGTTCTTTATAGTGCCAAACTCCTCCCCTCAGACTCATGCTGGCACTGCCTTGACACTGGAGCCAATCTGGTACATGTCCTGTGGTCCTGCCCCAAGATCTAATGCATGTGGCAGCAGGTGCGCCGGATAGCCTCCACAGTACTATAAAAACCCATTCCACAAGCCCCTGCCTTCTTTCTTCTGGGACTAAAGAGTGATCTGCCATCCCTTGCTCCCTATGAGTATCGTTGGCTTGCCCTTCTGGCCATTCAGACTAAGAGAGCTGTGGTCAGTAGCTGGCGATCCACTGTCTCACCTACCAGTAATGAGATACTAGCCTCCCTCTCGAACCTGGCTGCTCTGGATAAAATCTCACACCTTAAGAACAATCAGTTGGCTCTGTCCCAGAAATGCTAGGGCCCATGTATCCAATACGTCAACCCCCTTGCTGGGGTGGGCTGAACCACACGGGCTACCAGTTGGCTATTTCCTTGGTTTAGGCTCTACCCAGTTTGTATGACTGAGGAGGCTTGAATGGTGAGAATACTAGGGCATTAGGGGTTGGGTGTACCTATACTTGTACTTCTCACTACTGGAAGAACCTATGCAATAGTTCAGAGGCTGGGAGGGGTTCCAGAGAGAGAGAGAGAGAGAGAGAGACAGTGACATATGTAACTGCTTTAAGTAACTGATGTCTGTACCTAAAACCACAGCACAGGATATATGCTTGAGACTGGTTGAATGCTTTAGCTGGTAGCCCTCCAAGAACCCCTTTCTTTGTGGATTATGTTTTCTGTTTCAGGAGGAGATGACAGCCTGGACCATAGGAACCTAGGACACTTCTACCTGAGGTCTGCAGCGGTGCTCTGTAAGAGTTGACAGACCTTCAGCCAAGAAGGATACTTAGCCCAGTCACAAGTCTGGTCCACTTAGCTTTGAACCATGAGTACCTCTATGCTATCTCTGAGCTATAGGCACTCCTACCAGGTTGCCCCCGATGTTAGCCGGGTAGGTCTGACCCAGGAGCAGGATGTCCCCCGGGATGAAGGACAGAGGCCCCGCGTCCCTATACTCAGGTCTGGGCAGATTCCCCCCATCAGGGTACACTGCCGCTTAATTTGTTCTAGTAGTTCTGACTCTCATGCAATGTATACCTTGTAGCAAGTTATAGTTACTTAACAACGTTCCTGGATTGTGGTTATGTCATCCCTATTTTTATCCCTCCCTCCCTCCCTCCGTCCTTCCCCTTCCTCTCCCCAGTTTTCAGTATATGTACCTGTTTACAATGCAATGTGTTGAACCTGGTTGCTTCCTGTATAAGTCTGAAAATTAATAAAAAAAAATCTTTAAAAAAAAAAAAAGAGGTCTTCTGGAAGCTACTAGGGTCTGCACAAAGGTCAGACGCAAGTCTGTGAGAGCCAGGAAACCGTGCTGGTGGACCAGGGAGGTCCAGGAAGTGGTAAGAAAGAAGAGGGGGGCTTACAGACGATACAAGAGAATGTGTCGGGTTATGGACAGGGAGGAGTATGATAACATATCTAAAAAGGTGACCAGGGAGGTAAGATTGGCCAAGGCTAGGGCGGGAACAGAAGTTGGCTCAGGGAATCAGGGGAGGCAATAAAAGATTCTTTAGGTATATCAGGGAAAGGAGGAAAGTGAAGGGGCAGATTAGTAACTTGAGGTCAGGGAGTGGGTGGGCTGAGGAGGCCAGGGAGCAGGTTGAGGTACTAAATGATTACTTTGCCTCGGTCTACACTAGGAGGCGATGGTGGGACAGCACCTTACGGAGGAGGTCAGAGTTGAAGAAGGGGCACCTCAAGGGGGGAAGGGATCATTTTTGATGAAGGGAGCAATGGATGGTGAAATTCTGGCTGGTAGGGTATGGGATGCCCTGAGATCCCTTAAAATGGATAAGGCACCTGGTCCAGATGGCCTGCATCAAAGGGTGCTGAGGGAAATGGTGGATGTACTGGCTGCTCCCCTGGTGGACCTTTTTAACTCCTCTGTACAGATGGGGAGGGTGCATAAGGATTGGAGGATGACTCACGTTGTAGCCATCCACAAAGGAGGGCTATGGGAGGAGCCAGGCAATTACAGGCCTGTCAGCCTGACATCCGTGGTGGGTAAAATGATGGCGGCCATATTGAAGGAGGGGCTGGATGAGTTTCTGGGGGTAGGTGACCATCTGGATGATCACCAACATGGCTTTGTGCATAGCAGATCATGCCAGACTAACCTTGTGGAGTTCTATGTTTAGGTGACTAGAGCACTGGACCAGGGCAAGCAGGTGGATGTCCTCTTTCTAGACTTCAGCAAGGTGTTTGATTCAGTGCGCATCCTGGGCTTAGGGATAAGCTGGAGGAAATGGGGGTGGGGGAAAAAGATGGTTAGATGGATAGGAAACTGGCTAACTGGGCAGTGGCAGAGGTTGATGGTTGGGGGTGGTCTCCTCTCCTAGGAGGGTCATCAGTTGGGTACCACAAGGGTCAGTGCTGGGTCCACTCCTGTTCAACACTTACATCTCTGACATCAGAAGAGGCATCAGGAGTGAGATGAGTCTCTTTGCCAATGACTCAAAGCTGGGGGTGGTGGTGGATGGGATGGAGGGCAGAAGAGCCCTTCAAGATGACCTGGAGACCCTTGAGGGGTGGTCTCACAACCGGGGACTGAAGTTTAACACTAAGAAGTGTAGGGTTCTCAATTTGGGGCTTAGAAATGCATCGCAAGAATACTTTCTGGGAGGAGAGATACTGCAGGTTACAGATGGGGAAAAGGACCTTGGGGTGGTGGTGCATGCCAAAATGAATAACTCTGAACAGTGCAGAAGGGCAGAGGCCAAAGCAAATAAAATTCTGGGGTGTATTGCAAGAGGGATAACTTCCAAGAAGCGGAGGTGATTCTCCCTCTGTATAACTGCCTGGTTAGACTGCACCTTGAATACAGCCGCACTTGATAAAGGACATTGCTCTACTTGAAAAGGTTCAGAGGAGGGTGACCAGGATGATACAGGGGCTGGGGGAAATATCTATGAGGAGAAACTCAAGGAGCTTAACTTGTACTCTCTGGAGGAGAGGAGGGACAGAGGTGATACAATTGAGGTCTTTAAATACCTAAAGGGGATAAATAGGGCACACCCTGATAGAGTTTTCCAGCTGAGGGAGGCAGGGGCCACCAGGGGGCATCACCTGAGGCTGGTGAGAAGGAGGCTCAGGGCTGAGACTAGAAGACGCAACTTCACTGAGACAGTGGTGGAGCCATGGAATGCGCTGCCAGTGGAACTGGTGAAATTGGAAACTGTGGAGGGCTTCAAAAGGGGCTGGGACAGGTTTAGAGGGAAGATTAAACTGAGTAATTCTGGACCTGGAGATGCACCCCCTAATGGGGGAGGAGGTGGGGGGGCAGAGATAAATGCATCTACCAGGTGCTGATCTTTGAGCAGACTAGATAGACCTTTGGGCCTACTCTGCTGGCATCTTAGTATGTTAGTATATTTGTCATAGACCTGGATAACTACTTCAGCCCCATTATCCATCTTTTTGTTTGTCTCCCACTGTCCCCAGAAGTGTATAGGTGGTACTGAGCTCTGGGGATAGTTTGGAGGAGAAAGGCGGGGTCTGGGTCTGGAAGGGGAATGGAAAGAAGTGGACGGATTTGGTAGTGTGAACAAGGAGACGCCCTGGAGCGAAATGGGTCTACGAAAGGGGTCCTCCCAGCCTGGTTCCCATACCCAAGGGCTCTTCCATCAGCAGGCAAGTAACACGGTCTTCCTTGGTCACTCATCCTACTTGGGCGGTGTTATGCAATGCCAGATCTATTAAGAAAAAGACTGCTTTAATATCAGATCTTGTTGGATCATCTGACCTGACTTGCATCACCGAGACCTGGCTGGATGAAAATGCTGGTCCAGTTTTGGCTTCAGCAATTCCAGCTGGGTACTCAGTGATACACCGCCTGAGGATGGATTGTAGGGGTGGGGGTGTAGTCATATGTTTTTGGTCAGAACTGAACCTGGTGGAGGTTCCAGTGGGGATTACCAACTCCTTTGAATGTGTCTTGGGTGAGGGTGTAGGGTGCAGGATTCTTCTCATCTACCATCCACCAGGAGATGGGAAAGTTTTCCTGCAGGAAGTCATGGACTTCATTGTCGACCTGGCATTGGAGTCCCACAGATGGCTGATCCTGGGGGATTTCAATGCCTGGGTCGATGAACTTTTGCAATTTGGTCAAGACTTCCTCCAGCTAAGGAGTTCACTGGGCCTTACACAGGTGATTACCTCCTCAACCCATATTGGAGGTCATTCACTGGACTTGGTGTTCCTCCTGGGGATGGAGATATCCAGTTTGGTGGTGGAGCCAGTTGGGTGGTCTGACCATCACACCATCAGGTTCAGTTTCGTGGCTCCCCCCAGTAGGCCTGTACCTACGGACATGGTCCGGTACCATCCTTTGAGGGGTGTTACCCCAGATGATCTAATGATGGTGCGGATCTATCGGGTGTACTAAGTGAATGCATGGATCCAGGGGATCTAGTACTTACCTATAATAAGGCAGTGGTAGCAGCCCTGGACTTCATAGCACCTGTTCATGTTCGCCCCCTCATCTTCCGTTCAAAATTTCCTTGGTTTGATGAGACCTTGAGGGAGTTGAGGAGAGTGGGACAAAGGCTAGAGAGGAGCTGGTGGAAATTGGGCCTGGAGTTTGACAGACTTAGATTGATGGACCATTATGTGGTCTGTCAATCAGCAATCACCCGTAAGAAGGCAGAATTCCTGTCCAGGGAGATTGCTTCTGCACAGATCTGACCAGCTCAGCTCTTCTGGATTGTGGACAGATTGTGCAATCCAATCTGTCTCCAGCCTGGGGAGCCTTGTCACAAGAACAGTGTGACGAGTTTGCTCGGTTCTTTGCAGATAAGGTTGCCACAATCAGGTCCGGCATCTGTCTGGCTCACTCTAATAGAAGTTGCGGTGGTTGGCAGATGTCGGGCTCCCAGTTTACCTGGTCTGACTTTAGCCAACCCGTAATTACTGACATTGTGATGACCATCCAGACGTTGCAACCAACCAGCTGTAGTTTGGATCCAGGCCCTACACGCCTCCTGGTAGGATGCATATATGAGATCGGCCCGATCCTAGCTGAGATAGTCTGGAGGTCATTGGAGAGGGGGATCTTTCCGGATCCTCTGAAGGAGGCGGTTGTTTGGCCCCTCCTTAAAAAGCTCTCCCTTGACTAGGATTGCTTGGTGAACTACAGGCCTGTCTCTAACCTACCCTTTGTGGGTAAGGTTATTGAGAAGGTGGCTGCATCACAATTGGATGATCATTTCACAAGCCACAATGTCTATGATTCTCTCCAGTCAGGATTTAAGAAGAGACACAGTACCAAGGCGGCCCTTGCCCGGGTACTAAATGACCTTCTAATGGCGAGAGATCGGAAGACCCGTTCCATCTTGGTTCTCCTTGATCTCTCTGCAGCATTTGACACTGTAGACCATGGTGTGTTGTTGGAGCATCTGTGGCTCATCTGTGGACTGTCTGGTATGGTTCTCAGATGGTTTCGATGTTTCCTTGAGGGTAGGACTCAGAGACTGGTGTCTGGGATTTATTCCTCGGCCTTTCTTCCCCTATCCTGCAATGTGCCAGAGGGCTCCATCTTGTCACTCATGTCATTTGCAGTGTATATGCTGCCATTAGGAGAGATTATTAGGCGGTACGGTCTGAGTTTTCACTGCTATGCAGATGATACTCAGCTGTACATGTCCTTCGTACCCGGTCAAGATGTGTTCCTCTCAGTATTTAACAACTGTCTAACCGAGATCCAGAATTGGATGAGTGCGAGCTGGCTGCGGTTGAACCTGGCTAAAACTGAGGTGCTGGTTGTGGACCCAGATCATTGGGAGGTGGGTTTATCGGCAGGTCTACCCTCGGGACTATGCCTCGGGGATGTTCAGCTGACTACCTCAGACTGGGTGCAGAACCTGGGCGTTATTGTTGACGATGGCTTGACCCTGAAATTGCAGGTGTCAGCAGTCATCAAGACCTCTTTTTACCATCTGAGGAATAATGCCCTGGCGAAACACCTGGTTCCTTCCTAGGATCTTCCAACGTTGGTCCACGCCTTTGTTACCTCTCACATTGACTACTGCGATGCCCTTTACCTAAGGCTACTGGGGGTTGATATCCGCTGCCTCCAGCTAGTGCAGAATGCGGCAGCCAGGCTATTGACTGGTACATCTAGAACCAGTCATATAACCCCTGTGCTCCGCAGACTGCACTGGCTGCCAGTGCAGTGGCAGATCACCTTCAAGGTCGGTTTGCTGACCTATAAAGCCCTACACGATCAGGGACCTAGCTACTTGGAAGATCTCCTTCACCCTCACTGTCCCCTCCACCCTCTCTGATCCACTGATGAGGGATTGCTGGAGATTCCCAGGGTCCTTTTAAAGACATCTGGGGCCCAGTCTTTTGGTTTTGTAGACCCGACCCTCTGGAATTCTCTACCTCGTCGGGTGCGAACTTGCCTGACCATCCAGGATTTTAAAACTGCACTAAAGACCTATTTACTTGATCTGGCATATCCAGATTTTTAGGTATTATTATAACTGTTAGTGTTTTTAACTGTAGGGTTTTATTGATTATTGTTTTTTGTGATTATTTATTGCATTTATTTTATTGTGTACAAGCGCCTTGGTTACAAGAAAGATGTTTTTTATAAGTAAGTATGATTTGATTTGATTTTGATTTATTTGCAGGTTTTATGACCGCTGAGTTGTCCTTTTCAAGATTCTGGAACGCCATTTGTTGTTCAGTCAAAACTGGGGTATCTTGTGCTGATATTTTCTTTCTTTAGTTTCTCAACCTCTTGAGTGACTAGTTTTATGTATTTTTCTACAGTGCAAGATACATTTTTTGTAGGCGAGGTTATAGCTCAATTTTACCCCAATGTCATCTTAAGTTCTTTTTTCTTTTGATTTTATGTTTTTATCTCATTTACAAACATGTATTCTAATCTCAATTTCCAGTAAAAATTTCTCCAGGTCTACCACTGAGTCATTTAGGGGTAGCCAGGGGTTGCAGTTGAGACCCAATTTTTTCTTTGTAACCCCTTTGATGTCCATTGCTACCCCTTGGAAGTCCCGAACCATGTTTTTCTTAGGGTTTGATTAAATAAAATGTGGTTGTTAGGGGATTTTTGCAACCCTTAGAGTCTTTGAGCAAGCATTGGAGGTGGTTGGAGGTGTGCCCTACTGTTGCTGCTATCCCTACAAGTCAAAGTAATACTTTTTATGCAACTTACATTTTAATAAAATAATTGGAATTTTATTCCAGAACCATTGCATTTACTAGTATGCCTTTGAGATACAGCTGTTGTGTTTGATGAAACTCAGAAGTAACAAACCAGACTAAATGCAGGAAGACAATGTTTGTGGGAGACTCAATCCTGACTAGCACCATAACTGGAGACATAACAGGTACTTCAGAAATCGAGAGTAAATCAATGAAAGCAAAAGTGGACTTCTGCACAGATCACATTGTGTGGAGGCAGATCACAGATTGAGAGAGCGAGGAAGCCTGCAGTGTGTCTGCCTTCATTCTATACAACCTATAGATAAATAGAAGGCTTTTGTCTCACATTTCATAAGCACCAAACGCTTCACAATATGGAGAGGCCTGTACTGTATCTGTCTACACAGTAGCAACCTGGTCAGCATCTAAACAGAAAACACTAGTCTCCAGGGCCATCATCCCCTTCCTACCTTTCACCAGCATTAAAATAGTCTGGAGAGGCCTGCATGGTCGCTGCCTGCCTTGTACTGTATGTACAAACTACAAAGTGATTTAGTCTCTAGTTTGCCATCGGTATCTCACATTACACCTGCACTAAATTCATTACAGTGTAGGTAAGCCTGCATTACATCTAGCTGCACATTAACAAGCCTTGTGGGTTACAGTAACAGAGGGGTTCAGTCTCCAGTGCTGTCAGCCCCTCGTCACTCACCAGCACTAAACTCTTCACAGTACTGGGACATCTGCCTTATGCCTACCCCCACACTATCCCCAATCCTCTGAGTAAACAGACGGTTTCAGTCTCCATTGCTGTCTTAACATTACATTTTACCAGCCCCATGGGTGCCGGAAGATTGTAAAAGGTGAGAGTGCTGAAGGTTGGAAGGGCACTTATTATGAAATAAAGGGCACTTTTTCCTAAACCAGTTGTTGATATACAGAAATATAAATGCACATTTATGATGACAGTAATAATGTTAAAAGTACATTTATAGGCTGTATATGAGAATATTTAAAAAGCTTTAAATGCATGTATAATTTTAAATAAAACAAGCATTTGTCAATGCCGAATGTTGTCACACTGGCATTGGCATGGGAGTGGCGGAGCTAGAGATGCATAGTGCTGTGATTTTGTGAATGTCTGAAAAGGTGATTTTGCATAGCGAGCACACCATTGTGCGCCACAGCTGCGGAAACATGTTTTGGGCAGGCTGTGAAAAATGGCAGCTGGACTGTTGATAAGGAGATATGCATAAATGCCAGTGGTGAAAATGTGGCATGAAAATATTGCAGATTGACGAAGTTACAAGGGTGCGTGGAAACTGCGCAATGCACGCTTGCAACACAGTCATTGTATGGAGTTTCGGCACCAAATTTTCAACATAGGCATTTTAGGACCTCTGCTCATGAATAGTGTCACAGTCATTTCCTCAAACTGTCCCGGAAACTGATTTTGCACAGCGGCCATGCAATTCTGTGTCAGACGTGCGAAAACACATTTCAGGCAGCTGTAGTGTTCATAAGGAGGTATGGGAAAAATGCCAGTGATGAACAGCTGGAGTGAAAGTATTACAAATTCACAAAGTCATGAGTGTGCGTGCAAACTGCAACGCACGCTCATAAAACACTCATTTTATTGACTTTTGTTCCCAAATTTTTAACATAGGCATTTTAGCGCATCTGCTAATGAACAGTGTCACTGTCATTTTCATCATGTGTCTCGAACACGGGCTTTCCACAGCGACCATGCTATTCTGCGCCGGAACTGCGAAAACAGATTTTGGTCAGGATGTGAAAAATGACAGCTGTATGGTTCACAAGAAGGTGTAGTAAAATGCCAATGTTGAGAATCTGGCATGAAAATATGGTGAATGCGCTAACTTACGAGAGTGCGTTGAGCAGTTGCTACGCACGCTCGTAAAAGTCATTTTATGGAGTATTGTCACCAAATTTTCAACACAGGCATTTTAGGATCTCTGCTCATGAACAGTTCAGTGTTATTTTCAGCTGCCCTCCCTCCCGGTAGCCTGCCCGGTTACTCCTGCAGCCGCTCTCCTCAGTCGCCCAGAGGTCGTCGAGGTCGCGAGGGCCCCACCAGCTGCCCTCCCTCCCGGTAGCCCGCCCAGTTACCCCTGCAGCCGCTCTCCTCAGTCACCCAGAGGTTGTCGAGGTCGCGAGGGACCCTCCAGCTGCCCTCCCTCCCGGTAGCCCACCCGGTTACCCCTGCAGCCGCTCTCCTCAGTCGCCCAGAGGTCGTCGAGGTCGCGAGGGACCCTCCAGCTGCCCACCCTCCCGGTAGCCCGCCTGGTTACCCATGCAGCCGCTCTCCTCAGTTGCCCAGGTAATTACAGCCGCGGATTTCCAGCACATCGTTTCATTACAGCCGTGGATTCCAGCACATCGTTCCACAGCCTGACTCACCTCAGTAAAAGATAGAGTGCTGCACAGTTTTGTTTCAAGCCCTGGAAGCTCTGCATTTTAGTTTAATTTACGGGAACTCTCCCTATATGAATTAGAGGACTTAAAATCCTAAGCTGCTACTGTACTGTCCGGGTTTCCCTGCTGCTGGTGCTAACCGTGCTATAAGGGAGCTTTTTTGAATTTCTGTTTTGGTGCCATAACCACTAGCATCGGCGTCTTACTCTTGCTACCTGTCCTGGTTAAAATACTTGAAACAGCTAGCACAAAAAACTGTTTTATGACTGAACTGCAGCTCCAATTTGTGTTGTTTCCGGTGCAATATTGTAAAAATAGATTGTTTACCCATTTAGCTTTTGTAACCCCTCCCCGCCTACCTGTATAACTAGATCCTCTCTCTCTCTCCCTTGTCCACAGAGGTCGTCGAGGTCGCGAGGGACCCTCCAGCTGCCCTCCCTCCCTCCCGGTAGCCCGTCTGGTTACCTCTGCAGCCGCTCTCCTCAGTCGCCCAGGTAATTACAGCCGCGGATTTCCAGCACATCGTTTCATTACAGCCGCGGATTCCAGCACATCGTTCCACAGCCTGACTTGCCTCAGTAAAGGAAAGAGTGCTGCACAGTTTTGTCCCCGGCACCCCCACCACCACCCTTGGTCGGCATCTAATTATATAGCTACAGACCACGTGAAGTGCGAAACCAATCAGCCCACTTTACCATTTGCAGCTTATACTACTGCACCACCAGAGGGCTCACTCCTTTGACTTCCATTTAACAGGCTTTGTTTTTACAACACAATGAACCCTGTATCCTACAACTTATCTATATTTTTTCATATGCCCTTACTGCCCCCATGGTGCTAAGATCCAACTGGGCTCCTACGAAGTGCCCCACTTCGCATCCCACTGATAATGCAGCTGAGTCAATTCACCTACAACCCCTACCCAATCCTTAACAGCAGAATAGGTTTACCTAACTTTAGCAGCACCACAAATGGCATCTGGATTGCCCCGACAGCCTCCCCCACTTGCGCACCCCCTTTTTCTACCCCATACCGCCTAGTTTCCCTAGCTATCCTAGCCCAATTTGTATCCACCCTACACATACCAACTAGCCCCACCAAACAGCCATCTAACCCAGGTCCTTCTAGTAAAGCAATTAATCTTACGAGGAATTTCGGCCTCAGGTAAACGCTCCTTCTCCTCCTACTTTTATCCGGGAATGTCCATCCCAACCCAGGCCCACCAGGGTCCAGTGGCAATAAAAAAGCCACACACAGTGGCCTATTTCTGGCCTCCCTCAATATCTGCAGCCTGCCAAAAAAATTTACCCTGCTGCAAGGATGGCTAGCTCAACACCAAGTGGATATACTTACCTTATCAGAAACCTGGCTCTCTAAAATGTCCCAGATGCCGCAGTCTCACTCAGAGACTATACCATTTCAGAACTAATAGGGTTGGCAAAGGGGTGGGGATGTGCCATATATGCTAAAACATCCCTCAAGCCACTATTAGTCCCACTTCCTTGCCTGACCACGGTGCCAGGCCATTACTATCAAGTAGCCCTTGGTGCCCCTGTTAAACCCCTTTACATTATGGCAGTTTACATCCCACCAACCAACCAGAAACCAGCATTTGATTCTATTCTTTCTGCAATCACATATCTTCCCCCTAAAAGTGAACTAATTATAATGGGTGACTTTAATGTGAACTGGCTAGCCTCTACGTCAGCTGCTTTCAAAGACACAACATGTGCATATGACCTTACCCAAGTAGTAACGTCACCCACTAGGCTGGACCCTCGGTCAGGATTCTCCTCTCTTATAGACCTTATCTTTACTAACCACCCAAACCACCTTACCAAAGTTAGCGTGCTCCCTGATGTACTTAGTGACCACTCCCCGGTCGCATGCTGGTGGTCAAATAAAACCACTCCCAGTAAACCTAAAATCTCCACCCAAAGGCACCTCAAAAAAGGTGCCCTCTCCCACCTTAGGGTGTACCTCTCCACCTGTAATTGGGAGTCTGTTCATACTGCCCAATCCTTGGACGCAGCGCTCACTGCATTTATTACCATTTTCAATGCGGCCTGTGACTTATTTGCCCCCTTCTCAAAATCGGTATTAAAATCCTGGAACACCCCTTGGATTACCCAGTCCCTCCTTCATATGATGCACCACAGGGATAACCTCTGGCACAGGGTACTATCATCACAGCTGCCACATGATAGACAGCTCTACAGAGAAGTGCGAAATAAATGTACAAAGGCTATCCGGCAAGCCAAGGCCACATACTATCAACAAGCCTTCACTACCACATGGAGCTCTGGGAAATCTTTCTGGAGCAATGTTAAGGAACTTTGTGGGAAAAACTCTAACCCCGACCCTACCCAGCTCCTAGTTCAGGGCACCCTCTCACAAGACCCCACCGCCATAGCCGACACCCTGAACAACACCTTCACTGACCTTAGCTATGTCCTTCCTCCAAATTTCTTTGACCCCATTTCCCGCACAGCCACCACCACACCTTGTTCTCATACACACCCTCCTTTCAGGCTGCGCATAATCTCCTGTAATGAGGCTAAACGCTACCTCTCAAAAGCCCTGCAAAACGTGCGTTTAGTAGTGACTCCTTGATCTTAAATCCTTAGACTTACGTTACTGAGACACTACCGCATCTCACCAAACTCCTCAACTTCTCTCTTTGCCATTGCCAAATCCCTACTCTATGGAAGAGGGTATTATCACACCTATCCTAAAAAGGTGATCCAACAAACCCTAGCAACTATAGACCCATTACGATCCTCCCTCCCCTCTCAAAAGCACTAGAAAGAATTGTATCCGACCAACTCACAGAATACCTTGACAGATATGGACTCCTCTGCCAGGAGCAACATGGTTTTAGAAAAGGGCACAGTACTACCACAGCACTACTAGATTTCACGTCCTACATTCATGAAGCACTCAATCAGGGGGCTGCAGTTGGAGCAATCTACATTGATTTGACTAAGGCATTCGACACTGTCAATCATGAGCTACTTCTGCATGCCCTTGCATCCCTCAATATTGCACCGATACTAACTCATGGTTTAAAACTATCTGTCTGACAGATGCAACAGGTAAAAATTAGAAACACTCCCCCAAAAGCGGTCCTTGCTGGTGTCCTTCAAGGGTGATACTTGGCCCCTATTGTTCCTCTCTTTCTAAACTCACTCCCTCAAGCCTGTAGTGGAAAGCTACTGCTTTAAGCCGATGATGCGGTGCTTTACTGGAAACATGCAATCTCACCCACCTCCAAAATATGCTTCAAGGCTGCTTTAGGGAGCTGGAGGGCTGGTTCACTGAACACCGCTCATACTTAACTATGATAAACAAAATCCATGATGTTTGCCCATCGACAAAACCCCCTCAATACCGCACAGGTCTCTCTGACAAACATACTGGGCACCCACATTGAACAGGTCTCCTGCTTTAAATATCTTGGCATCACACTTGACACATCCCTTACATACCATCAACATATTAAGACTCTCTCCACCTCTGTCAATACCCGTCTCGGCATCCTCTACAGACATAGACATTGCTTCCCCCCACAGGCCCTAAGGCTTGCGGTTACTAGCTCTGTCCTTTCATTAATTGACTATGGTATAACTATTTATGGCGCCGCTGACCAATCGGCACTTAACAGCATCAGAACAGCACTCAATAAAGCCTGCCGCGGTCACAAGCAGCCCTGAGACAGACACATACCTGCTTACTTCTACTCTCAAGTGGGCTGGCTTACCTTTGAAGGGAGGCTTAAATATCAACCTGTCTCCAAGCCAAAAGATCCTTATGAAACTCACACCAACGAATTACACCGGCTCATCCAACTGGCTCCCAATAGGAGCACCCAAGACAACTGGCGGACCACCTTCAAAGTCCCCATCTGTAGGACCTCGCTAGGACAAAGATCCTTCAGGTAGTGCCCCCTCTGGCTTAACAAATATACCGCCTGCCGTCCTACTCACCCCCACCCTAAGTCAATTCAAATCAGGGACCAAGTTTTTTCTCCTCAACTCGGTGACCTGCAAATGTTCCCCTTCTGTCCCCTGAACTGGCTGACTACAGGGACCACCTCACCGACTCGACCTTCTCAACCGCCAGATTTCCTTTAACCGTGCCCTAGCGCTAACCATATCCAGTATTGTTGAATCATGGTAATTGTCCTGTTGGAAACCTCTAACCAAACAGCCGCTACTGTGTAACCCTACGATTTCCTTCTGACGAATAGCTTTAACATATGCTATGATGTTAATATCTGTCGTATTGTAATGACACTGGTTTTGTGGAATTTTGAACACTCTGTTGTTGTTATGTCCTGCCCTGAATGACGTGGAGCCTTTGCAAAGGAGTCCTGGACTCAAAGATTGTAATTCCGAAATGTTCAATAAATAAAAAATTAAATAAAAAATAAATTTTCATAATGTGTCCTGAACACTGATTTCGCACCACAACTGCGCTATTCTGCGCCGGAAGTGCAAAAACACATTTCAGCCAGGATGTAAAAAATGACAGCTGTACAGTTCACAAGAAGGTGTGGTAAAATGCCAATGTTGAGAATCTGGTGTGAAAATATTGTGAATTCGTTAACTTGTAGTGTGCGTTAGCAGTTGCTACACACGCTCGTAAAAAGTCATGTTTGGATTTTCCACCAAATTTGTAACATAGGGTTTTGATAGCCCCCTCATGAAAAGTGGCACTATCATTTTAGATTCGCGGTCCGAAGGTGATTCTGCGCAGTGACTGCGAAATCACCTTCCGGGACAGACCTGCCATGATAGTGCAACAGATCATGAGAAGGGTCCCAAAACCCATGTTGGAATTTGGGGCCAAAATTCGCAAAATGCCTGAGATATGCAGCAAAGTTGAAAAAACCCTATTTATTCCATTATACAGCTTACGAAATTTCCTTGGTTTGCGGTCGGCTTTGAAGAGTGCAGGCGTGTTCCTGGTCCACCGAAGATCATTGCGCCCGGACACGGGAGGCAAGTATGGGGTGAGGGGTGTGGGGAGGAGGTGCGCAGTGGCTGAGTGTGGTGGGGAGGGGGCACAGAGACTCTGAGGGACCGTTTTCCATTTACAGGTTCAAAGAAAAAGCAAAATATCGCGAGACAGTTTTTTTTTTTTTGCAGGATTTATTGCACGCTGGGGTGGGCTCCAGCATGCCACCTAACTGTTGGGGGTGTCTGTAGCCGACGGGGGATTGTGCACCCTCATTGGCAAACAACATGGGCGAGGGGTTATTTCTGCCGACGAGTTGGGCTCCCCATTGGCACACAAGGAAAGGGGGGTGGGGTAAGATCGAGGGGATTGGGCACCCCTCCTCGGCATATCACAAATGGGGATGCTTTATGCTGGCAGGAGTGGGCTCCCCGTCAGCACATTCCTGAGGGCAGGGGCAGCCGACAGGGGTTGGGCACCCCGAAGTCGGCAGTTCGGTGGCCAGCGTGCCACCATGTACATAATGGCGGTGAGCACGGCAAGAAAAGGATCGCTGCGTCTGACGAGCTTTGTTCAGATTGCAGCGGATCTTTTCTTAGATGTGCTTGCCACAGTATGTATGCACGGTGTGGCGCCGGCATGCTGGCTGATTGGGGAATGCAGGACACACCTACTGGTGCGTGCCCTGCATTCGTCCAAAAGCGACTGCGCCTCCCAAGCTGCACTGTCCCAAGATGTTGGCTGCGCAAGCGCACCAACATAAAAATGCCTGCCCAAGCAACAGTTGCACAGTACAGATAGACTGCAGTCAAGGTAGGGTTGGGCAGAGGCACACTGCACAGACATGATGGACCAAGAGTTCTCTTCAGTCCTTCACACTGCAGAGCATTTAGCAGTAAGATGTGACATATTACAGGGACTAGGGGCACCCCCTTCCCCCAGTATAAAGGATCCTTTGGAGTAAATACATCTAAATAAAAGGCAAACAATCCTTAAAAAGGGAAAAAGTAAGGCATTTAAATTATAGTGTACTCTGCAGGGAAACATGTTTCTTGTCTGTTCCTGAACCTACCATTTGCCCCCTCCCCGTGGCAGCTGATCAACACACAATAATAATAACAGCAGTAACAATTCTGAAGTAGCCAATATAACTAACTAAGGAGAAAAGACCTGGCTATCTTTACCCTGCTGAATAAAGCTCCAGACATGTTTGCTAGCCAGAAAGGTGTGTCTGGGCCTGCCACCCCATGCTTTAACAAACTGCTTCTGCACTGTCTCCAACCAATGCAACAGCAAGAACATGGCCAATAATCTATTTCCAGTGCACTGAAGTCCCCCAACAACAGCATCTCTCCCTTTTCTGCCCTTTTGCCAATGGCTTCCACCAGTACCTTATCTATCTCCCCCCGTGCCAGAAGTCTGTACGGTAGATCACACCAGTTCAAACAGGAGCTCAGTTCCCTATATCCAGGGTGACCCACAGCATATCACATACAGCATAGTATGATTTTGTATGTAACTGAGTGTGGCAGTATATGTGCTTTTATCATACTCTGCAGCACAGTTGACTTTTATCACATTCAACACTTTTGTTCATTGTGCTAGTTCGTTTGCTCTCATCCCACCAGGACCACTTACCTGGTAGCAATGCACCTAATAGGTGGCATTGTGCTTCAGATCAGTTCAGTCTAAAATGGGATTTACTTAAATTTTGAGTGGATGGTGCAGAGATCAGGTTGGATCAACCACTTTTCAAAATACAATGCTTCCCAATTTCAGGAGGATCATTTTCAGTTTCCCATTGCTAAGGTATAGTAGAAGAAATCCAGACCCCTGCTAAATCATCCAGAAGTGGACTGCGAAAGAGATATCTTTTGAGTCCTTCTAACTTCTCTGTCATGTCACGGGAGGGGGGGGTTAAAAAAGCAAAACATTCCTGAGGCCAAAATATCTGTACTGATTGGTCCAGCAGATCCACTGTCCACACTTTTTGCACGTGAGACACACATGAGTGGAGTGCTGGACCAATTAGTAATTAAATGAGAATTGTAAATCTCTGACTCTGTCAGTTCAGAGCTGAGCTCCACTGTCACAGGGCTGCCCCCCTGCTATCCTTACAACATGCAGCTGGTATATGTCTGCTCTCCCTGCCCCTCTCTGAATCAGCATGGGAAGATTAACCCCTTCACACCTGAATTCTTTCAGCCTGAAAGACACATACATGGCTCTTTTTCAATTTACTTCTATATAATTCTGGTGAGAAGGGGTTAAAAAGGGCAATCTATTTTGGCCAAATAAACCTGAAGAGGCGTTAGCCCACCCCCCTCGCCCCCTGGTTCCAATACCTATGACCAGCCCTAAATTCATCTGCACCTAAGGGGGCTTTCTATTGTCCTTGCCCACACTGCAGACAGAGGACGAGGAATGCAGAACACAAAAGAACTTGAAACAGCAGGCAATAGATGTTAAAAACGTCATGGTGCAAAACTGTGCAAACTCAGTGCCCATGCTACCTGACCTGTGGATCAACAGTGGGTTTCAGTTCCTCCTAGCGCGGACAGTCTCCTACTTTTCATCAGCACTAAATTTGTCAGATTTCCAAAGAGCCCCAAAACTGGCACAGGTGTGGGAAAAAGTTGCATAAGTGGGTCTTCACTTGCAGAGCCGCAGTTTTTCCTGCAGGTGCTGAATTTTCTAGAAAGGAGCCAATTTACAGCCAGCTTCACAATACAGAGCAGCTGGCAACCATTTTTTTGGATGCAGCCATACCAAAATATTATACCTGGTTGGACCAGGTGTGACATCCTCCACAGTTCTGCCTACCACCCGTGTGGAGTATGGGCTGAAAAAAGGACTGCCCATCGGTGCAGATATTTTTTTCTGCACCAGCCGACTGCGGTATGGGACTTAGCCTCATGGCCATTGTTGGCTGTTTGAAAAGCATTTTGACAGTCTGCACCTGACCTGTGGGTAAACAGAGGAGTTTGTTTTCCTGTGCTATCAATTACTGTGCTTGCTTACTGTTTTAAACAGCAGCAACATGTTACCATGGCAAAAAGTACCCCTGATATTTATCCTCTGGCATGCAAATTAAAGGAATGAGTTAGCTATGGAAATTCTTATTAAACAATCTCAAATGCAGGTGTTCCCATTAGGTCTGCCAATTTGACTCTGTATCAGCAGAGTTGGGTAGCAGAACCAAGGAGGCTGAAGTTGGAATACCATACAAGTTCTCCTTCTCTCTCTTCATTGCTACAGTTCCGCTACAAAACCAGCATTTTCAGGTATGAGGATCTGTTTGTTGATCAAACTTTTGAATATGAATGGAATAAAAAATAGCTTCACATTTTTACATTCTTACACTGTTTTTCTTTTAAGAGCACAGTTAATTCCAGTGCAGACCTTAAACTTATCTTCCAAACTGCTGGTTAATCTGTTTTATAATAAAATAATAATAATAATAATAATAATTTTATTTGTGTAGCACCTTTCAGTATATCAAGGTGCTGAACAGTTTTAAAACAATTCCGAACTCTAAATAAAAACATAAAATATCCATAAAAGTCAGCATATCATCAGATAGTATATTTATAATAAAAACCAGACATTAATAAATAATTAATTATCTAAAAGGCCGTATTCACAAATCACGTTTTCAAATCTCTCTTAAATAACTCACAGAGGTGCACTGCCGTAACCGGCATGGTAGAAATTCAAAGAGTGGGTGCAGCATGCAGCAGCTCTGCTGCCAGAGGATTTTAAACTCACTCTTGGGATCTCTAACAACCCCATGTTGGCGAGCGGAGTGATCGATCAGGGCAGTAAGGAACCAGGAGATCTTTCAGATAGGCTGGACCTGATCGTGAAGGGCTTTAAAGTCAATAAAATGACTTTAAGGTGATCTGCCACGCATGAGGAAGCCAGTGCAGTTCGCAGCGCAGGAGTGATATGACAGGACCTACTTGTCCCAGTCAATACCCGAGCTGCAGCGTTCTGCACCAGCTGTAGGCGACGGATTTCAACCCCAGAAAGCCCAAAGTAAAGGGCGTTGCAATAGTCCAAGCATGAAGATACAAAAGCGTGAACCAAAGTAGGCAGGGAGTCGGATGGGACAAGGTGCCTAACCCTGGCAATATTCCTAAGATGATAAAAGGAAGTCTTGACAACAGCTGACACCTGAGTTTTCTATGTTTTATATACAGATGTTACCAAGTAATCAGGCCAGGAATCTTTTGCTCCTGTAGATTACAACTGAATGTACACTACTTAGTGCAGGGGTTGGGTTCAAGCATTTAGGACCAGTGCATGTTACACTCCTAGAAAAACAGTATACATAAATAATTTGTTTTCTGCAGTGATGGTCTGGTGGTGAGTTACTGCAAAACAAGCATTTGCTGTGTGAATGGAACAACCTGTAGCCAATTTGGTTTACTGTATAGTATACTGGCAGTGCTGCTTATGTCCAAAAAGATAGATTGTGCTTTTTATGACATCATTCCATTAGTGTTTTGCTTCCATAAATTTAAACAAAATCCGAGATTCAACTGGTTAACTGCACTGTGGTGACAGAAGCTATTTTATTTAGAGTCAAAGTTTCAAAGCAGACTGAGGCAGATGCAATAGTGCAGAATACAATTATTTTTACTGCCCTATACCCTGTACTTTTGTCTCCAAGTTATTATATTTTGTTTCTTTGGATATTTCTTTGCTTATAAATATGCAATTGTGTATGTTCACCCCGTATTCTATATAATGTTTCTGTTTACCTCCTGGTTTGTTACTATACTGGGTTGTGCCAGAAAATAAGCAAAGGTCTATAGCACCTACCTGGTGAATGACAATTTAATAAATAATCCACTTGTGTCTTCATCACTTAGGATCTTGGGCATGTGTTTATATGTACAGTTCTTGCATCTCTTATTGTTATGAGTGCTTTCTTGATTTATTGGGGGTGGGGGGTGAGTGAGCTGTGAAGTGAATCTGAGCAGTTCTGGCACACAAATAACCTGAAAAGGCACTCATTTTACCATATGAGATGCTAGAACTGGACATTATTTGATGTTTTTTATGATGTCTCCTTTTTTGTATGTCCCGTGTCATGCCCGTAAAGGGGCCATGTGGCCCAGTGGACCTACCTGGTTAACAACATTTTACATAAATAAATAATATAAACATACTATAAATCATAATAAAGACTTCTGTTTTTTTTTTTAATGGAACTTCAGTTTAACATCAAAATGTTTATTTTTATTTTATTTTATTTGTTTGGAATAGCACCTTTGAGCTAACCAGTTCATTTACAAAGGATCCACTTCTGCAAGGTTCCATGTGATAATGGCGATCGCGAAAAGGTGATCATCATTAGGGCGAGTGTACATTGCCGAAAATCAGTTTCAGTGATGTACACGCCCAGTGCACAGCAAAAGGGTGCCAGGGACTTAGTTTCTTTTTGTTTAAGCAGGGGGGTTGTGCCCCCCCCGTGCCCCCCATACTAAAAGATTTTCAACTCCAACAGGGTGCATGTTGGGGTGGTGCAAAACCAGGAAAAAAAAATTGGGGGCCGGGCGCATCAACATGTACACGAGCCACGACCCAAACCTGGCATCCTCACAACCCTAGACTGCCACCCACCATGCCACGGGGCCAGCTCGACAGCCCACCACTGCACCACACCTCACAAACCCTTCCTCCCCTTCTGCTCGGCGTGCTCACCCCCCCACGTGTATGTACATATAGCAACATCCTGTCACTGTATTCGCAGATCCCTCCATCTGGTCGCCTTCCCTGCTTGGTAGCCCTGCTGACAGGTGCCACGATTGAGTTGCCCTTTTTGAAAGTACCCAGTTGCGGTTGCCATTGTCACAGGCTACCCTTCTGCAACATAGCATCAACTTACATCTAATTGACAAGTGCATAGAGATTACAATGGTTCAGCTGTAGTCAAAAAAGTATACAGGCTTACACTGCAATGCACTGGTTCCCTTACCCAGTAGATAATTAAAGAAATCCCTTGTGTAGGAAATGGACTACGCCGGTTGCACCTAGAACTTCAGAATTTTAAAACCGTTTGCATGAGGGGCACTCTTATAGCTTAAGTGCCTGGAATGTTCAGAAACAAACAATTCTGAATGATGGCATGATTTATAATTAGGGTTGCGGTTAGGGCTAATAGCATATGACATTAGGAAAGCTTTTGATTTTTAGCAAAAACAAGAAATAAAAAAGCCATTTATTTTAATGCAGCTGGATGCAAATAAAGCCTTCGATAGGGATGTTTAAGACTATACCAAAGTATGGATTTCCTTATGATTTCTTATAGTGGACAACACTTTCGTATTAGAAATCCAGAGCAAATTTGTCATGTAGCAGCTTTGTATTGAATTCTTTTGATTTGCAAAAAGGTACCAGATGATTTTGTCTTTTAGTTACACTTTTATTTTATTAAGAAACCATTGTACAACTGATTAAATCTTGTTTTGATATCAAACATGTCTTGGTTGGCATAAAACAAGCATACAATTGCTGTAGTTATTTATTATTTTATTTGTAACTTGGTGACTAGGACAGCCACACAGAGCCAAGGCTCACTTCCAGGTGTGACCTGGGAAGGGGGTGACAAGATGAGACAAAAAGTCAAACACTATACAGTGGAACCCACTTATAACAGGCCACTTCTTGTATACACTGTTTTTCTGTTATACGCAGGTGCCTGAATACCCAAAGACCGTTGATTACATGCTTATCCCAACATGCTTATTCCAACTGCCAATCCAGTATGTACTGTCTTGCACACTGCTTGTTACCCACTCCTAACTGCTTGTCCACTTGCCACCACCCTTAGCATGCCACAATACCACTATAAGTCCCTATTGATATACAGTACAATATTACTGTGAGCCTGTCAGAAACCGTCAGTTTGAGCCCGACACCATTCAGCATATTTATATTGGATCTTTACCGCAACATCATAAACTACCTAAGTTTGCCAATGACAGTAAACTGGGTGAAGCAGCAAGTACAATGTCTGAAGCAGAATTGCTGCAGTATGGCTTGAACAAGTTATCAATAGGAGTAAAAACTAATGTCATGCAATTTAATTTGGAATAATGTGAAGTGATCCACTTTGGAAAGAAAAAATCAAAAACAAAAATACTACATAGAAGAAACTATAATTACTGAAAATAAAGATGAAAGGGATTTGTGAATGCAAATTACCGATGGTTTAAGACAGGCAAGTGGACTATGAGGAAAGCAAGGCAAGTACAGGGATGTCCAAAACACACAGTTCCAGCACCACCAATCGTAAAATTACAGTTCAAAAACCATAATATGCTCAGTGCGAAAAAGATTTATAATAACTGGTTAATGTTTTTTCCCATAGGGAAACTGGGTTATAATTCTGTCATTATAACTAGCTGGTTATAATGACATTCACACGCCCAGTTTCCCTTGTACTGGGCATGCGCCAACTCCGTCTCTTCCCTCTCTCCCTGCGACTCCTGACACTGAATATTCACGGATCAAAACTTGGCATTGGCATGTGCCCTAAAAAAACCCAAAAAACTAATTTCCACAGTTATAAACACCGCTGCTTCTTAAATTAAAAAAAAAAAAAAAAAAAAAAAAGAGACTTTACTCTCACAATGTACCGCGCGCTAATGAACTTCCGCTTCTCTGCTCTGACATTCGCTGCTGTCCCACTCCTCAACACTATGTAGAACTCGGCAGTACGTTCTTTTAAAATATATATATAACTGGTCATTAAGCTGTATTTTCACTCGAAAATGTAAAAAAAAAAAAAACAGTGTTGAATGGTTTTACAAAAGGAGCCAAGCCGCCACAGACCACGTTGAAATTCCAACAGTCTGCAGCTCAGCTCTGATCACAGATACATTTATATTGTGTAATTGCTGTGCTGAAAAAAAGATCTCCAGCAATTAAACATAGAAACATAGAATTTGATGGCAGATAAGGACCGCTTGGCCCACCGAGTCTGCCCATTTCCCTTCCTACTGGATAAGCTGCAGATCCTAGTTAACCAGCAGCCTACTTCTTCCTACCCCCCCCCCCGAATGGCCTTATGACTGTCCCATGCATGCTGAGATTCCACCACTGTTTTTGACTCCACAACCTCCTCCGGAAGGCAGTTCCATGCATCCACAACCCTCTCTGAGAAAAATACTTTCTTAAATTACCTCTGAGCCACACCCCCCGTCTTCAAATTGTGCTCCCTTGTTCTTGCACCTCTTTTTGAAAGATGCTACCCTCTTGGACTTTGTTGATTCCTTGAGGAACTGTTTCTATCATGTCCCCCTCTCCCTCCTTTCCTTGAGGCTATACATATTAAGCTCCTTTAGTCTCTCTTCAAAAGTCTTCCGGTGCAGACCCTGCACCATTTTAGTTGCCCTCCTCTGGACAGCTTCCATCCTGTCTATGTCTTTGAGGAGATTAGATCTCCAGAACTGCACACAGTACTCCAGATGGGGTCTCACCAGCTGTCTGTACAGAGGGATAATAACTTCCTGTTTTCTACTGGTAATGCCTCTCCCTATGCATCCCAGTATCCCCCCAGCCCTCCTTGCTGCCCTCTCACATTGCTTGCCCACCTTTAGGTCATCTGATATGACTATCCCCAGGTCCCTTTCCATTTTTGTTGTTGTTAGTATCTCACCCCCCATTGTGTACTCTTCCCCTGGGTTTTTGTTTCCAAGGTGCATTACCTTGCACTTCTTAGCATTGAATCTAAGCTGCCATACATTTGACCATTCCTCTAACCTTGCCAAGTCCCTTCTCATCCTTTCCACCCCA